>OY979702.1:85698915-86246415 GCA_963855925.1 Inga laurina
TGGGGAGGAAGTAATCCTAAGTTTATATCTCTTAAAGTTAAACCCAATTTCTCAATTTTCACCATTTTCCTTTGTTATTTTTATCAAAAGTCTGTATTTAAAATTTTCAAATCTAAATGATTCCATTCAACCTAATTAAGAACATGGTTAAATTAGTTAACTCGCTTTTGTCATGGTCCTTATGGTTCGACACTCGTTTCTCACTAATTTATTACTTGCGACCGGTACACTTGCGAAAGCTAAATGGCGAACACAGTGCCTTCTTATTTTCCTTTTCTTTAGTTGCTGTTATTGTTTTTGTATGTGTCTAGACTACTGTTACTGTTTCATTGATCTATAAATATTCTGTAGGAGGATATTTCAGTTTTATTTTGGTCCGAGTTCCAGCAGAATTAAAGGTTTTGAAAATAAGCAAAATATCAGCAACATATTTTTACCACCTTTTATACATGCATATATTTGCTAGTGTGTAGCACACCAAGATATTCATTTGCAGCTTTTACCCACCAGCAAGAGAGGAAATTGGCTCATTTTCTTCCAATTAATAGTTGTTAGGCCACAAGTGTATTGAGTGCAATTTGACCAACCAATAAGAAAATGATTATTTATGATAATATTATGCAACACTAATATTATCAGATAACTCATGTTTACCCATATCTTAATAAAGCCATAAATAGTTTCATAGTGGACTAAAGTCTAGTAACACCAAGATATTATATTATGAAGATCCTAGGTGAAATCATCCAAACCAGAATCCAATAAACCCAGCCAAGATGTCAACACCCGTTTCCATTTCGATAATCAAAGAGTAATAAGGCAGAATTCCATGGGCATACAGAAAATATAATTATACTAATAAAAATATTCGTTTACAATTCCGACATTATTCGTTGACGAAATACAGAAAATACAGCGGAAGTTTTAATATTTACAAATTTCACCAAAATATCACAAAATAGACTAATTATGACCATGATCTTGTCCTTACCTCGAAACACGTGTTATTCACTTTCCGACGTCTACATTTTTTCCCTTTGCCCCACTAGTACTCACTGAGGTGTTTGTTGAAATATAGGGTGAAATTTCGAAGAATCTCCATAGAGACATAATATCGTTCATAGAGAATGTGAAAAGTAAATATGATATGCGCCAAGGTATGAAAAATTAATGAACAATATAAACACATCATCGTCGTGTATACATGAGTAGGTCCTAGCCCACAATCTACACTGGTTGGACTTATGCCAACTCCCAGTGTAAGTGTATCTCTGGCACTAATTGTCTCTCTCTACGCAAATCATGTTGATTAATAAAGTGCATTTACAAATAATGGCAACCACACAATCACATAACTTATGGCATAGTGTATGAAGGATAATGTCCCTACCTCAATGCTTTATAATCCTCTATTTAATGGTGTCTTGTAAAGCATGTTGTCCCTGCGTCCGACTCGGTCCTAAAATATTAAATGTACCAGAAATAGGTCATAACATATCCAAGTATCATTTTAGACTCTTCCATAGTGTTTATTGTGGTTATATTAGTCTATAGTGAAAATTTACAAAAATGCCCCCGGAAACCCGGCCCGGCCCCGCCTTACTGCTCAATGGCACATTTTCCCAAAATTTTGACCAAAGCTATTTTGAATTATTTTCGCCCAAGGAATCCATTTCCGGGCTCAAAATCACCAATTTCAGTGCCAAATTATGAAAATTCCCTTGACAACCCCTATTTAGGGATTTCAATGACGTTTTCGTAATTATGCTTTTTCGGCCTCTACCGAAAAAGTGCCCAACTGTAACCCCACCTATTTTTGCCCACTAAGTCCAATGGAACCATTTATTTCATGAAAACCCAGCTCCTAGTACCAGTATGGTCTGGCCAAAAATATAAAAAAAATAGAAAAATAGAGCTTTCTATTTTAGTTTCCAAAACTTGTACTTTCCACTTTTAATCCTTAGTTAACTCATTTAAACACTTCATAATCATGATTTAAAGGATTTTGGGCAGCATAACCCCTTAGGGTTATAGCTTTTCTAATTTTACAACTCAACCCAAAAATCATAAAAACCAACCAACAATTATCAACAACTCAAGAAGGCAAGTTCATGAAGTTACCCTTTTTGGCTTCTTGGTTTCCTCTTACTCTAGGCTCCTCCTCCCTCTCTTCTTGATCTCAAAGTGTGTCTTCACCACCATGGATTCATGAGAAACAAGAGTTTAGAGAAGAATATAAGGAAATGCCATAGAAAAAAAACTAAAGAAACCACCTTACCTTGACCTCTTCTTCTTCCTTCTCTCTAACACTTTGAAATTCTCCAAATTCACTCACTCACTCTCTCTCTCTCTCTTCTTTTGCTTTGGCCGAATGTGACATGAAAAGAGGAAGGAGTATGTTTTATTATTTTGTCTCTTGTTGCCTCTTAGTCCTTGATTTAATCAATAGCTCCTAATGTGACACTTGTCACAATTCCTTCTTCCTCTTAATTTCTTCATTGACTTGGCATTAACTTGAGTCATTGTCTCCCTTTTCTTGCTCCAACAAATCCGTCCCTCTCCCTTTCTTTTCTCCACTAGCCGTGCTTCTTTCTCTATATCCATACTCTTCCATGCAATCGTGTATTTCACTCCTTCACTTAAGCTTCTCCCCCCATTCTTACACTCAACATTTAATCTACCAACTCATTCCACCATGGTCATCATTTCCTTCTTCTTGTGGCATGTGATCATGTATTTTAATATTTCTTTTTTTTTTCTTTCATAATGGACGAAAATTAGAAAGGAAGAGGAGGAAAATTTGCATTTCATTAATCCCATAATTCACCTAATTGAATTATGTATAATCCCCCTTAATTTTCCAATTCTTGATTTATTCCACCAAGAATAATCCCATTATGCATTTTCCTTTATTTTCCTTGATTAATTGAAATTAACTCAAATTAATTGGAAAATAATTAATCTTGGGCTAAATTGGCAAAATTATGATTTTGCTATCCCTTTTGTAATTTAATTCAATTTTTGAATTAATTTACCCATTTCCTTATGAATATGAATATTTCAAAATTCACAAGATCCAAATTCATGAATATTCACCATTTTATTGAATTATTCAAATAATTACAATATATTTTTTGTGAATAAAATTTGGGGTGTTACACAGGACATAGAATGCTTTCCCCAGTTTTATCAATACCTTAGCTCCAAATAAGCCAATTGAGTGTGATTTATTGGATCCAACATGTTGAAGATAAGACATATAAGACAACCCTGCAAGATGGACTGGATATATTATTTTTGGGACATAATATATCCAAAAAAGCTAATTGAATGAGATTACTAGATGTAACAATATGCTAAGGAAAGAAATATGCACATGTCAAATACCATAGGCTAGATGCAATTATTCCCTTAGAGAATGCCAGATGTCCTCCATGATTCATAGTAGCCAGCACAACATTTTTATTTTCCCTAAAGGAAAAAATGTTATAATTGATTCTAAAGGAAGAGCCAAATTAATAGGAATAAAAAATACAATAAAAGCAGGTAACTTGCATTCATCCTAGGAAACAACTTCCCTGGTGCAGATTGGATTATCTGAAGCACCAATACAGAGAAGTGGAATAGCTATAGATTGTACATAAATAGAGCTGCTACAATGCCTATAGTAGGTATCAACAGTCTAAGGAAACATATAAACTTGAGGTGACAGCAACGTTTGCTCACCAGTGACAAACAACAAACAGTAAGGGCCAGAAGATTAGCCTGAGTGGGGACAAAAACTGCTATCGGTGAGTGAGAAGAGCAATTGGGGGGGGGGTGTTTGGTTTTATCGACCTTTCCTTTGTTTCAATAAAGGTACTTCGGGAGGGTTTTGGCCGTCTTGGCCATTTCATCCTCCTTGGTGGGGCTTTTATCCCCTTCATTTGGGGGATTCTTTCCACGTCCTTGTGGTATGGTCTGTAGACACTTCTCTCCGGCAAGCACTGAGTGAGAGTGGTTTCCCAAGCTCCGGATGGTGGTGGAATATGGTGGGTATGTCGTGCGATGATGATGATTCGGGGGCAAAAGAAATCAAAGATGAAGGGGAGAAGTAAGGAAGATCGAAGATTTGGGTGGTCTTCCCTAAGGGAGGTCAGATTTGTGTGACAATGTTTGATGTTGATCTTCGATGGGTGCCTCCAAGGAGCTTAGCAGCGATGTATAGGTTGAGGAGGAGGTATTCTAGATCCATAGTCAAATGGAAGGTGTTGAAGGACCAATTGATGGGTGGTTGTTGGGGCTATTCAGTTACGGTGGGGAAAACAAAGGCAGTGGAGCCAAGGAGTTCGGAGGGGACAACGATGCAAGCTATAGTTCTTGAGGTTAGTGCTTTATTCAAGTTTTAGAGCCTTTCTACTTACGTCATTTTGAGTTTGAGATTCAAGAATGGTTAGCTGGTTCTTCTTGCTATTAATTTCTTTATGTTGAGTATATATGATTGTCTAGAAGAACTGACATCAATTGTGGCTTGCTTAATATGGAGTTATTGGGTGACTATTTATCTTTCTAATTTGGCCAGAGCACATGCTAAATCGGTAATTTTCATTCAAGTTGTCATAGTACTGCTAGAATTGCGTTTTCAATCCTGGGATTACAAATTTTAGAGATAAAAATATCCCTGTTTATAATATTTTCTTGACAAAAATACCCTCTATCAATTTTACTTTAAATTATAACTCCTCACTTTATTTCATCGCTCTCACACGTGTTTTTCTTCAATATTGTATTTCATCCTTCCATTACTGCGTCTCTACAGAATCTCAGTGACTCAATCTATCACTTTTACTTTGTTTATCTCCTCTAGTTTCTTCTTCTTCCACCGTTGCCGTAGATAGATTATTTGAGGTGAAGTCTTGTATTTCTCCTGCTTCCTTGTTTTCCTGTTTTCTCTTCCGATTCATGTCCAAAATCTCGACATGTCCGTTTTCTATTTCTGCATTTTTCTTCCGAAGCGAAATACAATTCTGGCGGACTTTGAAAGTAGTTCCCATAATAAAGCCTTTCGTGTTTTGCAGATGCGTTAATGTTTTAACGATGATTAAAGGTGGGAAAAAGAAGTCTAGCAGTAGTAATTCCTTTTTCTACGAAGCTCCCCTTGGCTACAGCATTGAAGACGTTCGACCCAACGGTGGCATTGAGAAGTTATGATTTGCTGCTTCCTCTAACGTAAGTTCACTTCCTCTGAGACCTGTAATGATCTGCTTCTTTGTCTTTACTTCTGAGTTCGCGTTTGATTTTTCTTTTCACTACTTGCAATGCCTGAGGAAGCCATCCTTGTATTATACGATTCCAGAACTCCAGAATGCCGCCGTATCAGTAGACTAGAACTTCAGATTTCCGTTCTTTTTTTTTTTTTTTTAATTTTTATGTTCTTTCTTTCAACAAGCAATTTGTAGGACGCTGCTATTTGATTCTTCCTGACTAAGCCGTTTATAGAGAAATTCGGATAATCTAATTCAATCCAGGTCAAAAACCTGTCGCGATGGCTGTTTCAAGGATCATTGATGAAGGAGTTCTCGATCAGATCTAAGAGACGTTGACAGATACGAGAATCATTGCAGCCACTGGTAGAGATTCGTTGCTGATTACGCTGGTGGAGGATCGTTGCCGATTACGATGAGGAGGAAGATCGGTGAAGAAGCCACAGTTGAAGAAGCCAAAATATATTTTGTTTTAATATTTTTTTAATTTACAGTTAATGATATTATAGCCTTCCTACAATTTATGCATAATTATGAAATTAAATTATTTTATTTTGTCCCTCTCAACATTACTCCATACCAAACATAATTAAAAAATCTCAATCGTATTCCCAATCCTTCTCCTAATTCCAATCCCACAAAACTAAATGTTTCATACCAAACAAGTCCTTAGGCTTGGACGTGTAGGGAAGGATAATCATAGCCTTGAAAACAGAGCTTATAAGTCTTTTTCTAAGATTGGTTATGCTAGGGTTGAGGTATCTATATGCAGAAGGGAGGTAAATCTTTTTGTTGTTCAAGCTTGCAAAGTATGGTTAATTGATAATCAGCTGAGAATCCTTAACTTGGCCCTGTTTGGTGTGTTTGTATATGCTGTTCATTATTGGCTAAACATGTTTCTGTTCAGTGTGGTTGTCAACATTGTTCATCTTTAGGCTAAACATAAGCCTGTTCAGCGTGTATGGCATCACTGTTCTTCTTGGGGTTGGAGTTGTGATTTTCTTCTTTATTGTCACATTCGTTATGCTTTCTCTGCTTTTATGATGAGTCTTGCTCTCCTTGAGAATCTCCTTGTCTCAAGGAAATTGATTAGGAACCATTTTGGTATATGTGTTCCCATGGAAACCTATTTAGTAGCCGAGTGGATTGCCAAAGCTTCATTGGATGGATCTTGCTCTATAAAGTGGGCATTATGACCTCCGTCACGGTTGCAGGCCTGTTTGGCTCATGGTGGTAAAGGAAGTTCTGATTTGGTCTTATGTTCTCACTGTATTAAAGAACTTGTAATTGTTTGTTTGCCTAGTTTGTCTGTTAAGTTTGAAGTTTATTTTGTTTCGTTGTTTGCTTATACTTATGCATTTCTTATGAGACGATGTAACTTTCTATGTTTTTAATACTATCAATTTCTTTGTTGGCAAAAAAATAATAATAAATAAAGGTACTTCGGGTTTTTCACAATTGGATTATATTACCTAAATATCTCGCGAGACTTGGCTGCAAATTGGATGTTTAAAGGACCTTTGGATCGTATTTTCTCTAACTCGAGACCTGAATGCAATTTTTCCCAATATTTTATTGGGTTAAGGGACATTTTTATTTCGAAAGTTTTTACCAATGAGCAATTTTGCTCTGAAATTTTTTATAGGGCCAATTTTACATCAAAAGTGTAAAAAATGGAACAATTTTGCCCTAGCACTTATTGTAATTAATTATGACCGTTAGTTGACCAAATATACTAACTGACAGTTCACATGTTCTTCACGTCATTTTTGTTAACGTGCAAATTTATCCCGAAAGTTTTAAATCTAACTTTGAAAAAAGATGAAGTAGATGACACATGAACTTTCGGCGTAAATTTACACCTTAACAAAAATTCGTCGATGTCATGTGAACTATCAACTCTACATATTTGGTCAATTAACGGTCAAAATTAATTAAGATAATGGCTAAAACAAAATTGTTCCCTTTTAACAATTCCGGATAAAATTGTCCCTCAGTAACTAAGCAAAATTACCTGTAACCCAATTTTATTGACAAGAAGCATCTAATATAAGTTCATGGTAATATAATACAATTTGAGAAAATCCCTAAAAAAGGCCATCAAAATAGATAAGTCCCAAATTAGTGCGCTAAAATTTTGAAATCCCTTTTCAGTGCTATGTCAGTAAGGATGACAGTGCTGGGTCGGCGAAAAGACGAATTTGCAATTCAATCCTCCCTCTATCCAATTCAAAATAACAACACAAGCTTCTTGATTAACAACTCTGGGTTCTAAATTAACAACTCCAGTTTCTTCTTTGACACTTAACAACTCCGTTTTATTCTTTTATAATAATAACATCGGTTTCATTATTAACAACTCTCATTTCTTGTTTTATAACTTCATAATTTAAGTTTTAAGGCCAATAACAACACCTCTTTCTTTATTAACAACACCATATTTTACATTAACAATACCATATTTTTGAGACACGAAGATGTGAAAGAATAAATTAAAGTTGTTAATCTAAAACCCAGAGTTGTTAATCAAGAAGCTCGTGTGGTTATTCCAAAGTAGAGAGAAGGAGAGCTGAAGGGCAAATTCGTCTTTTCGTTGAAACAACACTGTTATCCGTACTAACACAGCACTGAACAGAGATTTCACAATTTTGGTGCACTGATTTGGGATTTATCTATTTTGATGGTATTTTTTAGGGATTTTCCCATACAATTTTTAAACAAGACTTTTTTCTTCTATTTTCCTAAAAAGCAACCTTACTAAAAAATCACGGTTTTGATCTCCTTTCACAACTTCTCGGGTCCCATGTAGAAATGAATCCATATGCCCGGCCCATATCGCAACCAAGAACGAAGCTCCGGGATTCCCCGGAAGCTTAGCTTGCTTGGAGCAAGCTTCGGCTTTCTCGTCCACGACTGCCCGCCGCTTCAGGGGGGGCTTCTCCGTTTCCTTTCTTCAAATTCAAATCTTCCTGTATCTTTGAAGCGAACCCAGAATGCATATAAATGACGATGTCCGCTTCATTTCGTCTTCCATTAAAATCCCCCTTCCCCCCAAAACCCCAACCCTTTGTTTCGAAAGCATATGTTCTCAAATCCTTCACACTGGAAACTCAATAGCCCGACTAGCTGATTCTATCAGAAGTCGTTCAAAACTTGATAAAATCAGCCCGACAAGTACTCCATTGTTGTCTCGGAAGGCGAAGTGGACTAGTCCTGCCCCGACTGTTTCGGAGGAAAGGGTCAAATCGTCACTTTTTTGTTCAGCATCGTTATCCTTGAGTGGGTCTGCGACTGGTGACAAAAGAGCATTGAAAGGAACGTCACCTATTCTCTGTTCAGCTTCTTTGTCATTGGCGGATTCGAGCCAATCAGCGCCAGAGGGGAAGGAGACTCCACAGAAGGGGCACGCTTCAAGTCGACAGAACGAAGAGAGGGTGCTAATCAGTGAGGTGCTTGTTAGAAACAAGGATGGAGAGGAGCTTGAGAGAAAGGACCTTGAGATGGAGGCACTTCAGGCCCTCAAAGCTTGCCGACCCAACTCTGCTCTCACTGTGCGCGAGGTCCAAGAGGATGTGCATCGCATCATTAATAGTGGGTATTTCTGTTCGTGCATGCCAGTTGCAGTTGATACGCGTGATGGCATAAGATTGGTATTTCAGGTGCGAGTACGAAAATGCACGCCGTTTTTGTTTCATATTTAGTTCTGTTTCTTTAGAGTTCCACCAAAAATGTCATATATTTCCATGAACTTCAATTGCAAGCGATTGCATATTCGACTTGGTAACCAAGTTAGGATTCTTTATCCTTACTGATTAAGTCTTTACAGGAGAGTAAAGTCTTGTTCCATTTCTACTTCATTACCGACCTTCCCAAAAAAATTAAATTTATCATGTTCAATAAGAGTAGTGAGTGTAATGAGCTGGAGATCATGAGTGCTTTACAGTTTTGCAGTAATCAAATTCATGTCCTTAACGTTCTTGGCTATGTGCTGTTTTTCTACTTTTAAGGCTTGCATGGTTCGAACGTTAAAAGATGGTTGCGTTTTATTATAATTTTGGAGATGCGAAAAAGTTTCCCATAGACTAGAATCCCTGGATGATTCATCGACTAATTAATCAAATTACTTTTTCAGAATGCTTAACAGATTATTTTATTTTTTTAGATGACATTGAAATTGGTCTCAAAAGTCCATGAATTGCTTATAGATCTAATAATTGGTGCTGGTTTCTTGTGGCATAAGGTAGAAGCAAATCAAGAGTTCCAGGGTTTGGTATGTGAAGGAGCGAATGTTCTTCCGGCAAAGTTTCTAGAAGATTCATTTCAGGATGGATACGGTAACCCTTTCTTCACCCTTCCCATGCAGTTCTAATCATATATATGCAAATTACACGATTTTTTTGTTTATATCAGTCTTCCAAAACATTTGTGTGTTAATTTGTACAGGGAAAGTTATCAATCTAAGGCGACTGGATGAAGCAATATCATCCATCAATGGCTGGTATATGGAGCGTGGTCTTTTTGCTATGGTAACTCACCCTTTTGACCATGTCTTTGTTTATCCTCCAAACTCTGGTAATACAAAGCTTTTCCCTGTTTTCAAGAGTTTTTAGCTCCATACAATTTCAAGGGCTTTAACTCGGCGCTCCAACTAGGATAATGATTGTTGTTGTCTTCCCCTCTAATTTCCTTGCCTCTTTAATCATTTTTATAGGTTTCAGCTGTTGAGACTCTCTCAGGGGGTATTCTGAGATTGCAAGTTTCCGAAGCTGAGGTCAATAATATCTCCATACGGTTTCTTGATAGGAAGACGTAAGGATCTTCAATTCAATTTCACCTGTAGACATGTGCTGTCGCAAAACTACGTAACATGCAAATAACTTTTCATTTGAATTTTATTTAGTTATTATTACTAACTTAGTTTGCTATTGTCAGAGGTGAGCCTACTTTAGGGAAGACTAAACCAGAAACAATACTTAGGCAAATTACAACCAAGAAGGGGCAGGTACTTTTTGGAATACTTTGAAGATAATGATTCGTTTTAAGTTGAGAGTTAGCTGTTGATTACTTTGTTGAGTTCTTTTGATGTATGTGCAAATTAAGCTAAATAGAGAGAATCTCCTGGCTTTTTGAAGTTAGTTATTTTTGTGTTTTTTGCTTTTTTAATTGGTGAAGTTATCAACATTCTCCAGTCTATAGTGATTCTCTCTGAAGGGAACATCTGATCTCCTAATCTAACTCATAAATACCTGCATATAAAGAGTCTTGTTCAGGGAAATTTGCTGGGTTGATTATGCATCCTTACTAACAAGGAATTTGGCACAATATATAATTTCATTGTAGGTCTACAGTATGATTCAGGGAAAAAGAGATGTAGAGACTGTGTTAACTATGGGAATCATGGAAGATGTTAGCATTATTCCTCAACCCGCAGGTATTAAATAGTAATAAAAAATGGGTTTCATTTAAGTTCAATAGGTGTTAGAATGGTATATTGTCACTGCAACCATTCCTTGAAACTAGGATATTTTGTTTCTGCAACATTGTAGATACAGGGAAGGTTGATTTGGTGATGAATGTGGTGGAGCGTCCTAGTGGAGGATTTTCGGCTGGTGGTGGAATATCAAGTGGGTGGGTGATACTAATTTCAAGCATGCATTCATTATATACACTGAACTATTAATTCCTTTGCTGCATGGTCTAACTTTGTTATTTGTGATGACAGGATTACCAGTGGTCCTCTGTCTGGACTAATTGGAAGGTAAGCTCGTAGGCTTCATTACATCATGCTACTGTTAAGTTATTAGCGGATGATTTATCCTGCAGCATCCTATTTTTTTCCTTCCATGTTATTGATATAATCTAATTTTACTTCCCTGCAATTGAAGCCATTCTAAGGCTGATTTGTCTGGCTCCTTTTACTCTATATACTGCCTAATGGCACTGATAAATGTGTGTACAAGCCGGCTGGAGTGTTAAGCTTACCACCTTCCAGTATATCTTTCCACTTAAGTTATAATGAGCTTACTGAAACCTTAGTTGATTTTAATTTCTTTAATTCCAGTACAAGCCGGCGCGTGTGGGTTGGGCCCACAAGTAATGGGCCAAAGCTAATTGTGGAGGTCTGAGTGGGATAGGGAGGGTGACACATAATGTAGGGTTTTGGAGTTAGAAGAGGGTAAGCGTTTAGTGAGTGAATTTGCGGAGTCTCTGGTCTCAAATACCAAAGGAGGGTGCTCTGTATGTCTGTATTATTTTCAGAATTGTAGCTTATATTCTTATACTTTGGCAAGATTGTTGGTATCGTTTTGAGCTTGGGTTTCCATCAACATGTGTACATTGTCATTATTATCAACGGAATAAAAGTGTTTCTTATTGATATTTGTGTTTTAATGTATGCTGAATTTGTTTCCACCCCAAAAGATTTATAATAGTTGATACAGCTGGTATAATCAATCATACTATGATTATTGCAGCTTTGCCTATTCTCATAGGAATGTTTTTGGTCGAAACCAGAAACTCAATATTTCCTTAGAGAGGGGTCAGATTGACTCGATATTTCGTATAAACTACACAGACCCTTGGATTCAAGGAGATGATAAACGAACATCTAGAACAATAATGATTCAGGTTATCTGACGGTTTAGTTTGCCCCTGTTCATTTTCTGTATTCACGATGCTATTAAGCTAAAGATTGTGTGTTGTGACATTTCATTTACTTCTTTCTAGAACTCAAGAACCCCTGGAACAGTTGTTCATGGTAACCAGCCTGATAATAGCAGCCTGACCATTGGTCGTGTCACAGCTAGTATAGAGTTCAGTCGACCAGTCAGGCCAAAGTGGAGTGGAACTGCAGGGCTTATTTTTCAGGTTCTTTAAATCCACAATTTAAGTTGCTACTGTGGTTTTTTGTATGGTTGATATTTTCCTATTTTCTTAATCATTTCTAAATAAGTGATAAGCTAAGTTGTATTCTTTTTTCGGTAATGATTGCTTTTACTTCAGCATGCCGGGGTTCGTGATGACAAAGGAACTCCTATCATCAAGGATGGTTACAGTAGTCCTCTCACTGCAGGGTTTGCAACCTGAACATAAATGCTACGTTTGTTTTGGTTTCTTGTTTGTCATATTTTTGCCAATGTCCGCTTGCAGTGGAAATACCCATGATGACACGTTGCTTGCTAAATTTGAGACTGTTTACACTGGTTCTGGCGATCATGGGTCTTCTATGGTCTGTTATATACTCTCCTGTCCTTTAATACAAATTTCACTTCTATGATTCTCATTTTTATTTGCTTGGTTTTGTAGCTTGTCTTCAACATGGAACAGGGACTTCCTCTGCTGCCTGAGTGGTTGTCCTTCAATAGGACGAATGTGCGTGCTAGGACGGGTGTTGAGATAGGTCCTGCTCGCTTTCTTTTAAGGTATAGAATACATGTGCTTTTGTCATGAACAGGAATGACGTGTCTTTTCTGTAAAACAAGAACAAATGATCTTTTTTTTTTTTTGGTTGATTTGATTGGTTTTCATTGGCAGCCTTTCTGGTGGTCATGTTGAGGGAAATTTCTCTCCCTATGAAGCATTTCCTATTGGTGGTACAAATAGTGTGAGAGGCTATGAAGAAGGTGCTGTTGGCTCTGGTCGATCATATATTGTTGGCTCTGGAGAAATTTCTTTCCCCATGGTATTTGAATTTGTTGAACATTTTTTGCGGATGGCCACGGATACATGCATTTGGAAAAAAATAAGTTTGGAGAGAAGTTGGTTCACTGATATTATTCTGTTTCTGTTTGCAGCTGAGGCCAGTAGAAGGAGTTTTATTTTCCGACTATGGAACAGATCTCGGATCAGGCTCAAGTGTTCCTGGTAGGCATCTTTAGCTTGTCTGTTTTCTTAGATGTTAATTTTTCGTAATAATTTATGTTATAAAACATATAACAAGTTGTGCTAGGTTAGTATTGAGATTCAACAGTCAAGGAAAGTGTCTAAATTGAACATTTGAATCTTGTGATGCCTTTGTATAAAGAGACATGTTTTTGAATCACATATTGGTTTTGATAAGGTGACCCTGCTGGAGCAAGGCTGAAACCTGGGAGCGGATACGGATATGGGTTTGGGATCCGTGTGGATTCTCCATTGGGTCCCTTGCGTCTTGAGTATGCGTTTAATGACAGGCGTGAAAAGAGATTTCACTTCGGTGTCGGTCATAGAAATTAACCTGCAAATTTCATGACTTGCTTGTATTTGGATTCCGAGGAGGGAGGTTGGTTGCGCTGTTGGGGACAGGAGGGCCTTGGTTAGGATGCCAAGACAGGCGCATGTCTCTTCCCAGTTCCCACTTTAGAATAAGGAGACTCTTTGACCTCTTCCGAGCTGTATATATGTTGCCGGCATTTTGGGCACAGTATCGTATGTTCAATATTCTTGTAATCCTTATTTTCAACGTTTATTGGTCACACCATATCATGTTAGGCCGGTAAGTCAACATTTAGCCATTGGTGGTTTTGAAGTGCTTGGTCATTTGACAAAGATATCTCGTGTCAATTCTAGCTTTGCATCTATCTATCTATCTATCTATTTGATCAAACGGTCAGTTGCATAGAAAGATGATAGTATCGTACACCCAGTTTAGAAATCGAATGGACAACACTATACACAAAGTTAAAGCAATTCGTAAAATTGAATTTCTGTCAAGCGTGTCACGGCATCAAATAGATGTTGAAGAATCCCTGTTTGGGCAACTAACGGCCAAAAAAATTGGTTTAGTTAATATACCTAGCATCAGAACATTGAAAAGCCTGGCAGTGAGGGTGAAGGAGGAAGAAAAGAATAGTTGATGGACTTGGGTAAAAAGAAGGGGGAGGGCCGATGATGGAAAGTGGCAAGTTCTAATATGCGAGGTATTTCGCGAATGTTTTAAAACAATTAATATCTTTTTTATTTAAGAAAATCCTTAAAAATACTTGTATTCTTTCATTAATATGAATCATTTAATTCCCATGCATTTAAAGAGGAGTGAAATTAAAGAAAATAAAGGAATTTAAACTATCTCAAGCGCAAATGTTGTAAGAAAGCGGATGAAGTATGGAGAGGGGTGATCCGGAGGGTAACGGATTGTTCCCTTTAACCCCAAACGTCTGACAAAGCGTATCCCCAGAGAGAGTGATCTCCTGCTCTTGTGCAAAACATAAAGAAAGAGAGGAGGGAGAGAGAGAGAGATCCCAAGTCCAACAGTGAAGAATGGTCCAAGACGCCCAAGACAGAGACAGAGTGTCTCTCTGTGGTGTTTGAGGGGCCAGGCCGACCGACAGCGTGCAGGCCAAAGCACTTGCTTCTTCCCTTTCCAACTATTACTTTTCCCCATGACGTGAATTTCACTATCATCACCCATGCA
The DNA here is from genome assembly GCA_963855925.1 of Inga laurina. Lineage (NCBI taxonomy): Eukaryota > Viridiplantae > Streptophyta > Magnoliopsida > Fabales > Fabaceae > Inga > Inga laurina. The sequence continues at coordinate 85,713,550 of OY979702.1, forward strand.
CCTTTTGTTTTTTTTTTAAACCTCAACACTATCTTCTAGTCGGTAAATTGCATGTTTTTCTTGTGAACAAAAACACTAGTACGATAGAAGACCCTCGTGAATATATCTTTTCAATTTTTAAAATACAAAATTGATCATAATCACGTTTAATTTATTTGAATTTTCAAGATTTAACAACATCACTCGTGGCTGTATGTCTCAAAAAGACATTCTTAGAAGTAATCATAATGAATGCGGTACATGTATAAGGTGTTCAAGTTCCAAGATAAGGTCACGTTTCATTTCATGTGCCTTCCCCCAAGAGGGCTTTTATCAATGGCACGATCTTTCTCCAGCTATTCCCGATTTGCTTTTTTCATGTTTTCTCCCAATCAATCCTGATTTGGTTTCACAAAGTGATTTCTTGTATGTCCCTCCCTGTTCCCTTCAACTGATTGATTTTTCTTCATGTGCCTCACTTTTTACTATTTAATGATTCCCTTTTCATCTCTCCCTCCACTCCACCGCCACTCCCTTACCTAACCTTTTATCATCATGATGAGCGATCACTACTTCTCCAATGCCTTCAACTTTCCCTCTGCTAACTCGTCTTCTCTCACTTTACCCTCTCCGCCTCCAAGAGAAGCCCTACCTCTCCTTAACCTAAGCCCTCCAACTCCAAGAGAGTACAAGGACAAAGCAGAAGGAGACATGGGATGTAGTTCTTTGAACCTGCAATTACACCTTGGCCTTCCCACCTCTTCAGACAAAGATGAAGTCACGACGACCGTACCTTGTGGGTATCTCTCTCATAGGATCACTCCGGGCGCTCAGTACTGGATCCCTACCCCTTCCCAGATTCTGATTGGCCCCACACACTTCTCCTGCCCTCTTTGTTTCAAGACCTTCAACAGATACAACAACATGCAGGTTTGTCCTCTTCCACATTCAAACAAAGCCTCACTCTCCCTCTCCCTCTCCCCCGCTCTCTCTTTCTTTCGTGAGCATCTACTGTCAAAGATAAAAGCCCTAATTCAAAATTTTCGTCTATATACATTCACCAAATTAGAGGTGTTCCATTTGTTCAAGTGTGCGTCTATTTTAGGGTTTGCCATTGCTTCCTCTACCGCTCAACATCGTTTTCCCTCTAATATGAAGCTATTTTGTATTTTAATTTTGGGCCTGTTTCACGTATATACAAACTTACATAGGTATTCTTTATTTCCTCTCAACTATTCTACGTACCGACGTGCACCTTGTTATTATACTTCGGCGTACGTGTTTTAGCAAAACTTGAGGTATCTACAGATGGAAAGATTCGCTCGCTAGGGTTATATGTAGTATGAGATCAAGTTTAAACTTTAAACGCAAGAATAACAATCTGAAGACCGAGGAAGCAGAAAATGAAAATGATGACTTCAAATACAAGCATAATAGAGTATAATACAAATAGATGCACAGTGCTCCAAATCGTTTTGAGCTTTTCCAACTCTAGCTTTATCAGTTATCAGGATACCCTACACCGTTCTATGGCAAAAAAAAAAAAAAAAAAAAAACAAGGATACCCTACACCGTTGCCTTTTCATTTATGCTCTATGAAACGAGTGTTGAGAAGGACGCGATTCACACATCCTTATAGCTAGCTAGCTAGGTAACCAGCCCTGTGACACCAAGAACTTGACCGACACACAAATAATTTAAAAATAAATGACAGGGCCACGTCGTCACATAAACCTAGTTGTAGGTAATTAATTGGTAATTACATGCGACTTCACTTTGACTATCAGCCACAGATCTTAGTTCAGATGCAGGGTAATGCTGAATTCAACAAGTGTTGATGATACGCAGATGCATATGTGGGGGCATGGATCAGAATATAGAAAAGGAGCAGAGTCTCTAAGGGGAACACAGCCAACGGCAATGCTGAGGCTTCCGTGCTATTGTTGTGCACAAGGGTGCAAGAACAACATCGAGCATCCGAGGGCCAAGCCCCTCAAGGACTTCAGAACCCTTCAAACCCATTACAAGAGAAAGCACGGCATCAAGCCCTTCATGTGCAGAAAATGTTGCAAAACCTTTGCTGTGAGAGGTGATTGGAGAACTCACGAGAAGAACTGTGGCAAGCTCTGGTATTGCTCCTGTGGCTCTGACTTCAAGCATAAAAGATCTCTTAAAGACCATGTCAAGGCTTTCGGACATGCCCACACGCCTTGCGGTGTTGATAATTGTCTCCATCACGAGGAAGTGGCCTCTGAAATTGACCACCTAAATGATTCCTTCCATTCTCATCATAGCTAGTTAATTCTATTATGGGTTTCGGCCATTTCAATTTGTATAAATAGTCACAAGCTTTTGTTCTGGTTTCTAATATTCCAATTTGAACTAATTCTTGCTTCCGTCGTTTTGGACTTATGTAGGACTAGTATATTACTCTCCCAGCTTTTTAACGTAAGATTCCAGTTGACTTTTTTGAAAAAAGATTAAGAATGTCAAATAATTTAATTAATCATAATATATATTGTATATAATTTGATTATAAATCATTTTATGAATAAGAAAAATTAGTTTGGTATAAAAATAAATAAATATAAATATTTTCAAAAAAATTCAATTAACTTTCTCAATCTCTGAACAAAATTTATTGGGTCTTATATTAAAAGCTGAAGGTAGTTTAATATTAATATATGGAGCAAATTTTTTCCATGTTATTTGTTGTTTTTGGGTTTTGGTCTCCTTTTTTCCGCCTCTCTCTTGCTCAAACATAATTTAGAAATAAATTGGCAGTATATAACGCACTTCATTTGAAAAAGGTTTATATATATTATGCATCCCACGTTTGCTCTCGCCAGCCAGCCAGCGTCGTAATTACTCAGAATCTGCACTATAATCACACGATGTTAGAAGTACACCATATGTGTACACACACTAAAACCCCATGAATTAAAAAGACAATTTTTTTGGGGTTAGCTTTGGTAATTCCTTTAAGGTCCAATGGACTTGAAGGGATCAGCGAAGGGGACGATTCCCATACATTGATAGAGAAGAAATTAAAGGCGACTCGAGAATAAAATAATGAGATGAAAGTTGCAAAAGCAGCTGCCCAAAAGCTTTTGAAAGTGTGCTACGGGATCAGCTTTAGGGGGCGGAATGATACAGCCATTTCCTTTCAGTTAAGTCCAATGTGATGGACGCATCATATACTATGGTTTCCGACTCGCCGTAATGATTCTATTGAAATGATTATTATAACTTCAATAGTGGAAAACAAAAGCTTCCATCTTAATTAATAAAAAATGGGAATGTAATCATAACAGGAGGCATGTTTAGTGTCTGCACACAAGGAAAAGGTTGGCAGGGACGCATCGGATCTGCAAGGCAGCAGAGGGGGATCAGGGCTCATTGACATGTCTTTTCAAAGTACAACAACGTATTTGGATTTTTCAGAGTTTAAACTGTAGTGGGCATCCACTGTTTGCAAGTCCAAGTGTCCGTACTATATTTTTACGCTCAGACAATGTCGTAGAAACTTCAACTTTTTTTCGGAGCAAAATTTATAATGAAACCATTTGTTGCCAGGGTTCTGTGTCTGCGCCTGCTTTTTCCAACTTTGGGGAAACGTGCCTTGAGATTGAGATTGAGACGTATATTGGCGGTGAAAAAAATAAAATGGCGAGTCGTGGAGTGATTACTGCACTTGAACCATGAACAGTGAAAAGGCTGATGAAACGGAAAACTAATAATGAACATGGGATTCTTTGCTTATCTTGTGTATGAATGAATTCCAGTGTAACGTCAATCCGTCACACCAACCCTGCTATTGCTAATCAACCCCTAACTATCCATCCATCTCGTATTTATTAATTAGTGTCTATGGATCTTCCTTCAAGTTGCCTCTATTCCACGTCTGGTTCTCATTTTCTCACTACTGATCACAATGCTTCAAATCGCCAATGAACTAGTTCGGGTTTGAACATGAAAGGTAATCATTGATTAATGTGAGACAACACAATGAGTATCTAGTTGCACGTTTTACTGATCACAATGAGTATAGAAATGTATTGAGAACTTTTCTTTTACAGTCTCTTTCGTGAATATGCATAGCTAGGAGGAGGCCATTTGTGGGAAGCGGCTACAGTTGTGGCTGAGGAAGAAAGCTCATGTTGTCGTCTAGACTCGCAGGGGGAGAAAGTAGCCTTCACTTCAGTTTGCCGTGTGTGTTTCTGGGCAGACCGTTTTCGTCCAAAACAGCTTTCCACTTTATGTGAGCAGGAGCACATTTATAGAATTTAAATTGTTTCAAGACTGATTTTGCTTCGCACGTTGGATGTTCATTATTAAAGAAACTGATCTACCAGTCTACCAACACACAAATTTCAACTAAACTCGTAGCCTTCATGTTGTTTGTTCATAAAAAGGCACGAGATTAAGAAATTTCAGGGCAACGCAAATAATATTATTGCTAATAAATATATCAATGCGTACAATAAAATTTATAAGGATCCATATTATTTATTAATTATGAATAATATATCAATATGCACATTTATTTCTAGTTGATAGTCAACATAAAAGGACCCTCTTGTGCGTTGGGAAGAGAATCACTCATTGTAGTTTTTCTTATATATTCTAATTAGTTTCCCACATCACGTAAATTTACAAAATACGAGTAGTTGCTTGTCCATTTACTACTGAAACTTCATCAAGAATGAAAAAAACGCCGAGAATAATGGGGTGAAGGGGACAGGTAGTGAGTTATGAAAGTAAGAGATGTTATGGATTAACAATTATGCCACTATCCTCCAAAGGGTCATTAATAGCGCTGTTGAAGAAAGTAAATGACTAAACAGGCACTTGCATTCTTATGCAGTTAGTTACATGCATTAAAGACACCTTATATTTATCTGCAAATTGTGAACATTACCCTTACCTACATGGTGGACGCAGATTGAAGACAGGAGGTTTAATAAAATACTAGAGACAACCTACATCATCATCATCATCATTATTGCCAGTATTTTCAAATTCCTTGTACATCCTTGAAGGTGAATGATGAAGTCGGGAATGCATCTCTATTGATTGATGTCCTCCCCAAATGACTGCACATTCTTGCCCTTTTTATTGACAGTTCAGGCGTCTCCAATCGGAAGGGATAATGATGCTATGCAGTTAATACCAACACTAGAAGACACCTCAATGATGATACACGGGGCTATGCGTCACCTTTGGAAAACATATGTTCCCAGCTACAAGTTCATCTCCTCTGGTAAACTGATGCTTAGAAAATATAGGCTGCAAATCCAGCAATATTTATGAAATATGAACTTACTAGCAAGTAAGCAGAATGCTAGGCATGGATTTAGTTTACATGTTATAAGATAAATGAGTAATTCAAGCGTTAATAAAGATAGATGTTGGTAAATAGAAAGATCAGAGGCTGCATGAAGCAAAGACACATCTAATAGATGCATCTTGTATGCCATTCTTAGGGTCTGTTTGGTTTGACGGGAGGGGCGGGGAGGGGAGGGGCTCGCCTTATTTGATAACAAAAAAATTTAAGGAGGGAAGGGGAAATTTCAACCCCTCAAAACCCTTCCTCCCAAATTGGGGGGGGGGGGGATTTGGAGGAGAATGGTGATATTTTGTCATGTGAAGACCATTATACCCCTGCTTATTTCTATTATTCCCAAACCGTCCCTCCCTCATTATTATAATATTTATAATTACTCTATTTTTATTAAAATTATAATTATCTATATTTTAAAATTCTAATTATGATTATATTTATTTAATCTTAATAATTATATTTTATTAAATATTCTACTATGTATGAAAAAGCAAGATTAAATGAGCGTAAAGTTGTCTAAATAAAAATATTTTCCCTTCCCTCCCTTCCTCAACCAAACAAGGTAACATTAAAATTCCTCTCCTCCCCTCCCTTCCGATTAATCCAAACGAGGTAATATTAAAATCTCTCTCATCTCATCCCCTCCGTCGAACCAAACAGACCCTTAAGTTGAGAGGAGCTAGCTAGAAGAAGCTCTTTTTTGGTACTCTCACAAGAAATATTGTTTTGACAATGTCAGGCCACAAAATCAGGGTCCCCAGCCAATTCTAACTGCTCAGAAAGATTTTTAGATAATTTTCTGAGCCAGCGCCTCTACAGCCCTACCACCACCCAAAAAAAAAACAGACAAAGGACAGACCAAGAATAAGTTGGCACTCATAAAGACAAAAAACTGAAAGGGGGGAAATCTTGAGCTGATGTGAGTCAATGCTGCGTGGCCAACATAAGTGCGGCATCTTTCCACAAAACAATTTCTTCCACCCTTTCCAACAAGATTTTCCGCTTAGTATCTAGAGTTAACAAGCATGGAAGGGAATTTTGCTCCCTTCAATACATAACAACATGAATCACACCAGTACTCTAAACATTAGCAAAGTAATCATAAAAGGCAAACAATAGCATCATCGCATCAAATGGTAATTCATAGAGCAATGAGATATGTCACCTTGCAGACATGAAAGCCATCCCACAAAAGACAGCCTTAACAGATTGCTTCGGTCCCGCATAGTCAAATGCCAATGGCAGCATTTCATGCAGTGTTAAAAAAGCCATAACTCCCCCAACTGCAGTTATTACAGAACATAAATAATCAATGTAAATACAAGAAAATAATTGTAACATTTAGAACTTAAATTAGCACAAACCTGATCCAAGCAAACCTTCAAGAATCTCTGGACTTAAGCTGCTAGGGAATAGATAGGCTGCAGTAAAAGAAGATAACTCATCACACTAAATTCAAATTTTCTAATGCACAACTCCAAAAAACATGGTTTTGCAAAAGATTAAATCTGCAAAATTATATCATAACATGACTCTCATTCTAAAGCTTGTTGATACATGGAAACCTCAAAAACCAAACGCCAAAATTCTATTCGATTTCACATTAGTTACACATGATACTCCCCTATTTATAGAATAAAGGTTTGAGTCAAATATCCTAAATTACCCCTAGCTCTAATTCCCCAAATACTCGTACCCCCCCCCCCCCCCCTAAATTCCTAATACTTGTTCTCGTCAATATTGCCCATCATTATCATAATAACGCATTGCTTCTTAGTCATGCTTTCCTTTTCATTGAAAAGAAAACAAACAAACTCCCACAATGTAAAGCAACAAGAGGGAGATGGCTTACCAACAATAACAACACCCAGGGGTTCAGCAAAGCCAGAAAGTGAAGCCAATTTGAATGCCTGCCACTTACTAAGATACATTCATAAACAACAAAATTAAAGTTTTAGATAATCGATCAAATTAATGGTTTATTGAAACAAATACAGCGACACAAACTACTGGAGGCACACACAAGAATGATATCAGCCACGTCAAAATTTACATATGTACGCATCCTGGAGGTAATGTCATAAGCATCTATGCTCATTTGTAGACATGTAACAACATCACCATCCAAAAGCAGTCTCAATTTTTTCTTTTATCTTCTCTGATAACACGACAAAAACCTTAGATTTGATTAAAAGTAGTTATCCTCGTCCAACAGCCTAGCAATTGCCTCCATTGCCACCATCATGAACACAACCCTAGAACTATCATCAACACTGCTTACAGGACAAACTATTCGGATTGCAAGCCCAGTATCAACTTCTTACAGTTACTGAACAAACATTATCCTGCAATCTGCTTCTTTGTTCCACACAGATCATTGTTTTCCCTATTTTTACTCTGATATCCAATGGACTAGCAACTAACCAACTATGAACTCTTCATTTACACTTTAAGAAATAGAAGCCTCTTGTCTGTCACATGTAATTGAAAAAAGATGAACCAACAGTACCCGAGAAAGTTCTTACCTCTGCGTTGCAAAATAAACAGGAAGCGCAACTGCAACACCCTGGAAACCAGATGATCAATGTTATAATAACTAATAAACCCCATATAACTAATTTTTATTTTAGATGATAGTGTTTTTCAAACAATATGCTAGGGAATGCAAAAATAAATTGTTGCCATAGTTCTAAGTTTCTTATCCCCCTAGGGGGCCATTTGCAGGGTCCATGAAAGAAAGTTGTGACCATTCTTCTGGCCTCTGTTTTAGCTCACTGCAAGGTCTACTAGGGAGAACCTTGAGACAGTTTGCCTCCTTTTCTTTTCTACAATAAAATTGAATCTACCATACCGATATAGCCGTTAGTCATGCAATGGGTAGCAAAGCGACTATGCACCTAAAAGATGTTAAAAAATAATCAATAATCTCTGGTCTCATGACAAATTGGAGTAAAAGATCAAGTATTTAAACCCACTAAATGCGTGTAAAACATATAAAATTCAACAATAAAAAGAAGCAAAATAATATTATGATACAAATACAATAAGTCATCAAATACTTTTAAAAAAGACGTGCAATGGTTATTCTTCAACGCTAATTGCACCAGTCAAATAAAACTATAGCAATCAAAATGCGCTCAGACAACAAAAGATCAGCATATTACCTCTGGGATATTGTGCAGAGCAATGGCCAATGCTAGGTTAAGACCAACACGAAGGCCCTATTGAAAGAATACCAAGACAAACATTAAATCAAAGATGCACTAGCGATCCATGTGCAGATATAATCTCTCAATCAAAAGTTCAACTTGATACCACTTCAGCATTTAGAAAAGGGGGATGGATAGGGTACCTTCATGGATCCAAGAAACACTGCCATTCCTTCTGGAAAATTATGTAAACTTATACCTGTGAGATGACAGGAAAAAAAAATTCTACATCAAACTCAGAACAACATTGAACAAGGTAAAGAATAGTCTATGAGAATTCAAATTCCAATTTCTCCTTCATTACTTGATTATTACGGCAAGATGAGTAGATAACCAAAAGAAAAAGAAAAAACTTGAGGAACATTGAACAAGGGTAATAATAATCAAGAGAATTTGAATCCTATGTTTCCTTCACTCCATAATTTAAATTTTTTACTCTTGGCATATAACCTGAATTCCCATTGAAATTGTACAACATATCAGGAAATAGAATTGGACAGGTAAGAAACATACATGGGTTGTTAGAATTTGAAACATACAAACTAGGTTGAGATATTCAAAAACAGCAATTAGTGTGCTGGGCTCTTTATGTCCCAGCATTTTAATCAGATAACCTTCCTACCACTGAAAAATACCTTGTTTGTTACTAAAAGCAGATAGGTCATAAGGGCATTATTCTATTACATTATACTTCAACTTGTTCAAATGTATCGGTTTACTCATGGTGCTTCAAATTTTAAAGCTCTTCAGCAGCTCTTGTAATTTTCAACTAATGTTCCCAAATTCCAATCTCAATATCAGTTTTTGTTACAGTCTTGGCAAAATCAATATGATGGAGAGTTGGAGACCAAAATATGGAATGCCTAGTCTCCCAACTGAATAATTTGGGTCACTCTACAGGAAATTTAAGTGGGCTGGTTCTCCCACTTCAATAATTAGCTCATCCGGGAGGTTCCTCGCTCCAATTCCGTGGTCATCACTATTGCAATAAGAAGCCACCACCCTTTAAATAAAACTCTATACCAAAATAACCAGTATTTGCAAGAGGTCGCAATCTATCCGCCGATAAATTTCAACACATCATTCATGATATTCTTTGTGCGACACATGACTTGCAATCTAAACTGCAAATCTACAATTAGAAGGCTCAATTCTTTGACTAAAAATTCTGATGCCAAACTAACCAGTAATTACATTTTTATTGCAGATAATCAAACGGAGGTGATTCCACTGTCAGTCAATAAACAAGCACAATGAACTGTGGTATTAGTAAGAGGTCAAGTTTGAAATGTGCACATACCTATAGCTGTAATAATCCCACTAAATAAAACTTGGCGGCGATGCTTCTTCATAATGTCCTTGCCTCCTTCATCCCCATTTTTCTATTTTAAAGAATGTTGTCATACTATCAAAATTCAGCTTGCATAAGCAGAAGTAAAGAGATAACATCCATTTTGTCGGAAGGAAGAACATGAAAACCTTTCTACTCTTCACATCTGATGCAGGAGCAAGTGTTGGTTCTGGGATAAAATTGGCCACGACAGCAAAGAATATGACACCCGCAAAAAACTACATGAACAGGAAGATCTAACTTTTTGGTCTGAACTAGGATGAGCGAACATGCTATAAAAGTACATGAAAAAGATTGCTGTCCGTTAAATAGATAACTGCTCGAAAGCATAGCCTACCCAAAGGTTTCCTTTCAAGAAGCCAAGTGAGTTCAAAGCATTATGAGCCAGATCAAAGAATGATATACTCAGCATCAAACCTGCAGCAAAACCCTATGTGGAAAGAAATATTTAGAAAAGCAGACTTTCATAGGCTTAATATAATTGATTGTGTCACATTTCACAAAGGAGGGAGGAGGAAAAACTCGAAATGGACTGATTGGTTCTAATCACAAAGTTTTAACCAGTGAAAACCACCTGTAATAGCCCAAGCATCTTCAAACTGGGAGATTGATTAATTATTACAAAAAGTGCCCCTGTTCCACATTGAGAATTTTTAGTCCAATTGCACGAAAATACCCCATAAGGAACTATGATCAAGATAAAAATGACGCTGTCTGCCAATAGTTCGGAAAGCAAAGATGTAATTTTTTCCAAGCATCCCAATTCTGGGCAAGTAGACATACTCCCAATCGGGTTTATAAGAATTTAAATATGCATGCCATAGAATAAGAAGTGACGCGAAAATCCTTCTCTAGTTGGATGGCAGGACAAAGAATCTTAAACATGAACGATGACGCCTTATTGCGCAGGAACAAAAGATGCTTGAGAAGAAACAGATTATGAATCTGAACTTTAGTATATAAACAGAAAAAGTGGAGGCGACAAGGTGGGGTTAGAGTAGACGAATATTTTAGAAATGTTGAGAATCGCTGCAGTAAAAGGAGCTGGTTTGTGAAAATGCACCGCACCAGCTTCGTATGCTTGCCGAATTTCACGTTAGAGGGATGAAAGATGAAGCACACATACCGATAGAAGTACTCAAACCACCCACGAGCGAAAGAGCAAGAGCTACAGAGACTTGAGAATCCATGAGGAATTTGTTACTGTGTTCCCCTAAATAGGAAGAGAAACAAAAGCAGCGAATGTAAGCAGAACTGAGAGAAGCAAGGCAGAATGTCGAGAGAAATCGGAAGGAAATTTGGGAGGCAGTTGAGAAGAGGGGATTAACCAAAAGAAAGGCGAGAGAAAGTTGAGTAATGTTACGTGGAGTAGCAAAAGAGGGGTATAAAAATAAGTGCTTGGAGTCGAGGAGAGAGCTGAGGGAAGGAGAGGGAATTTTAATATATTTGAGAGTGGAAGAAAGAGATGGTTTGAGGAGATGGACCAAGAAAAGAGGAGACTCCCTCCGGCTTTCTTTCTTTCTCGGCAGTCTATACCTAACCTGACTTCCTCCTCGCTACTTCCAGAGCACTCAGTTTTCTACTTTTCTTTGCCTATCTTTGTCAATTTCCGGTTTTGCGCCACAAATACGGCTAATAATGATTTATTATGATTTTGATTTATTAAAATTGATTTAATAAAAAAATAAGTTTTTATGGTGTGATTTATGTTTGGATGAACGATTTATTTTTGGACAATAAGTGTTTATAAATTGTGATTTACGGTATACAAGATAAGTATGTGAAAGGAGTTTAATCTCGATTTACGTAATAAGTGATTGAATAGAAAAGCTGTAATGAGGAGCTTATTTAATAAGTAACTTATTCTACCCGTGATGTAATTAAAATAAGTTGAACTAAATACTGTAAAAACACAATACGTTTTTATTTAGGTTTATTGCCAAAAAAAGGGCTTATTTCTGCCCAATAAGCTGAACCAAGCATACCCTATGTTCTTGTTTGGATCACTTTAGGTGAATCTTTCCTCACATACTTAGCCTATGTTTGGTATCACTTATTTTAAGACAATAAGTCCTTATTACACAAATTAAGATAAAACTCCTCTTACATACTTACCTCGTATACCGTAAATCATGATTTATAAACACTTATTATTTAAAAATAAGCTATTCCAAACAAGCGCATAGACAATAATCCTAATTAAAAAACTGTTTTTAAATATTTAAAGTACTATTTCAAATAAATACTATTATAAATTTATACTTATAATGCAGAGTGTTAACTTTTGCCGCATTGCCGTCCCTACGCTAGGCCTTAGAAAAATTCTACTATGTTGTTAGCCGTTAGGAGTGTAAATTACACTGGTAATAAGATCTTATATTAAGAAGCCATTGAAAGAATTAGAAGTAAATTCTATTTACTGTTGTAATTAAACTCAAAATTTGATGACTAGGTTTTTTAAGTTTTACTCTTTTTTCTGATAACATTAAGAGTGTCACCAACAAAAATGATTTTACTTGGTAAAAATTTGACTCATGATCAATGGGTAGCTGTGAAAATCTTACTAGCGAATTGCATCTAAACGTTGTTTGAGCTTGACGCATGCCTTAATTCTATGTCTTGAAAATCAACTCACTTAATTTTCATTTACAAAAAATGACAATTAACGGCCTATTTGATACGTGGAAAGTGGATGGAGGAGGAGAAAAAAATTTAATGAGATGCATTTAAAAGAAACGGAGAACGTGGTTATAGAACCTATTTGGGGCTAATCTTGATCATAAATATAAAATCTCTTTTTACATATTTGTTAATTTTTTTTAGTTTATCTCTATTAATGTTCTATCAACAATAATTAAGGAAGAAAGGAAAAAATAAATTAATAAAAATAATTAGAGTGTTTTAAAAAATACATCTTAACTAACTTTTTCAATCTAATTAAGTTACGTAAAAAAAGTCTTATATTAAAGACATAAGGAAATATTAATTTTATTCATTAGCAGACATATAATTACTTTCATAGAAAGTACACACCTTTAAAAAATTGGAAAAATTGGTTATAAATACTCATCTGAAAATTTTAGGATAAATATAATTTTTGGTCCTTGAAATTTGACCGAATTTTGGTCTTGGTTCCTATGTTTGGAATCGGTAGTTTTGGTCCATCAATTTTTTACTCCGTTTATCACTGTTAGTTTCTCAAGTTTGAAAAGGGCTTGGTATCCCCTTTGATGGTGTTAATGTGTCTGACGTAGCGCTAACGCCGTTAGGGTTAATATAATTTTTGGCCCCTTAAGTTTACTCCATTTATAACTGTTGGTCTTAAAAACAACTTCGTAGCACCTTTGACGGCGTTAATTCATCCGATTGGTGTTAACACCGTTAAAATAGCTTATGTGTCTGCCCTTTAGGACAACTATATGGTAAATATACTATAATATATTATATTGTGCTGCAAAAAAAAAAAAGGAAAAAGTGCATCAAAATGAAATGCACAAGCCAGAAATAGCTTATGTATCATGTCTTTTAAATTCATGCATTTCGTTTTGATGCCTTTTTTTTTTCTTTTTTTGTCTAATATATTATAGTATACTTGTCATATCAGATGTCCTAAAAGGCATGACTTATAAGCTATTTATCGGTGTTAGCACCTCATCGCAAGAATTAACGTAGTCAAAGGAGCCACCAAGTAAGGTAATTAAACCCAATCAGGTCACTAAACCGGCCAGGGTACTGGATCAAGGGTCTATGGGTCAAACCGAAACTAAATTAGGACTAAACCAATGAAAAAGTAAAGATTTTATGGTTATTGATATGAAATCATAAAGAAAATAAAAAACGATTTAAAAAATAAATAAAACAAGTTAATTCCCTTACCTCACCAATTTACCAACCAGTTCGTTGGTTTTCGGGCCGAACCGGCCGGTGTAGTCTGGGTTTTATAGCCTAGTCACTAAGGGTGTGTTTGGTTTGAGGGGAGGGTAGGGGAGGGAGGGGAGGGGAGGGTGGAGAAATTACCATTTTGGACAAAAGAAACCTAAAATTTACTCTCTCATTTTTTAAAATTTTGGTTTCCCGCCCAAAATTTACTTTCTCATTCTTTTGAAATTTTGGGTTCCCGCCCAAAATTTAAATTCTTTCAACCCAAAAAGGTAATTTACCCACCCTCTCATTCCCTCCCTCCCCTCCCCTCCCCTCAAACCAAACACACCCTAAGTCTTTTTTAAACTCGAGGGACCAACAATTATAAATGGGATAAACTTGAGGAACCAAAACCAAAATCAGGTCAAACTTCAAGGACCAAAAGTTGTATTAATCCTAACGGTGTTAACACCACGTCGAACGAATTAACGCCGTCAAAGGCGTCACCAAGTCTTTTTCAAATTTGAGGGACTGACTGTGATAAACGGGGTAAACTTAAGGGACTAGAATCACCGATTTCAAATTTGAGGAACCAAAACCAAAATCAAGTCAAACTTCAAGGACTAAAAATTGTATTAACCCTAACAGTATTAGCACCATGTCAAATGAATTAACGGCGTCAAAGGCGCCACCAAGTCTTTTTCAAATTCGAGGGACTAACGGTGATAAACTGAGTAAACTTAAGGGACCAAAACCACCAATTTCAAATTTTAAGGACTAAAAGCAAAATTAGATCAAGCTTCAGAGACCAAAAATTATATTTACCCAAAATTTGATGACTTATAAGTATTGATATGTTTTGATATTCAAGAAGCTTTAGTAGTCTAAAGAATTTCATGGCAGCATTACTCGAACTCAAGTAAGCAATAAAATTCTTAAAGATGTATTTATGGGAAATTATTTCGTAAGAATAATATTAGAATAAAAATAAAAATTTTAAAATGATAATTATGCATTATTTATTTCCCACAAAAAATAATAATTGCTATGCATTATTTTGCATAACATTAAGTTAAAATTTAATTTGAAAGTTTTAAAAGATTGAATTTTTTAGAACCCTCGTCATAATAATGAAAATCACAAATTCAATTTTTTATAAAAGAATCCTTTCTAACATATATTTTTTTTTTTTTTGATAATAATAAAAGGAAACCCAACATTATCTAACCCTTCTCCTTCACAATAATCCGTACAAGCGCTTCAGGCGCCTCAGTAACAAAATGAACTCCAGGCATTGACGATAGCCCCTCTTTGGCAAGAAGATCCGCAGCAACATTAATCCATCGGCTAACATAATTAACACTTACTTCCCATTGTCGCTGAAGCAATCCAATGGCTTCTTGAATCAGCAGAGAATCTGCATGTATCTCCACCTCTCTTTCATTTAGAATGAGCGAGATTGCTTCAGTCGAGTCAGATTCAAGGATGATCTTGCGAAAACCCATGTCCCATGCAATTCGCAACCCATGAATGCATCCCCATAACTCGGCAGAGAGTGCATCACCCTCAGCACAACTAAATATGAATCCTCGAATGAAGTTGCCATACTCATCACGGATGAGACCACCCGCTGCGACGACATGGTTGTACTGAGAGAAAGCTCCGTCTACATTTAGTTTGACCCAGCCCGGCTCTGGTGGGACCCATGAAAACCTAGTTCCTCCACTTGGTACATTGGTCATTCCACCTTCCACAAGCTTATCATGTGCTTCTCGGATACTGCGAATCATAGCTTGCACACTAGACATAACCATACTATTCAAGATGGTCTTACTTTCAAATACGAACAAATTCCTTCTTCGCCAAATCCACCAGCATGTTATAGCAAATGTCGCTCTCCATACTTCATCTCCTCTACAATCATTCATCATGAGATTCCATTTCAGCCACTGTGGGAATTCCATTGAGCTAAATCGTTGCCACTTCATTTGAGGCACAATGCTCCTCCATAGGTTAAGCGTGTTTGGGCAGTCACGTAAGACATGGAGCATATCTTCAGTAACCGAGCAGCATATCGGGCATTCATCACTACTACTCAACCCTCGTTTTTTCCTAGAGGCATTTGTAAGTAACCGTTTATGTGCTACAAGCCAAATAAACATTCGACATCGTTCCGGAACTCGTAACTTCCAAATTTTACTCCATAGAGGATCTGAGTCATTTCCATCAGTACGAAGAAGATCATGAGCTGAGTTAACCGTAAATGAGCCACACTTTGTCCATTTCCATCGAACATTGCCATTAACATCAGTTTCTACACCACTTTTGACTTTCTCCCAAACCTGCTTAATTCCTGACCAAACATTAGAGCCCGGTCTACCAGGGTCAACACGAGGAATGAGATCCATCCCACACTTATACTTGTCTCGCACCACTTGAACCCAAAGAGCGTCTTTCCGTTTGACAAGATTCCATCCTAACTTCATCATATATGATTGATTCTGAGTTCTAGAATGTCTCAACCCCAATCCACCTTGTTTCTTAGGTTTACATACGTCATCCCAAGCAATTAGTGGAATCCGTCGTCGATCGTTTGAACTTCCCCAGAGGAAAGCTCTATTGCATTTATCTAACTCCTCACAAGTACTGGCAGGTAGGGAAGCAGTTTGCATAGTATAACCCGGAATAGCTGAGGATACAGATGAGATAAGAGTGACACGGCCTGCTGTGGACAGATAATTCGCTTTCCAAGTAGCAATGCGAGACTTTGCTTTGTCAACCACATCCTGAAAGGTATCTTTAGATGCTCTTTTGTGATGGAGATTTACCCCAAGATATCTACCCAAATCTGCTGTCATAGTGAAGCTCAAAACTGAGCTAATCTCACTACATCTTGTATGATTTACATTTCGGGAGAAAAATACTTTCGTCTTCTAACATATATTTTATTTAACTTCAATAAAACTAAATTCCTCATGTCAATATTAATGGTCTTCTAGAAGAATTTTGCAAGGATGTTGAACCCGGACCGGACCGGCCGGTCGGGCCCGGAAACCGGAAAACCGGCCGGTAAACCGGTCCGGTCCGGGTTGATATTTAAAAAAATAAAAAATTTAGATTTTTCCTTTAGAATTTCATACTATAAGTCTAAAATTTTCAATTTCTCACCGGTTTGATCCCGGTTTGGCTCCGGTTTGGTCCCGATTTGACCCACTGACCCTTAACCCAGTACCCCGACCGGTTCAATGCCCGGTCCGAGTTTTAATACCTTGGAATTTTGTGATGTTAAATATAAATAATTTTTAATTCAAAAAAAATATAAGTCATCTTGTAAGAATTTATATAATATTTAAGCATTTTATTTTAAATATATAGTACTACTTAAGTGTTTTATATAGAAAGTATATATTTTTTAAATGCATATCTGTTATGGACAAAGATAAAGATTAAGGATAATTCTTAAACAATTTTTTTTTTTTTTTTTTTTTTTTTTTGATCAAAAATAATTCTTAAACAATTTAAGGTAGCTATACAAATATTTTTTTTTGGGGGGGGGGGGGGGGGATATGGAAACCCAGGAGAATTGTGAGATCGGGCGGCGCCAACCAAAGGTAAATTGCCTCGAATCGAAAGCATGAATCAACCTCGTTCATTACTTCATATGCGTTTTCAGTGGGATCGAGAACCCAAAACCCTTCTTCCGATTCTGCGTCATTCTTTCCCACCATTCCCACAAAGTTCAAATGGCATCCCCTCCTGCCCTTCGATTCCGATCTCATCTGCTCCGAACCGCCTCATTGTTTCGCTCATCCCTTACCCCCAGCCACGTCTCATCTCCGCCCTTGTTTGTTGCTTCTCTCTCTGATGTCCCTGCGATTCTTCTTCCTGATTTCACATCTTCTTCCTCCGGCCACCGTTTCTTCTCTACAGCTCGCCGTCAGACATTCCGGTCTAAGAAGGTGGTCGACATCGGCGCCCGAGCCAGGCAGCTTCAGAACCGCCGACTCTGGACTTATGCATTGACCTTCAGCTGCATCGCAGGTTTTATTGTGATAGTCCTGAATAATTTCCAAGATCAATTGGTATTCTACGTCACCCCTACTGATGCTCTTGAAAAATTCTCTTCCAACCCATCGAAAAATAAGTTTCGCTTGGGTGGATTGGTCCTTGAAGGCAGCGTCGTGCATCCGGCTTCCTCTCCCGAAATGGAGTTTGTGGTCACCGATTTGATCACTGATATTTTAGTTCGATACCAGGGCTCTTTGCCAGATTTGTTCAGAGAGGGGCACTCCGTGGTAGTTGAAGGCTTTGTAAAGCC
Organism: Inga laurina; assembly: GCA_963855925.1. NCBI lineage: Eukaryota > Viridiplantae > Streptophyta > Magnoliopsida > Fabales > Fabaceae > Inga > Inga laurina. The sequence goes on from OY979702.1 coordinate 85,731,612, forward strand.
CTTTACAGAAGAAGTCAAGAAAGAGGTTTCGGCTAGAAGTGTGTCGGGAAAGGCGAGGAGTGGAGAGTGTTATTTTGCTGCCACTGAGGTTCTTGCAAAGCACGACGAGAAGTATATGCCTAAAGAAGTTGCTGAGGCTATTGAGAAAAACAAGAAGATGATAGAGGCTAGCGTTGCTGTGGAGGAGGGAGCTGAGAGCTCGTAGATGGATGGTACAACTTGATTTTGAGATTCTTTTCCCTCGTTTATTTGTTATACTATATTATACAATGTCATGATTTTTGGGACGAGAGTGGATCATCGAACCTGAGAATTTTCTGATTATAATTAGGATAGGCATTGGTAACGGAAGAGTCTCGAGTGAGGTAAACTTGATTGTTTATCTGGTATACTTTATTTATTGTCGTAATTCAAACATTTCTCAGATGAATAAGCGAAATGATAACTTGTTTAAAGAATTCTGTAAGATGCTTTCCTGTTGTTGTGAGAGGTAGGAATTAGTGGACAGGGACTGGAGGACGTGAATGGCCTGAAACCTATGTTACACGGCCATTTTGCACATTCTTATAGAAAATGTACATCTCATATGCAGTGATGATGATGGGCATTGCATTCTCCCGGAAATGACAAATATTAGTATGGATTGTATAGAACTCCGAGTTTGCCTCGCCCTGTCTTCCTCAATCACATATTCTCTTGTGGAGTAAATGTCTAAGTGGTCTGTTGAATTGTAATCCTACGTCCTCACTTTGACATAACACCCTTTCACTTGATATACTAATAATCAAAGGGATCAGAAACATGGGAACAACAGATCAGAGATTAAAAATCTCGAAATAGCAGATTCTTCCTTTTCACTTTCAGTTTTGAATTCATTCTCGTTTTCATTTTTTCTGGGTTGTGCTTTGATCATCATGCAAAAGAAGAATGTTCTCCCCTTAAGTTACCATGTTTGAGTTGCGTCGGGAACTGCTGGAAAGGACTTGTAACAACTTAAGGTGGTGGAATATGGCTCATGTTGTTGTGGGTATTTCATTAGCAAAGGAGCTTACTGTAAATTTAAAATTTATTTCGTTTCATTTGATAATTTGGTTTCAAACGCAGGAATTAAATTGAAGTTGTCAGCTAAGTTAAGAATTTGGTAATTTGGGACTAACACATCCCAGCAGATATGAAAATTGGTGAATAGTTTACATAATCCATTGCGCTTGTAAGCTTGCGGTGAGATAATTCTGATCCTACTGAAGCAGCCTGGAGGCTCGCTGGTGAGAGATTAAAATCTTTAAAAACAGTTTTTCAATCGTGATTTTCAGTATATGAGGTAAATATGTGAGAATAGATTTGTGATTTACAGTATATGATGTAAGTATGTGAGAGGATATTTGTCTCAATTTTTGTTAATAAATACTTTTGGGGTATCCAAAAGTGATCCCTGACAAGCATTCAAGTCGCTACCTTCAACGATCAATTAAATCATATCCATGGAGAGGCTAACAGTAATGCACTGGTGGGGATCGAATGGCTTTGTTGAATCTAATGCACTAGTTACTGCCTTGCTGCTCCCGCCCCCTTCCCTGCCACCACCTCATCCGCCTCTGTCCCTGTGCTGGGAGCTTCCTCTTTTCATTCCTTGCCTCTTACTTGCACTAAACATGAGGAGGAGATTCAGATATAGGATATTTTTCTCAATAAATAAATTGCACCAATTATGGTGTGGCCATCTGTACGGTATAATTGTTTCATTCAATGAATCAGCATCATTTTATATTTTTTTGGTAAAAGAAAGGGGAAAAGAAACTCTACGAGGGAAGTAGTGTCCCTCACGATCATCTCTCAATATGGCTTCAACTTCACTCGGTTGAGTGCTCCATTCATGTCTGCGAGTAAGGAGCTTTAGATTAATTGCAGCCAGTTCATCCGTACAACGATTTCCTCCACGATAAATATGCCAGATTTGGATTTGCCAGTCCCTCTTGATCATTTGTCGGATTTTACTGGGTAGTCCCTAGCAACCAGTAATAAATTTATTGTGGTTGATAGCTTCGACCACCAACCGCGCATCACATTCAACTTCTACATTTCTTAGACCCAAGTCCCAGCATATACCAAGACCTTCTATAATAGCTTTAACTTCTGTTGCTGCAGGTGCATTGCACAGTCCTTAAGTTTAATCCAAAATCCTGGCAACCATTCTCCTTCATCTCCCCTAATCACCCCACCACATCCTGCTCCTCCATAGTGGGATCATGTGCCGTCAGTGTTCAGTTTACACTTGGTCATTAGTAGCCTAACATTTATCCTAGACAAAAGTTACATGCGCGTTGATTTCATGAATCAACATTATTATGGTTATTGATTATGAAGCTGATCTTTTAACTTGGTCATTAGTAGCCTAACATTATGTTTTGAAACTCACCTAAACATCCAATAAGGAGCGCCCTGATTGTTATTTTTGGGCTTTGTGGTGAACACACAACCAGAGAACGTGTACATCAGCATCAAGTTAACAATAGAATCAACATAGACTCACTGCAAATAAGATTATTGATTACTACTTGGGTACGAATGAACACGAAAGCTCCGCAGACTGGGCCTCAAGATATTTACATATGCTCTCCATAACCTGTCGGCCCTTGGCGCCATTCTGAATGAAAGACTCAGCACATCGGTGCTCCACCTTCTCAGCAATGGAAGCCAGCGCCGACAATGGCTTGATACAGATGCGAGTGTGGTGCCTGCAAATAGTCCACCCACTCGGATTCTCTGGATGAGGATCGTACCTAATATTCTCCTCCACTTCTATCATCTTCCGCAGGCTGATGTTTCGCGTCGTTAATTGGAACGACTGCGATCGGGCGTCCACCACCGTTGATTCCACACAGTGGCATATATCTTGACCCACCATGCTCCTCAGGAACCATGGCCCCGGACATTGGATGGTGATCGCTCGAGTGCTGTACAGCTTCCCGGACGGCGGGTCTAGCCTCCGATTCAGCGTGTCCACTTCAACGATATGGTATATGAGCCTATTCTCTGGCTCACCAAACTTGCGCCAAAACGCACTTGTTACCCTTTCCCATGGATGCTTGTACGTGTATTCCTGCGTGAATGCTCTCACCATCACGCCGCTTCTTCTTCAACTTCACAAACCTGCTGCAATTTAGTCAACATTCCAATCATCCACCAATCTCAGACACGGATTCAAGTTTCATGCCAGATGCAAATACTAGGATTAGATGCACGAGGAATCCATAAGAATCAACCCGATCGCCTAAGCCTGGGTCACACAGAAGATTCACTGCTACACCACTAAATTAGTTCAGTCCAAAAAGGTACAACAGCCAGGGCACGAATGAATGAATTAATAAAAACACCGAAACTTCCGAGATGAAAAATCAAAAGGTTTGAACTTAATGTGGCTTCCCGAAATCAACGCACATGTAACGTTTGTGTAGGATGAATGAAATCAAATCAGCTACCATGTCTACTAGAGCATCAGAAATTATGCATACAAGTTAAAAGGCGCAAAAATTCTTGAGGGTACGTCATGTTGCGGAAAAATGTGAAATTAGAAATGCAGAGGTTTACAGAGAAGAAACGAAAACCAGATGATGTAAAAAAGGCAAATGAAGAGAAGCATTACTGGGAGGGAAGATATGGAGGCCAGAATCAAGAGATGTTGGGAAGGAGAAGTGAGGTTGCGAATTGGAGGATCCGTGGAATGGAGGGAGAGGAGGGTGAGACGGATTTTAGTTAGAAGAGAAGAAAACGTGAGTAGCGTTGATTTCCGAAATCGGAAATGTGATGCAGAATTAGGAGGAGTATATATATGTATGAGGGGAACAAATAGCAATGGGATAAGTCGTTGATGAAGATTAAACCAAAACAAGTATTGGGAACATTAATGGGTAGTGAGTCGTGTATGGAATAAGGGGGATCTTGGAGAGAATATGCTTGGGGGCATTTGGATCTTTTTGATCTCCTTTTTTGTTGGGGGCGTTCGTTTTGGAGTGGTTCACCAATCATTCACGTGAGTTTTTCATACGCCACGAAGGATTTGACCCCCAATAAAAAAAATGGGCAAAGTTCTTGAGCTAGCGTTGATTTCCATAGTTTCATGGGGGGAAAAAACAAACTTTTAAGGATTAATCATTAATCTGGCCCTTGAAATTGACCAAATGTCTACAGAAGAGGGAAGAAAAATGGAGACACAAGGCGACGGCGATTAATCAAATTGGTCTATTTGGGTCATGCTAGCTGCCTCACCCCATCCAACTGCCATTTTCCATCTGGGCCTGTTCCACCCGCCACGCCTGCTTCTATCTCACAAGTATTTTTTTCAACATAAAATAGAAAGCTGATTTTCTTTCTTTTCCATTTATATTTGTTTTAATTTTAAAGTAAATGTGAAGAAGGATGCCCCATTGTTGGTTCAACAACAAAAAATCTGATAATTTTGATAACTAAAAGGCAATAAATATAATATATCAAGATAAAGGATGAGATAGATCACACTAATCATGCTTTTTATGAATGGTATGGAGTATGATTTAATTATCAAACTTTGCACATTAGACAAGAAAATATATGTAATACTTGTTGGGCGGTAATGTGATGCTAGGATATCGATACGCTGTGATGATTAAAGTGTTGAAAGAGTAATTAGTGCTTACATTTGTGTGGTGAGCGTGGTCGATCACATACATGAGTAATTCAAAATGAACATGTGATGGTCTCACAGAATGGCAACTTGAGACTGATTTTGGTATTTTTAATGTTGGCAATCCACAGTATAATGGGGCTGCCTTTTCCCAAATAATGCGGACATTTTTTCCAGCTCACCACACTGAATCAGCAGCAAGGAGACACTGTCATATTTTTTATTATGCTTATTCATTCCTCTTCATCCGTATCTTCAGAAATTTATCCCCTTTCTTACCAAAACTTTCCCCAGTTCAGCCATGCTAAATCAGCAGTGAGGGAGTAATCTCTTTTGGTGCGCCTCGTCTTCTTCCAACTTCTACTCAAACATGTTTCTTAAAGATAATAGGTAACAGGTCTCACAGGATCGAGGGAGAACCATGAGCCGCATAAACGGAAACACTTGATTTGAAGCTGATTTTTTTTGGGGGGAAAATTATATCTTTGATATTACAGATCATGTGTTTCAAAACGACTTTAGAAATATGTACATTTGAGTGACCCCTCTAGCCAGAACCACAGCCACCGTCGTCGGAAAAATACCATCAGTCATCTAATAAACAATTTTACAACAACATCCAAACCCAAACCATCAATTAACAATCAAAAGATATATTTTGAAGAAAATCAAATAATCAAACAACAATCAATTAAAAAACACAAAAAGGAAGCAAACTGTGGAAGAAGAAAGAAGAAGGAGACGGATGTAGAATCATGGAAAAAACAGAGAGCAAACAGCCCAAAATCTAAGAAATTGATGAAACTCCCTCATGATATTTGGCTCCAGATCTGTAGTTGGAATGGGGGAAAAAACAAAAAGGTCATTTCTTTACTCTTCCACAATCTGCCGTTCTTGAAATTTAAAACCTGGGCCTCAATCACAAGATCAAAAGACGAACACGATTTTCTTAAAAAGAAAAGAAAACCAAAAACGCTGATGTTGGGAACAGAGGCGCTGGGTCGACTTCATCCACGCTGGCGACCTTTGTGTTGGAGGTTGGGGAAGTTAAGGTTGGCAGGGTCGAAGATGGATGGAAGGGGATGTGCCGTGGAAGAGAAGGGGGTCGGGAAGAGTTGGCTATGGCTCCGGAGTAGGATCGGGAAGGGGGTGGAGGTGGGGCCGACAGTGAACAAGGAGGAAGATGGTGGTAGAGTAGGAAAGGTGCCTCTAAAGAAGAAGACAGTGCTGATCTGGCTTGAGTCACATGGTGAGGCAGAGACGGAGAGGAAGTGATCTGGATGATGAGGTGGTGTGCCATCTCACTCAATCTAACCGTCAAAATTAACTTTTTTTTTTTAATGGTGAGATGACATTACCTCATTTTAAACACTTTCATGACAATATCACATAAAAATAAACTTCTGTACGCCTTAACCCACTATATACACACACAATTAGTATCATTCTTCATAATGATGAATGACAGACCGCATTAATTAGAAAGCATGCAAATCTGGAAAGATATCTGATGGATCACAGCAACAATTGTGCTGTGGTGGTTGCCCTTTCCATACAAGGCTGCCGCAAATTAACATCACAACAATTGTGCTCCAAAACATAGAAAATAGTCCCCTTAAAGATTAGTATAAGCTCAAGCTGTTTAATTGTACGGGTTCATTTGTCAGCCTTTTAATTTATCGTTTGCCTTAATTTCATACGGCCTTCATGTAGCTCCTTTAATTTCTTGGATTCAAACGTGTATCTCTCACACACACACACACTATCCTCATGGAATGTGTCTCTTCATATACACACACATTCGACTGCACAGTGGAATTGAAACACTTTAGGCGGGTATAAATGAATGTCATGTGAAGAAAGTTAAAATGAATTGTAACATTTAGCTATACTGTGTTTCTTCATCTACGTCCGAAAACCTTAAACAACATGTTAAAAAGAGAAGGAGAAAAAAAATAAGGGCTGCCCCTTGTTTCCTATTTTCTCATTTTTGCACATATATAACCCCAACCCCCCCCCCCCTACACAAAAAGATACATAAAAAACAAAAGGCAAAAAAGCATATAAATATAAAGGATGAGTTGAGAATCATATGTGCATATAATTAAATATGAATAAGCCATGATTGGCACCGCATGTACCCTTGACCCTTTATTAATAATTCCTTAATTTCTACAGCTGTAGCTGATTAATGTACATATATCAATTATGATCTGTGATTGTTCATAAACACATGCATGGACTAGCGCACGAGTTAAAAGATCCGGGGAGCTAGAGGCCATATTCAAGTTAATTAAAGATGTGCTTAATAATACCCTTAGGTGACGTTTTTAAATAAATTTAAAAAGCTAAATAATTACTTTAAGATATTTGTTTTTATCGTTTTTTTCTTCAAACTAATTTACCCGATTTATAAACTAATATATAATATAAAGATATGTAACATACACTATGATTAAGTAATTTATTTAATTTCCTTAATTTCTAAAAAAAAAGTCAACTGGATTTTATATTTAGGACCGATGGGAATATATAATCCCTCCGATCCTAAATATAAGACTTGGTTGATTTTTTTGAATACATTAATAAAAATAAATAAGTTATTTAATTATGTCATATGTTGCTTAAGAGTTAAGGTGCAAAAATACCCATGAACTTTTATCAAAAGTGTGTCCAGCACAGTATACTTTTCGGAGGTATAAAAATACTCATGAACTTTTTATTAAAAGTGCGTACAGCATAATATACTCTTCGGAGGTATAAAAATACTCATAAATATTCAAAATAAGAATAAAAATGCCAGCACGATTAAATTTAACCTAACAACATTATTTTTTGTACTAGGTCCCGTGTTCTTTTTGCACATGCATATGTAACGGCGCTAAGTTTAATTTAACAATGTTGGCATTTTTTCTCTCATTTTGAATATTCATGGATATTTTTACACCTCCAAAAAATATATAGTGCTACATGTACTTTTTATAAAAGCTGATAAATATTTTTGGACCTTAACATGTTGCTTAATTATCATTAAATTATATATCAGCTTATAAGCTATACAAGTTAATTTAAAAAAAACATAAAAATATATTTATCTTAAAGTAATTTAATTAATTTTTTAATTTTTTTTTAAAAATCAATTAAATTTTATATTAAAGACCGTGGTAGAATATATGAAGCGGATCAACCCTGTTGTTAGTGTTAGTGAAAGCAATCATGGTGTCTTCCACTTGCTCCCCATAACAATGAATTGTTGTTACGGACTCGTAATTTATATATCATTCTTCAAAGTTGCTAGCGGAAGGTCGGGAAGGAGCTCGAATACGAGGTGTTAGGTTGGTGGACCATACCAAACCAACAGCGCTGATAGAATTCAGCTATTAATGCATTTATTAGAAATTAATACAGCTAGCTTTGTAGCTCGCAGAGGTTATGTATAATCTTGAAAGTTCATTATTTTTGCTCTCATGTGGATATACAGTTTTGGTCACGACGAGTTCTTGTTCGTTGGATAAAAATTGAATATAAGTAGGCACATGGCGTAGCAATGAATGAGAAATTGTGGACGTGAGAAAAGAATAAAATGATCGGGATATATTATAATATAATAGGAGAGAGTGGAATCCACATGGGAAGGGATCTAAAATGAGGATGTGTAAAAGTGATTAGCAAAATAATAAAGTGGATCTTGCGATCAGTCACAGCAACTATTACATAGAGGATTGCATTTCCTCCACGAAGGCATTGAAGATGGACGTTTCAGACACAAGATACTAAGAGTTCCAGTTAGAGACTCTGATAAGTGGATCGCCCCACCAAATGGATACGTACGGGTTGACGTGGATGCGGCTGTTGATGAGCATCGACATTCGGCTATTGGAGGAGTTGTTCGCGACAGTTCAGGCTCCTGGATTTGTGGTTTTTAAAAACACACAGGTTTCTCCCTCGGGTCAACAGCTTCAGAGCTCCAGGCCATTTTGACCGGCTTACAAGTTTGCAAGTCCATGAATTTCACGAAGGTAAGGCTGTACACGGACTCAGCCGAAGCACTCCATTTACTTTTTCAGGTAGGTGGGCCCTACCATCCTCTGCACAATGAATTAGAGGAAATTAGGGATCTAATCTACCGGAATTGGGATTTGGAGATCCATCATGTGCACAGAGAAGTCATTGCTTGTGCAGATCTTTTGGCAAAAGCGGCTCTAGATTCAAACAATGACCTATCCTTATTGCACTATCCTCCAAGTTTTTGTTTGATCCAAATATTAGCTGATTTAAGCTTAAGATTTGGCTTTCTCTACTGCCGTTTTTAGGTTCATCTCTGTTTGAGTTCGTTGAGACTCCCAAGAGACTGTTTCTCTTGTCATTGTAATTCAAAAAAAAAAATAATAATAATAAAGTGGAGGCAAGATTGATATAAATCAGAACAATAATGGGTGGTCATATATAATCCGTAGCATAGGGTGGTAGCCCCATGTGTTGATCGTACGACCTCATTCGATTTTGTATTTTTGTTTGGCTCCATTCATGGTATGGGCCATAGAGAATAATATATTGACTTAATGACTTCCACGTGTGTGTGGCCCCACATGGATGCCCTCTTCAATCAATTAATTATACTGAGTACTCTAAAACCTATTCCTCCACCCCCGCCGTACGACACTTAATCAGGGGAGCCAATCAAAATTAATTCATTAAATTGCGCCCCACGAGGCCACGATGGAGTTGGGGACACACCCTCCTTTAATTTAGCCACTTACTAATATATCCCCGCTCCCTCTTTATTCATTTTCATTGTTTTATCCAATTATCCACCATTATTTCATGTTCTTCATTTTCATTGTTTTATCCAATTATCCACCATTATTTCATGTTCTTCATACATATAACATATATGATTGATGTAATCCCTTTTCAATCAAGGTCGAAATTAAGTTCATAATACATGATTATGTGAAATTAGAGATTATAAGAAAATTTGAGACTTATTAAAAAATAAACTTCCTAAAACCAGAGTTTACAAAAAAACTTTTCTAAAACCTAATCTACAACGGTTTCATATTCACATTTCAATTACACAAATGGCCTGTATAAAACGATTTCATTCATAAATATCAAAGTGCAATATAAATTCCTGACATGCTCATATTCCATTAATTAATAAAGGGTTTATAAGGCATAAATACCCATAATCAGTTTCCTATTCCAAGGGATTACACAATTACTATTTCATAATCCAAATATCATGTACAATTATCCATAATGATAACCAAAATCCAAAATAAACTCATATCCCGGAGCTCTATCCACCTTTTCGTCACCTACTTCTCTTTAGGACCACCAGCCCTGTCTGAAATTTGTGTGGGAGAGTGAGATTCTAAGGAATCCATGTAGTGTCAAATCACTCATAGTATGCACAACCACAAAGTATGTAAGCAAATCATAACACAACACACAACAACTACAACGACAGTTACAGCGGCAGGTGTGACCTATGTCATCCTTATGTCTGCTCACACTAAAGTGCTCACGCTAATGACATGTTCATATTACATATATCACCACAGCTGGGATCCATATAAAATATTTCACATTACATCAAAGCCACACTGGCAAATTCTTAAAGCAGGAACCCACGATTCCATAACACAGCCTCGACAATTACAACGGCAGATACAACAGCATGGGTCGGTGTGATAATCATCACCCCTTACAACTGCTCACGTTGAAATGCTTCCGCTGTAATGCCCTACGGCAGATAACACATTCACAAGATCACAATAGTCTTATGCCCACAATTTTCACACAAATAAATGATAAGTCATGCATACCAAGCATCATACACAACATGAGAGAAAAATCACTACCTTAGTCCTTCCGTGCGTGCTCTGGCACTAGTCTTTCCCGAGTAGGGCAAATATCGAATCCTATAATTCATAATTAAGGACGAAGTGTTATTCTCTATTCCAATACTTAAATGAATTCATATCACTTAGATTAATTATCATTTATGTCCTTTAAGAAGTTACAAACACCTCTAACAAAGTTCTAAAGAGTTGGAAGAACTATATCAAAGATCCCCTTTTAAAAGTGAAAGTACAGATTTTTTCACTGTTGCAATCTAGTGAAGAAGGCCTCACTCAAGTGATGAGGAACTTTATACTCAAGCATGAAAGCTCACTCGCGTGAGTACTTGGCAGAAAGCACAGACAGAGACAAGAAAGTGATCATTGCATTCAAGTGATGAACTCAACACTTGAGTGGTATCCTCACTCTTACCCAAGTCCTAGAAAGTGAAACACCAGAAGCGATCACCCGAGAGCAGAAAGGAATGAAGAGATAAGAAAAAATCGCTGCACTCGAGCATGAATTCGATCACTTGAGTGATAACCAAATGCTTACTTGAGTTTCATAAAGTGAGGTACAGAAAGTGCTCATCCGAGAGCCAAGGAAACTTTCAAAGAAGAACAACACTCGAGCAGGGACCTTGACACTCAAGTGATGATTTAACACTCGCGAGTGTTAAAACACACTCTTGAAATTTGATCGTGAGTGACATCCTGAGACGCGAGTTATAGTGTCAAATACACCTACACTTGAGTGAGCCAAGGTTCACTCGAGTGAGAACCTACTACACTCACAAGTGAGAGCCTTTTGCGTAAAATTCCTATCAGAAACACAGAAGGAAAATCGAGAATACAAGGCTGCACTTGAGTGACACCTTGGAGCACTCGAGTGAGGCTTATCAGAAGCAAAAAATGCAGCAAAGTTGATAGCATTTTCCAACCTTTGCCCAAATGATTCCAATAATCCTAAATTTTAAATCAAGGCTACTCCCACATAAAATTGCACAAGAAATCCAATGGAACAGTCAAAACTACCAAATTCCTATTCCATTATCATGCTTTTGTTTTAGGCACATTCAACACAAAATTCCCAAAATCTTCAAACTTAACATTTCAACCTCAAACCCATTTATATCTATTCCAAACATATGCCAAAACACTATTTCCATGATTCTAGCATACCAAACTCTCCATGACCATAATTTTCGAAAATAAGGCAAAAATTCCCAGAAATTCAAAACCTAACCAAGTGCCACAAAATTCATATATGAGGGTTCATTTCACTCACCTAACAACTTTCTTAAAGAGGTTCCTTAATTCACCAATCCTTAGATTTTCTTGTGTGCACAAAACACCACTAATGGCAAATCTACCACCATGAAAATTAAGCTCTTACTCCGAGGAATAACTTTAAAGAAAAGAGTCTTGACATTTGAAGTCATTATAAGGGTCAAATCGCTTACCTTGATCAAGAGATCTTCCTCTTTCCTTGGGTAACAATGACTATCGAACAAGAGAGAGAAAATGAGAGAGATGAGTGAGGAAGGAGATGAAGAAATGATCATTCCCTACCAATGCCCATACTCTTCAGCCAGATCAAGGGAGGGAAAGAGAGAGAAATGATAAACTAATGAGTTTGACTTTCTCTACACTCTCTCCTCTTCTTAACCTGCCACATGTCCATTTTTCATTGGTTTTTATAAAATAAGTAACAAATTAGTTATTATAACCACTCAATTAGCGATTTAATCACACATATCATTTTTTCTTAGTTAGTAATTAATTTCTCCATTAATCATTGATTAATTAACCGACAATTTTCCATTATTTCCAATTTTTCCACTTATTTTGGCATTTTATCTTAAATTGCCACATAACACATAATAATTCAATTTTTTATTCACAAATTATTCTCAATAATTATCATCAATCCTTAATCAAAATCTGGAACATTATAATTGCAGGTCCATCCGTCATGTGAGTGTACGTGGATGTCCGAGTACTTTCAAATGAGTTTTGAAATGGGCCCTTGTACGCAGTTCTAGGTATTTTTAAGCAACTTCCTACTGAAATTGTATAGATCAGATGACGAGTCCTTCATGGCGTTCAAAAGTGTGCACGTACGACTTACATGGCAGATGACCAAGTACCACGCAAGTTCATAACCCCACCCCATCATCAGAAGAATAACAAGAAGCAAACACAAATTTAATCCATGCACCCTAATCATATCTTTATTGTTGCTTCCCCTACATATTTAACATTGCGTGCTAACCCATTCACCTTGATCTTTTCCCCCAGAACGCAGGAATTAATCAAGGAAACTACATATGTAAAGCGTAAGGAGCTGTTAGAATGTTTTTGGAAATTAATTAGGGACTGATTTCTAAATCATTTCAAAGTGCGGGGATCAAATGGTTAACTTTCCCAAATTATGATGGCTCGGCTATATTCTCTCTATTTTCTAAATATAAAATGATTCTATTTAGGGAAAATTCTAAAAAACTACATTGGAAATAGCAAAAGGACAATTCAGTACATTGAAATTGCAAAAGGACAGATCAGGCTGTGTCAGACGGGTGGAGGAATCTGGCATTTTGAAATTTCGGCCAAATGACGAAAATGCCCTTCAGCCCTCAGTCGGAATAACAACATAGGAGTTGTTAATGGCGAATCCGGAGTTGTTAATGGCGAGATCGATGGTGTTATTGGCACTGAAATTTGTTAAGTGTGAAAGAAGAAAATGTAGTTGTTAATATCGAATCCTGAGTTGTTAATGGCGAGATCGGTGGTGTTATTAGCCCTGAAACTTGTAAATTATAAAAGAAGAATTGAAGTTGTTAATAACGAATCCGGAGGTGTTAATTCCGATGATCATGTTGTTATTCTGAAGTGCTGAAGGACATTTTCGTAATTTGGCCGAAATTTCAAAATGCCAGATTCCTCCTTTTTCTGACACCCGCCTGATTTGTCTTTTCTGAATTTCAATGTACTGATTTGTCCTTTTTATATTTTGAGTGTAGTTTTTTGAAATTTTCCCTTCTATTTATTTTAATTTCCCCCTAATGTTTTTTATTCTAAAGATGGGTCATTGTTAATTAATGTTCTACAAGGAATAGAAAGTGTAAATATTAAGCTTTGTGATCAAAGACATGACAAATATTTATATACTTCAAGAGTGTCATTTTATTTATATTTTGACTAATTAAAATATAATAATTCATCTTATTTTAATTCTACATGGCAGATAAGTTATCTGAAAAAATTCAAATTTTATAATTTTTAAAAACATAAAATTTATAATTTAGAAAAAAAAAGATATAATATTAATATTCCCTCCTATAAATTGTGTTTTTAAGAAAAAAAATCATAAAATTTAAATTTCTTCAAATAACTCATATCTTATATAAAAATAAAATAAGATGAATTAATTAGTAAGATGAGATGAGGACATGAGGTGACATTCATTCATGGAATATGTCACTATTCCTCCAAAGACACATATAACAAAATAAACTCGAATTAAGTTGCATCCTAAATAATATAATATATCACACTCTATTCCCTGAATAAGAAACAGAAAAGATGTTACGACAATCGCACAAAGGAAAAAACAAACCGAAGCGAAAACAAAATGCTATATATATAAACGCCAAATTGGGAAGAATGAAACAACATCTCTGTCTCGACTCATCTTTCCTTCACCATATCAGAGAGAGGGAGAGATATGGATTCAGCAACTCCACCGTCGCCGGACCTGAAACTCGACCATCTAAGAGCGCTCAAGGTGGTCGGCAAGGGTGCCATGGGGACGGTCTTCCTCGTCTACGACATGGAGGCGGATCCTTATGCTCGCAGCCCCTTCGCCCTCAAGGTCGTCGAGAAATCCTCCGTCCAGAACAAGCTCGACACCGACCGTCGAGCCCGGTGGGAAATCCATGTCCTCTCTCGCTTGGCCCACCCATTTCTTCCTTCCCTCTTAGGGACATTTGAGAACCATCAATTGTTGGCCTGGGCCATCCCCTATTGTCCGGGAGGCGACCTCAACGTCCTTCGTTACCGTCAGACTGATAGGGTCTTCGCCCCTGCCGTCATTCGTTTCTATTTGGCCGAGATCATCTGCGCTTTAGACCATATTCATGCCCTGGGTATCGCCTACCGTGATTTGAAGCCGGAGAATGTCCTTGTTCAGCAGTCCGGTCACGTGACCCTCACCGACTTCGATCTCTCTCGCAACCTCACCCCCAAAACCATCCCACAAAATCTGTCCGATAACCGAAGCAAGCATCGCAGGAATTTCACGCGCTGGATTCCTGTCCCGCCAGATATTATTCACAGCAGAAAACCTTTGAAGAAGGCCAAGTCCGCCAAAGTCATCCCGGTGAGCAGAAGGAAAGCGAGCTTCTCAAATGGCGAGCGTTCTAACTCGTTCGTTGGAACAGAAGAGTACGTTTCACCCGAGGTTGTCCGTGGCGACGGACACGAGTTCGCAGTCGATTGGTGGGCCCTCGGCATATTGACGTACGAGATGCTGTATGGCGCGACGCCGTTTAAGGGAAGGAACCGCAAAGAAACCTTTCGCAACGTCTTGATGAAGGCGCCATTGTTCGCGGGGAAGCCAACGACACTGACCGACCTCATCCAACGCCTGCTGCAGAAAGACCCCACAAAGCGATTGGGTTACGTGCGCGGTGCAAGCGAGATCAAGGAGCACGAGTTCTTCAGAGGGGTCCAGTGGGAGCTACTAACGGAGGTTGTACGGCCGCCGTTCATTCCGTCCAGAGATGACGGGGACTGGACCTGGACGGAGCGATTGAGCGGGGGCGGGATGGAGATAGGGGAATACTTTGAGAGGCTAAGATCGCCGCCGTCACCGGAGAAAGGGCGGGATATATCTTTAACAGAATTCTAACGCACGTGTAGGATGAATCGTTGATGTGAAGGGACTGTAATTTTTGGGTACATAGAATAAGGGAAGAAGGGCGAGAAAAGGGGTTAGGTAGATTAGGGGGGAAATCTTATAGTAAATGATAGTGTTAGGGGTAATTAAGGGCTGTACATTACGGCTTATGTTAATACGGTGAAACCATTTCTCAAGGGTACTTGTCAGCATGCACGCCGTGTTTTTTTAATCTTTTGTAATTGATACGCCGAGGACGCTGGTATATGAGATTAGCGAAAAACGGGGGTAATTAAAGAAAGTGGAGTCACATGGAGAGCCAATTATTCGAAATCATTGGCGTTTAAAAATATTCTCCTCCAAGTGTATGGATGATGGGAACCCTTTTAATTAAAGTAACGGTGGTGGTAAAGGGATGGGGAAAGGACCTAACGGCCCTCTCTTTCTGTAAGTAAGCACGTAATGGGAGGTTAAAGAAGCGATGACAGAAAGTGTAGGAGCTTAATTAAAATAAATATGGAAGCAGGCAAATGTGTGGGAAATAAAAGGAAATGGGGGTCGTTATGATGAGGAGGAGACAGGGTGTTGTAAAATGGGGGGCATTAACAGATGGATAATTAGTAATTAATTAATGTGAAAGATACCGCAGTCAATAGAGTCATGTGCTCGTTTAGAATAACTTATTTTTTAGCAATAAATGCTTATAAATCATGATTTACGGTGTATGAGATAAGTATGTGAGAGGAGTTTTATCTCGACTTGCGTAATAAACACTTATATTTAAAAAATAAGTATTCCCAAACACACACGTCGACCCTCTGTATTCGCCACTCGCCCATTCCTTGTGTGATCGATCAGTTCTGAGTGAGAGAGCTTCTTTCAACATTCGGCCTCTACGTACGCCCACACACACCAATGTCTTGCCTTTTCTTCATATCTCATCCATCACCCTCGCCCTCACTTTCACCTTTCCCTACCCAAACACATTAATTACAAAAGTCCCTTTCAATTTTAACAAGTAATGACCAAGGCTCTCACTCTTATATGCCTCTCACATAAGAGCTATGCATTAATCAATATAATAATATAATTACGGGCTGTGCATGCCTGAGGAAAATGCATGTTATTAATGGAGGGCGCAAATCCTGTAGAAGGAACCATAAATAAAGGTGGCGCCCAAATTTAAAACATTATAATTCAGCAGCAAGGAATGGAATTAATGCGTTTTTGAGCTTGAGGCCACCACAGAATTTTACCTTTATCATGTAATTCCAAATACCAATGGCATCTTCTCTTTGGTAGTATACTCTTTACAGCACAATTAAGCACAACCATCCATCTCCTTGAAATATCTATGAACATATATTCTCTATTCTCCAGGCCCCAAACTCCTCCAAAAGCCCATACCCAAGTTAAAGAAGAGAATCGAGAGATTCTCCAGGCCCCAAACTCCTCCAAAAGCCCATACCCAAGTTAAAGAAGAGAATCGAGAGACATGTCTGAAAATATGCGCGCTCCATATTTCGTTACATAACTTTCTCTTTACATTCGTTAATTCACACACATATTTGCTTCAAACACGTTCCATCATCTTAACATATTCGAATCCTATGCCTGTGAGAGTGTGTGTATCGGCTTGCTCTCTCCTGCGTACAGAATTTGTCAAACACCTTGTATCTATACAGTTGCTTGTACGTGGGAGAACATCATGTCATCAGGAAATTAAAGCAGAAGAAGCCAAAGGATAAAATATAACTACTAGAGTTGAACGTGTTTGTGTTTGAGAAGATGTGGCTGCAACTGAAAGCAGCGAACCTTGGTAAACACCAATTAAAATAATCAAACAACTAGATATGTTTGTCTGGAGCCTTTTAATTAGTGTTATAATATCCATATGTGTATAATATTGTATTATTCAATTAAATTATAGGTAGAGGGGAGCTGGCGTGTGGGCATTAGCCACACACAAAACACTCCACCTGTTCTCATCACCCTTCCTTCAAGGATCGGCAAAATTGGTTCCATATTATATACAATTATAGAATCCACATTCCCAGCTCATCCAACAAATGAGCAGGGAATGCTCATCCTTAGAATGATTTTATTTTTTTTTCAATAATTTTTTATTTGTTTGAATTAAGTTGTATTTAACAGCATGAAGTATTTTTTTAAGCAACATCCAATATCTTAAATTAATTAATTTTTAGTGCATCCAGCACTACTATTTTGAGTAGTTCATGAGTGCTATTGGAAAAATACTCCATAGTACGGGATACGGGGATAGACTGAAAATTAATTAATTTAATTAATTTGAGATATTAGGTGTTACTGAAAATATATTTTAGGATAGTAGGTGCTATTGAAAAAATATGTTAGAATAAGGAGTGGTACTAAAAGAATATTTTTAGATGCTGGATATAATAGAAATTAATTAATTTAGGATAATGGATACTAAAAATACTTCAAGATGCAACATACAATTTAATTTAAATATTAATTAATTTAGGATAATGGATACTAAAAATACTTCAAGATGCAACATACAATTTAATTTAAATAAATAAGAATATATATAAACAAATAAAAAAACGGTTCCCTCACATTTTGAGGGATGAGCATATCCTACTTAGAGATCCGCTGAGCTGGGCATGTCAGACCCTACAATTATATATGCATGAAATGCCAAATAGTAGATGAAATAACCTTTCCTCCTGCCTAAGTTTCCTCCAATTCCTCTATTTTTTGTCAACCTGTCTCTGCGTTGTGGGTCCACCCGTCGTGAATCCATTAAATGGGGTGCGATCATCTCCTTAATTAATTTTTTTTTTGGGTCAAATATCTCCTTAATTAATTGCTAATATGCATATTTGTTTAATCTCAAATAGTAATGTATTCAACCTTTGTTTTAAAAGGAGATGGATGAGAGAACACACCGATGCTACAACTTAAGCCCACGTAAAAATCAGGCTGGAATTAATGAGAATGGACATAATAATTGACATTATTTTAAAGACACGTGCCTCCTCGGTACTGCTCGTGTAGACATTGGAGCTTCTTGAGAGAGGCGTGGTCTTCACACCTCCTTTTTTTTTTTTTTTTTTTTCCGAACAACCTGATCTTCATATCAGTGCCTGTTTGGATTAACAGTGAAAAAATGATTTTTTTTACCACCTGACTTTTAGAAAAGTAAGGTAGGAAAAAAAGTAAAAATATAAATGTGATTTGTGTTTGGATTAGCGGTGGCAGAAGTGATTTTTTTTTCTAACCTTGAACCTGTTTGGATTAGAGTTTGAAAAGCCCGTTTAGATGCAAAATGACTGAAAAGGGCATGAATCATATATATATATATATATTATTTGTATATATTGTAATAATTGAAGTGAAAAATTAGATTAAAATTAAAATTTGATAAAATACAATAAGTCAGATTAATGCATTTTTTGGGACATTATTACATGATTAAGCATTAATTTGAGGATTAGAGAAAATTACAGAACAATACCCCAAAATTTATGAAAATTACCGGTAAATGAAGAAAAGGGATTAGAGAAATCATAAAAAATGACCCAAATATTTCATAAATTACAGTAAAACCTACAAATATTTCAAAACTTTTCACATTAATCCCTCCTTAAAAACTTTTAAAGTTTGCAAAGAAGTCCTTGGTCAAATCTAATTTGACCAAACCGTCTTCTTCTTCCTTCGAACCTCTAACCAGTGAAACAGAGCATCGTTCGGACATGCACCAGCGGAAGATCTTCGAGCTGTTTCATTGCCGGCGATCTGGATGGTGCTATGACCCACGACGGCGATGCTTAAAGACGGAGTCCTCGACGGAGATCGGGACGGAAGCTTAGATTCGAACAAAATCACAGCTCAGAGACCTCGTTTTGCATGCGTGAATGTCGAACAAAACCAACAAGTTTGGTGAGCCAAAAAATGAATGTCTCCAACGGTCTAGTTGCAAAGCTGCGCGGTGGGGAAGAAAGCTGTGCGATGGGGCTTCAAAAAAAAGCTACGGTAGAGGGACAAGCGCAGTGATTTCCGAAGCTTTGCCAAACGGATCGAATTGCGCCACTGTGATTTTTTTTTGGCTAAACGTGCGGTGGGGGCTGCCCATCGCTTTGCCAAACAGACCCTCAAAAACGTCGCCATCCACCTTGATTTAACAAGTATATATATAGCGTGGCTCTTCAGTAACACTGCCCATGTGAGTGGCTGGCAATAATATATAAACTAAAATTTTACGATAGAGTTGAAAACTAAAAGAAATTATAAATAATTAATGTGGTGATTTATGTTTAGTAAAATAATGCGGGCAAAAAAAAAAAATGTTTCGCAAAATAATGGAGCCATATGGCCAGCCTTCTTCTTCAATTAATGTGGCACCTACCGCCTGCCTTCCCTTCCCCTTCCGCTTCCCCTTTCACGTGACCTGTCCGCCTTCTGCCTCACCCTTTCCTTATCCACTCATTTTGTCCCTTGTAATATATACTCTATGTTACTACTACTCTATTAATTAATTACCAAAGCAGTAAAAGCCTTGCAAACCAATTGCTTGCGCGGTGTCTTGTTTTCAATTTCAACGATCCTGCACACTGCGAGGCACGCACGAGTCCAACCCCATCATGTCTGTATCTTTCATTTGATAACAAATACTTATATTGTGATAGGGCTCCCACGTGGTAAAATATTTATTTGTCGTGCTTTATTATTATCGTTTAATTGGGAAATAGGACGGAGCAGTTTGTATTGATCATTTTGGTCATGGCACCTTGAAATTCTGTGACAAGCGGGAGACAAACGTAAGCATTGAATTGAACGAAAAACTGTGAGGAAGCTCAAGTCACAAGTCAACCTTAAAAAGGGGGGCGCATATATCAGAGTTGATGGACGTGATGCCGACAGGGACTGCTGCTGGGAGAGATGAATGCATGGTATCATTCATCAATTAATTAATTACGCTGGGAAGCAGTGAGGGACAGGGGGAGGGAGGCTAATTCTAAAAGACATGCAAAAGAGAAGATTAAGAGCACGGTGGGAGAGGGTGGCCGCAGAGGCAGTCGTTGGAGACGAAGGAGGAGGCATCGAGATGGTCGTAGGGGGGGCCACCGGGGATGCGCCCGCACAAATGGTTGTGGCTCAAATCCAAGTGGCCTATGTACGCCGCCCTGGACACCGACTCCGGGATGCCGCCCTTGAGATTGTTGTACGACAGATCAAGCACCGTGAAGTAAGACCTCGCACCGAACACGTCGGGTATTGTGCCCGACAAGCCATTCCTGCTGAGGTTGAGATCGCCGATGCCCGAACTGAACACGCTCTCCGGGATTGTGCCCCACAGCCTGTTGCCGTCCAGATTCAGCGTCGACAGCACTCCCATTCTGCCCACGCACTCCGGGATGGGCCCCGCTATCTGGTTCCGTGATAAGTCCGCGTCCGCCAGACGATATATTCCGCATATGGAAGTGGGAATCGTGCCGCTTAGCAGGTTCCCGCTCACCAGCGCCCTGCTCAGCATTCTCATCCTCCCCATGCTCCTCGGCAGCGGC
This sequence comes from Inga laurina, assembly GCA_963855925.1. Lineage (NCBI taxonomy): Eukaryota > Viridiplantae > Streptophyta > Magnoliopsida > Fabales > Fabaceae > Inga > Inga laurina. The sequence goes on from OY979702.1 coordinate 85,752,570, forward strand.
CCCGTTATTCTGTTGTTCCTCAGATCCAGGTGCATCAGCCCGCTCAGGTTCGTCACCGACGCCGGGATTCCCCCCGATATTTGATTGTCCGCCAAGTTCAGCACTGTCAGCCGCTGAAGCCTGCCGATGTCAGCCGGGATCGTGCCGGAGATGAGGTTCCCCACGAGGTCGATGATCCGGAGGAAGGGCAGGGAGGTGATGCATCGAGGTATTTCGCCCGATATGCCCTTCCAGTCGGCGACTGTGAGGCTGGAGAGTCTGGTGAGCCTGCACACTGCGGGGGAGATGTATCCGGTCATGTAGCCGGTGCGGTGGGCTCTTCGGAACAAGGGCTCCTCAGAGACGGCGCGGAGACTGATGTCGGCCACGCGGCCCGAGTGCTGATCGCAGCTGACGCCGTACCAGTTGTGGCAGCAGTCGGTGCCGGTCCAGGAATTGAAGATGCCCACGTAGGGCTCGTGGAGAGCGGCCTTGAAGGAGAGGAGGGCGGCCAGGTCGGAGGGCGGGCAAGAGTGGACGGCGGGGCTGATGACCAGGAGTAGCAGCAGCACTCCAATAAGCCGAATTGGAGGTGGTGCGCCCATTGAGAATGGAGTGAAAGCTATAGTGGCCACAGTTACTGCTATGTTATTTATTACTACAAATGTCGATGGCAGGGGAGCGGCTGCATGCAAGTCTTGAACTCTGACAACGTCGTTTATATACTGCTCCTTCCCCTCTTCTTATGACCATTTTGCCCCTCTCCAATATTCCTTAATTCTTCCTAACACTTATGCAGTGTAACCTAATTATTCCTCCCCTACTTAACATAATAGATAACACATATGTGAAGAGTTAATTTTAATTTTAAATATAAGATATAGTTTTTACATATGTTAATATTTTCTTAATTTACCCCTATTGACACTTACTCAACAATAATCAAGGAAGAAATGTAATAGGGGAGTTGAGGAACATTATAAGGGTATTTTAGAAAATACATGTCATCATATTATCTAAGTCAAACTAACTTCCTTAATTTAATCAAATTAAATAAATATATCATCAAATTAGATAAATATATTTTATATTAAAGACTTGAGGGTATACTTAATTGTGTTATTTGAAATGATCTTCCCCTATATCCCATCCCATTTTAAATCGATTCCACGAAACATTATTTGTCTATAAATTGTAGAGTATAATCTCGCTTTTTTCCCGTGGAGATATAAAAGTACGTAAATATGTAGATGCGTGGGTGAATATGAAAAGAGGTAAGAGGACGAAAGGATATTGATCGAGCGGAGATTAATGATAAGAAAGGAACAATGGAACATGGGGGAGGAGAAGTTGAAGGGGCATAGGCACATGATGTGATAGGCAAAGGAAGGGATTGGGCAGAAAAGAATTCACGTAGGGCAAAAAGTTTGGCAGCATCACATCTAAACATGAAATTTCTATTGCAATAATATAGTATGATATATGCAGTTAAGACGAACGTACAAGAGGTGAAAATGGCAAGTGGGCGATTGGATTTGGGCTAATGACTACTCAAAAACATGGGCATGTGGATGGAGGGAGGGCGGGGTTTCATTTGACGTCTGGGGGACCAATCATTGATGGCCACGTACGTACTTAACTCTAGCCACAACTAGCTATTTTATCATGTACTCCTCCAAAATTAAACTAGTTACATGGTTAGGGTCACGCTGATCACAGAAATTCGTCTACATATAACGACCTCAATATAATATACAGTACCTATTTTCAATATATACATTGGGCACATATTTATTGGAAATTGTGAGAACTGAACCATCTGAAACTCAGACTGAGATGGTCACGCATCTTCACATAAGGACAACCATCTTGCACTCAGAGAGAACCCAATCACCGCTGCTATTTCATCACAAAACCTTATCATCATGTTTCCTTATGGGAAAAGACCAGCCTGGTCTGTTTTCCTATCTTATATAATAACCTCTTCGGCTCGTATAACCTTTTTATAGTCTTCACCGTGAATGATTTGTTTAAATTAAATACAAGGAGATTAGGTTGAACAGATGGTTCCGTGATATTTGTGAGAGGAATAAGCACACGTGTCCGCATGTGAAATAATGTGATATGTTCTGCCAGTTGGTTTACTGGGTCCTATCACTTGGACACTTGGTCCGTTTCACACATATATGGTGGTCCTGATTGTTCTCCCCTGCTGTGTTATGGCGGATCGAGAAATCACCAGATTTTACCAAGAATATCTGTTGCCGTGGCCCCTCCAACACTGTTATTACCATTGTGTGTTATGTTTAAGTGGAGGACTTTACTCCTTCTGCTATACATTATCCCTTCAAATAAACTGCGTTTGAAAATCCCAACATGCCTGCCTTTATTAATTCAGCCTGTTCAACTGTTTTGGTTTGAAAACGGAAAACAGTCTGAACGAAATATCGGGGTAAACTTTGAATTCATGATGATGGATGAGAGAGCATATAGGTGGTATCTAGTGCAGCCATTTTCCAAACATAGGGTATAAAGCAAGGGCCCTTGTTCCCTGTTTGACTTTGTGTATCAATTTCAAGTAAACTCACTCAATTGCGCAATATTAATGTTTTGGGTAACAATCTTTAAAAATTCCCTTTCAACTATATCGCCCGCCGACCACCCTATATATTATGATATATATAACCAACCTTCTCGGGGATTAAGCAGATCGGAGAAGCATGTGCACACTTTTGTTCTCAAATCTAGTTTATTAGATTATATAAATAGCGATTTGTTTGTTTGGGAAAAGCAGAAATATTGGGACATAAGGCCCCAAAATCTGCCCAAGTGATTATGCATTGTTGCACACGGATTTCACCCAATATTTTGGTATATAATAATACTACTATGACCTAATTTGTAATATAAAACTGAAAGGTGTGAAGCTTTCCAAACATGCATATTGATACATCAATGTATACCAACGGCCATTTGATATATCCTTTGGCACCCAATCAGTGATGGATCCAGGATGATACTTATGGGGGCTGCCAAACCATATGTATACATATAATGCAATCTTTTTATTTTAAATATTTATAGTCTGTTTTTTTAATAAGCTATTTTGTTCACAAAAGAAAACGAACATTAAAGTTAGATAACAGACGACTATATATAATGATATAAAAAAAATACTAACTTCGGTTTTTGATATAAGATCTGGTTACATTTTTTTTAAAGAGATTAAGGAAGTGAAATAAATTAATTAGCTTAAATTTTTTATATTTATAGATTTTCTTCAAATTAGTTTTCTTGACTTATAAACTGATATATAATCTCACAAAAAAAAAAAGTTAACTGATTTTTATATATTAAAGACCGGAAATATTACATAATTAATAAATTAACGCTGCAACAAAAGTTTAACAAACGAAAAATACTGTACTAGCGAGATATATAGAACAAATCAGTTTTAAGTTGTTAATTGAGAGAATGGTGGTATGCATGTTTTCAATATGAGTTCCTTTTGGATAATCGAAACAAGGAAATGGAATACATACAATAATGATGAAAGATTACATATTATATATTCCATCCTAAATATAAGACTTAATTGATTTTTTTGGAGTGATTGAGGAAGCTAATTTATCGTTTTCTCTTCAAATAAATTTGTCTAACTTGTAAACTATATGATTGAATCATACACAACATATAATATGATGATTAAGTTTATTTAACTTTTTAAAATTTTTCAGTAAAGCCAACTAAGTCTTATAGTTATGATCGAAAGTATTATTACCTAGATTGATTAGTCATAGTTAAAACTATCTATAAGTAAAATGGTTAAGATGCAAATTAAATTCATCACAGAAGTTTTCACTCAGGAACATTAGGTATCTAGCAGTTTTTTTAAGGTTTAATATCGCATTAAAAGTTTCCAATTCATAATAATGTTACTCGGGGTTATGAGAACAAAATGAGAAAAGGATAATGAGAATATCCTCATTTGAGTAGAGACGTTATAAGATAGATGTGTGTTTTTTTTAAATCTCGTTACTTGATTATATATCTGATTGGGGAAAAAATTGATAAATTAAATGATATGTAGATCTGTCAACTCAACATATTTAGTTAATTAATCATCAAATTTAACATGGATAGGAGTTGGGGTGACATTATTATGATATGAAAATTTTCAAGATGACCTTGAATCTAAAAAACCTTACAAATGTTTGATGCTCACAAGTGAAAACTCCCAAAATTAATCTTTTTTTTTTTTTTTGCCAACAAAGATAGATATTACATTAAAAGCAAAGTAAAACTACAACACAAAAAAGGCAACGATAGAAAACAAACAACAAAATGAAAAGACAACAGACTCTAAACAACATAAAACAAAGTTAGAAAAACAAATAACTAAAAGGTCTTCTAATTTAAGGTTGAGTAGACTTAGAACATCATTAGCTGAGAAATCTTGCTATGAGGAAGGTCGAGATACCCCAACTAAAGGGTAAGACCAATCCAATAAAGCTTTGCCATTCCATTCTGCTACCAAATTTGTTTCAATGGGAATCCATATGCAATAATGGTTCCTAATCAAATTCCTTTAGACAAGAAATATCTTAAGGAGAGTAACAATTAAAGTAATGGTAGAGAGAACACAACCAGCTTTAAATATAAAGTCATTATTTTCTAGAAGAATCCAACGCTGAAATGCTCTGCCATCTCCATTGCCCATTGGAAACTTTGTTTCATTAGATGCGAACCAAATTTTTGCATCCCAAAATTCTTGTAGGACCCTTCCAATTGCTGCCAACTTTATCACTGTGATCTTTAAATTTGATGGATGCAGAGGCACCAAGTGAAGATCTCCAGCTCCTTCACAATGAGTGGAAAGCCCCAAAGACACTTAGAACTACCACCACCCACCAAAGTCAACATTAAGTTGTTCAGCCTCTCCACTCACCAGCACCCCAAATTTTGTTCGGTCATTATAACTAGTGAATCTGGCGGCACCCATCATAGATCATTGGCCAAAGCCAAATCAAGTTCGTTCATTGCACAAGATCGAACCCAGATCGATGGCCTTCCTTGTTGCTAATAGTGAGACTGTGGCTTGTGAACGCTAGCCATCCTTACCCTTATATCACTATAGTCGCATATTGTAGTCGCCGACCCATACAGTCTCTTGAATGAGACCCCACTCCCAACCAACTACCACTGAAGAGAGAGGTCTGAGAACCACACCACAAGGGCAAGAAGAACTCCCAACCAAAGAAGAGAAGAACGCCTCCATAGATGGAGGAAGGGATAAACCCCTAGAGGCACCATTGACGGCACAAGAAACCCTAAGAGGGGGACTTTTTCTGCCCTTAGATAAAATCGAAACCAATCAGATTCCTAAAATTAATATGTACCTTAACCCATAGTTAAATAATTATAAATGAAATTATAGGGGGAAGAACGCCAAGCTGACATAAGGAAGAGGGCTCCAATTTGTGTTATTATAATTGTTATGTATAGGCACATAAATATGTGATAATGTTGTCATGGGCCCAACTGACTGTTGGTTTTAAGGACATGACATATTTAGGATCAAGGATGCAGCAGAGGGCCTAATGTGAATATGCGTGTGTCATATGTTGTCAGCATTTATTATCTTTTATTTCCAATTTGGTCGTTTATTATTTTCTGGCCTCATCCTTATTCCCTTGCCCTCTAATTTCTTGGACCATTCCTTCATCCTCCTTCCTCCCACTCACAGCTCGCATTAATTTGTTCTTTCCTAATAGTCGTGCGTCATGACTCCATATTAATTAAATCTTTACTGAAACACAAATCACTACAAATAAAGGGATTTCGTAGCGGTGCATTTGTAGCGGTTACACTTAACTGCTACAAATTGTGACATTTATAACGGTTATAACATAAACCGCGACAAATTTGTAGCGGTAAGCTATGCGCCAAGTGGCGAGACTGATTGGCAACATTATTTATAGCAGTTAAAAGGATAAAACCGCTACAAATATGGCATGAGTTTCCCGCCAAATTTATCACGGTTAACTTGTAGCGGTTACAACATATAAACCGCTACAAAGTTCGCATCAATAGTGTAGCGGTTCTTTGTTGTGGTTACAACGAATTGAACTGCTATAAAATACCAAAGGTCGCCTATTTGTAGAGTAGGTTTTCATAATCGCTACAGAACTTCAAAAGTTGTCACATCTGTAGTGGTTAGGTTTTCATAAACGCAACAAAACTTCAAAGGTCGTCGCATTTGTAGTGGTTATTTTATAACCGTTACAAAGTTTTTCCGCCCTAGCTTTTTTGTAGCGGTTTATGTAGCGTTTCTTTCAAAAACCGCTACAAATAGGGTTGTTCAGGATCGAGATGGGATCGGGAAATACCATTCCCGATCCTAATCCCGAAAATCAGGAAATTTCAGGATCGGGATCAAGAATTTCCCGATCCCGAATTTACTTCCTTTTTTTAAAAAAAAAATCTCTATATTGAATTTTTTGTTATATTTCCTTTAGTATAATATAAATATATAATTTGTCTAATATCATATTGTACCAAATAAGTCTAATATAAATATATAATTAGTCCAATAGGGGTGTTCATGTAGCGTTTCTTTCAAAAATCGCTACAAATAGGGGTGTTTGGGATCAGGACGGGATCAGGAAATGCCGATCCCAATCCCGAGAAGGGTTCGGGAATGAATTTCATTCCCGATCCTGATCCCAAAAATTTCCCGATCCCGAATTCACTTCCTTTTTTTTAAAAAAAATCTCTATATTGAATTTTTTGTTGTGTTTCCTTTAGTCTAATATAAATATATAATTTGTCTATTATCATATTGTACCAAATAAGTCTAATATAAATATATAATTAGTCCAATACATGCTTAAAGTTGTCGATTCAGCTGTAAAACGAACAAAGACAAGAACAAAAAATTAGAATTATTTCATAAATAATAAATAAAATTAACTAACTAAACTAAAATAATAGATATTACCTTAAGGGTGTTAGGGATTTTCACATTTTATTTTACATTTAGTCTTATTTTCTTAAATATTTTTAAAAAATATACATGTGTATATATATATTTTCAGGATTGGGAAAAAGTCGGGATCGGGAAGTCCCATTCCCGATCTCAATCCCAATCCGGAAATTTTCGGGACGGGATTTTCCCGTCCCAATTTGCTCGGGATCGGGACGGGAAGGTCGAGACGGGAAATTGTTGAACACCCCTAGCTACAAAGTCCACAACTATAAAAGGCCGTTGCCCCTTCCATTTTCTCGTTTGGCTATTTTATTTTCTGACGTTTCTCTGAGAGTTTTCCTTCAGATCTGAGCATTCTGACGTCTGTCAGAGTTTTCGTTGCAGCATTTCTCATTATTCTCACTTGAGGTACGGACAATATATATTTTATTTTTATTTTTATTACAATTTTACATATAAATGTGACTAATTGGTTTGTTTTTTTTTTAATTTTTGCAGTTGATATGGTTTCAGGAATGGATAAGGGGAGGGAGCTCGAGGTCCTCAGATCGATTATGTGGGGTAGCAGTAGCAGTGGAGGGGGCAATGGGGGGTAGTGCAGAGGGAGAGCGATCGCTCCATTTAAGCCCATCTCCCCACAGCAACCACAAGAGTCGGCCTTACCACTGCCGCTGCAGACGGTCCCACAGGAGACGACCATACCAGAGGTGCCTGATTTGGGAGAGGGAGAGGGAGATATCAGTGTCAGTGACTATCACTCGAAAAAAGGACTTCGACATCCCGATTCTGATAAGAGACATGGAGCGGTTCCTGGATGAAGAGGAGGAACGGGACTAGAATAACCCATGACGGTCGTCTTCTTAGTCTACTGGATTTGAGGTGTAGGTCCAAGGTAAATATATTTTTCTATTTAATAAATTAAATATTTAAATCAAAATTTTAAATTTGAATTACAATTTATCTAATGTGTGGTAAATTATGCAGATGAGCAGGGGAACGTGTTCATGAGAAGGCTGGATGTGCCCAGTCTGAACAGCTTGGACCGAACACTACGAGTTGTAATTTCGTGGAATGAGGCCACGGACCAGCCTATCGACAATGGGGGTTACCTGTTCTATCGCTTCCTGAACAAGCTAGGCTCGAATTGGATGCGGTTCCCCCTTCACTTCAGGAAGTAGAGGAATGTTCTGAAAGGGCCGAATGACCTGGGGTGGGATGGAGTGGTGCGGGTAATTAATAGTATTTAATTATATTATATTTTTTATAATTAATTATATGTAATTAATATTTTTTTTTCAATGGTGTTATAGCTTAGGTTTGCCGTCCGAGACAACCAGAAGAGGCACACACTGATGAAGATGGGCGACAGCTGAAGGAACAAGAGGAATCGTCTCTTCCACAGTATGGATAAGGATGGGACGATTCCTCTATAGCAGCTAATCGAGAACGTCCTGGACGGTATCCCGCCGAACGACGGCGAGTTTTGTCCAGTTCAAGAGGAGCGCAGAGGGAGCAGGTAATGTATTTATTAGATTATTTTGCTTATAATATTTAGATTAGATTGTATAAAAATTTAATATAATAAATTATTATTATTAAATATTAATTAATTATATAATTAAGTATATATAAATTTTTTATTTATATAAATATTAATATAAATTTAATAAATTTTATGTTTTTATAGTGTTTTATATTGTTTTAATACTTTTAATATTATTTTTTTCCAGGCGCTTTCTTAGAGGAATACGAGGTGCCGAGGGTAGCAAACGATCCACCACCCAGCAGGATTGAAGACCTTTGCTGCCAGTTACAACGAGCAAGTAGCTTTTCACGTTATCAATTACTTTTAGCTGGTTATTTCATATTATAAATTTAGTATATTGTTGTTCATAATACTAATTTAATTTTGTAATTTTGTAATTATTTTAGAAGAGGAAGGCATAGTAGGAGAATCGTCAGACGGACTACGGGGAGTTATTCGCTATCAACCATAGACACCGTGACGAAACTCTGACCTCTCAGCATGTAGAGACAATCATTGTAAGTTAATTCATTATTATATTGTTTATAAAATTAAACCAACTTTATTATGAAAAATAATTTATAATTCATTGTTTCATAAAATGACAAGAGAAAAAGCAGCAGTCGCATGTTGAGCTGCGAGAAACCCAGACCCAGGAGTTACAAGGGTCTGTGGACCCCATGACTCCTTTGAAAGCGGGTTTGGGTCAAGTTGAGCACCTCAGACACGTGCGGGGGATGTGGATAGGCGCTAGACCAAGCATGGTCTACGGCAGGAGCGCTGCCTCTGAGGTTAGTTGCTCTAGAGCACAGACGTCCGGGGTCAGTCATCTAAGGGACGAGTCTGTTGAAGAGCTGTGCTTAGATTTGGCCAAGATACAGGCTGCAGTGGCTTAGCAGCAGCAGCAGATACAGTAGTAGGCCGATTTCTACTACGTTTAGCATGCGCAGTGAAGTGATATCACGTACTACATGCTTGAGAGATCGTGGAATTGCCTGTTCCTGAATGAGGAGCATCCACTGGTTCCCCCTGTCCCTCGATTTGTCGTCCAGTCTCCTCCTCCTGCTGATGATGATGGTGTTGTTATCTGTGCCCAGTGCCTCGATACAGCTGTACCTGAGGAAGCCTTACCTAAGGGAGAACCAGATGATTAGCCTCCTACTAGTTAGTTTAGAACATTTATATTTTTTTTGAAATATTTGTAAATAAACCTGGATATTTTATTTTCAGAAATTAAATTCCTATTACGTTTACAATAGTTATATTTATATTTTCAGAGTCTCGTTAAATTCTTGTTGTATTTACGACAGTTATATTTGTATTTCTAAAATTAAGAAAATAATAATAATAAATTAATATATACTTGTAGCGATTTTATTGTCAAACCGCTATAAATATTCAAATTTCAAAATTTTTGTAACGGTTAAATTTTTCAAAGTGCTACAAAAAAAATTCAAAATTTTTTTAGCGGTTAAATTTTCCAAACCGCTAGAAGAAATTCAAATATTTAAAAAAAAATTTAATATTTTTGTAGCGGTTAAATTTTCCAAACCACTACAAAATTTAGAAGAGGAGAATGGGAGGGAAATTCAAAATTCAAATGTTGAATATTAGTAGCGGTTACAGTAATAACCGCTACAAATATTCAACATATGAATTTTTAATTTCCCTCCCACTGTCTTCTAGTTTTGTAGCGGTTGTATTAATAACCGCTACAAAGTGAAAACCAAATTTTTGCAACGGTCATGAACATTTGTAGCAGTCTTTTTCTTATAACTGCTACAAGGTGAAAAAAATTTGAAATTTGAATTTATTCTAGCTCCGAAAGTTGTAGCGGTTGATAAAATAAAACTGTTACAAATATATATTAGTAGCAGTTATAATAATTAAACCGCTACAAGTATAACATAATTTTTTTTTAAATCCTGCCAACGGGTTGAAATTTTGTAGCGGTTATATGCATAAAATAGCTACAAATATTGAATTAAATAGCGATTTTGTAACCGCTACAAAATATTAAATGTTGGAAAAGCTTTATATAAGCTTTCAGGCATTCGTAATTCTCTATTGACTCATCTTCTTTACTATACTTTCTTCTCTCTTACTAGTAGCTATAGATTAATCATAGATCAGGTTGCCACACAATTCTATGGAATATTTTTATGGATTAAACAATTTCATGGATTTCGCATTCACTCACGCCAGCTGAATGGCAAGATCGTCTATCCGTGTCGGAGTTGCAAGTTTAAGAAGTGGCATGCACGACAAGTTGTTAAGGAACATTTACTTGTGAAGTCTTTCTCGGAAGACTATATGTTTTAGGCAGTTCATGATGAGAAGGCCGGTATGAGGGATGATGATGTTTTTCCTTGAAGTTCACAAATTGGAGTTCAACTAGATGAAGATGACCCAGTTAATGATGTTGTGCATGATGCTTTTGGATCTCAAGGTGACAACTTCAACGAAGAAGTGCACGGTTCAGAGCCGGTGTTCTTGAGAAATGAAGCAGCTTGGGATTTTTTCAGCTTGATAGATGAAGCAGATTGTCCTTTATATCAAGGTTGTCAAAAATACTCTAAATTATCTTTCTTTATCAAGTTGTATCATATCAAGTGCTTGTATGGAACCACAGGTAAGGGAATGTCAATGTTGCTTGAATTATTACAAGATGCAATCCTCGATGTGGAGATTCCTACAATGTTCTACGAGGCCAAGAAGATTATCAACAGGTTGGGGTTGAACTATCAAAAAATTGATGTCTTCCCGAATGATTGTATGTTGTATTGGGGAGACGATTCCAGTAAGGAGACTTGTAAGAGATGTCACACATTGAGGTAAAAGACAATTCGGAAGGGGAAAAAGCACAAGAAGAAACCTGCAAAGATTCTCAGGTATTTTCCTTTGAAGCCGTGCCTACAAAGATTGTTTATGTCGTCCAAAACGGCAGAGTACATGAGGTGGCATGATATTGATAAGAATGAAGATGGTAAATTAAGACATCCCCAAGATGCAGACATCTAGAAATGTTTGCAAATAACTTTCCATCTTTCGCGGCTGACCCCATAAATGTTTGGCTTGCTTTTGTGACGAACAATTTCAATCCATTTTGGAATCTTAGCACAAGTTACAGTATTTAGCCGATAGTTTTAGTTCCCTACAACTTGCCCACTGGATATGTATGAAACAAAGCTTCTTCATCATGTTTATGATCATTCCAGGTAAAAAGGCACCAGGTAATGACATCAATGTGTATCTCCAACCGTTTATTGTGGAATTGCTTGACCTATGGAATGTTGGCATTGAGACATACGACGCTTACAGGAAAACATTGTTCAACTTGCGTGCAGCCTTGATGTGGATGATTAGTGACTTTCCTGCCCTTGGCACATTATTTGGTTGGAATGTGCATATTGGGTCGGCGTGTCCAGGTTATAATTTTGACTCTGACGTAGTGCGTCTTCCCCACAGCCGAAAGTGGTGCTTTATGAGGCATCGAAGGTTTCTCGATAGAATGCATAAGTTCAGATTGCATCGGAATTGCTTCAATGGGAAACCAGAAAAAAGAGGACCACCTCAGACTTTATCTAGTACAAATATCTTACAACAGCTTGAGAATGTTGAATTTGAGTTCGGAAAAAGCGATGGTTTAGTACAAGCTCGCCAAAAGACGTGCAAGACTTCGGTGCCTCAGCAATGGAAGAAGATAAGTATTTTGATCACTTTTTTATATTGGAAATCTAATTTACTTCGCCAAAGTCTTGATGTCATGTACATTGAAAAAAATGTTTGCTATAATGTGCTATATGCGCTTCTTAACAAACCCGGCAAGACAAAAGAGTATCTTTAAGTAAGGAAAGATTTACGAACCATGGGAGTTCGTGAAGACGCTTGGTTAGATGGCCATGACAAATTTCAATCGGTAAAGTTTACCCTCACAAAACCGAATAAGAAAGTTTTCCTCGCGATATTGAAGAAATTAAAAGTTCCTGATAGGTATTCAAGCAACATTTCTCGATGTATTGACTTGCATGCTCGAAAGGTTACCGGCATGAAAAGTCATGACTCACATGTTCTTATGTACCAATTACTCCATCTGGCTATAAGGAATGCACTTCCTCCATCACATGTTCTTTTGGTATAACTTTGTTTTTTTTTTAAAGTTGTGTTCTAAGGTTTTGATCTTTAAGGAGCTCGATCAGCTGTAGTACAAAATCATTCTTACGCTTTATCTTTTGGAGATGATCTTTCTTTCATCCTTTTTTACTGTGATGGATCACCTTACAGTCTACCTCGTTCATGAAACAAAGCTCGCTGGCCCAATTCAATATTGATGGATGTATTCGATTGAGAGGTACTCATTTTAAATATATGCTTAATTGTTAGTTCCTATGTTTGTTAGTTGCCCTTTTCAGCATTTAATATCATTTTTCCTTTCTATACTTCATAGGTTTCTTGGAAAATTAAAATCTTATGTAGGGAATAAGGCGTGGTTAGAAGGTTCTATAGTTGAAGGCTATATAGGGGATGAGGTGCTGTATTTTTGTTCAAGGTACTTTGATGACCTTGAGACGGCTTTCAACTGCACACTTTGTGTTGACGATTGTCCTGAACCTATACCAACATCAGGAGAATTTATCTCTCTTGTTGGTAAACCAGTTAGAGGAATTAAGAACTTTAAACTAACCACAACTGAGAAGTTGCAAGCATATAGACATGTCTTGATTAATTACACTCAAGTTGAACATTTCATATAGTAAGAATTGTACACTCACATGTTATTCTATATCTTTCGTAATATTTTTCACTTTCATTTCACTATCGCCTTCCCATGATTAATTGCAGGGAATTCAGAAGTCATGTTAAGCGTCAACTCAGGATCCATACACAAATATCCTTCGAAATTGACAAAAAGGTTCACAGAGAATTCCTAAGTTGGTTGACCTGTAGAATACTAAATGACCACAACTCATACTCACTAGATTTCAGAGCTCTCGCAATCGGCCCTCTTGACCATGCAAAAAGGTTTACAGCATACAATGTCAATGATTTCAAGTTTTGCACGGTTTTACGGGATCAAGGATTGCAAACTCAAAATTCAGGTGTTTATGGAACCTTTGGGACAAGGAGTTATGTGAGTAGCAGTGACGCCAACAAGTAGTTTGGAGGTGTCCCTTACAATAGAAAGCTTCTTGATGTCGTCGAACTTAATTATCAAGGTCGTTTCATCGTGATGCTGTTCGAGTGTTTGTGGGCAAATACCACTACTTTCTGGGGAATGACAACTAACAACTTAGGGATCACATTAGTCAATTTCTCACGGCCAATTCATACCGGTAATTCTCAAGATGATGTGCCGTATATTCTTGCCTCAGAGGCACACCAGGTTTATTATGTCGAGGATGAGAGGCACATGGATTGGCATATGGTCGTTCATTTAAAGCCACGAGACCTTTACAACATGGGTGAAGGCGATAGCATCGCCTAAGAGAGTGAGTCATTTCAGCCCGCCAATTTTGAAAACTTCTTTCCTAAAGGTGATGACAATTTACCTATACTTCGATACGTTTTTTTTTAAATTCGCATCATTTAAATTAATTTTTTTAACAAAATAATACATTACTGACAATTTTTCTACACAATTTTTGTAGGGATGGCGAGGATGAATATTCAAACAAATTATGTTTTTGTCTTAACAAATATTTAAAAATAAAATAAAATATTTGTAGCGGTTTCTAACAAAAATAACTGCTACTAATAAAAACCGCTTCAAAATACGATACATTAACCACTACAAGTGCTACACAGATCCCTATAAATACGCTTACCATTTCAAACACTCCCCCATTTCTTTTCACCTAACCCCTCTTTCATTTGCTCTCATTTAAAAATTTTTTTTCTATGAGTTGAGGAGCTGAACAAGATGATCAAATATGATAACAAGTTTTTAAATTTTTTATCTCAATACTTTTTTCCTCTGTATAAAATTTAATCTCACTATTTTTTTTGCAGATATTTAAGAGCTTTTTCTCATTTTCACCTATTTTTCTTACACAATCATAACCACATTATAGTAAACAACATAATAGTTACTTGTTACCTAGGTGTCTTTAATAATATTATCAATACAATCTTCATGCTTATCCAACTAAATTAAATCATTCCTTTTAAATTATAAATGAGCTAAACTATTGAATAATAAGCTAATTAAATTAGCTAAACTACTAAAATAATAAACTATTTAATTTAATATAAAAAATGGAAACAAATGATTTTTTTTTAAACTTTACTTACTTTTGTAGCAGCTATTCAACTGCGACTAATTAACAGTACCATTTTAAAAAAGAGATTAATTTTTTTGTGCAAAATTTGAATTTCAATGAAATTAATAGCGGTTAAAGAACCGCTACTAGTTAATGGCGCCATTTTTAAAATCCATATTAGTAACAGTTTTTGAACCGCTACAAAACGGAGCCAAGTTTTTATTTTTCATTTCTTGCTCTCCAAATTTAAGGGTTTGAGATTTGTAACGGTTATATAACCACTACAAATATAACCGTTACAAAGTTCGGAGAAAATTATCATTACCCTTATCAATGTTGTGGCGGTGGGTTTTAACCGCTACAAATATAGTAGTGGTTATTGTGCGTGAGTAGTGGTTTAAAATAACCGCTATAAATTTGCTTGCAATAGTGGATTTAGTAGTGGTTTCATGAAACGCTACTAATGATATTGGTAGGAGTTAAAATCGCTGCGAATACACTTTTTTAACTGTTACTAAATCACAATTTTTTTTATAATGAATTAATTCTCTTCCTTTTACTATGCTTCATTGAAAATAAGAAAAATCTTAAATCCCATTAATTTTGCAACTTTACCTTTGTTTAATGTACACCACACCTTAACCATAATAAAAATGAAGATTCATATGGAAATTTGAGTTGTAAATAGGATAAAATAAAAGGAGTAGAGGAATGGAGTAAGAGGTAGAGGCAGTGATGAGATGATGATGTGAAGGATGGAGGGATGGATGTGCATGCGTAGGAGTAGTAAATAAATAAACGAGGCATGTGAATGTGAAATGAAAGCGCCTCTCAACTCTGGCGCTTCTCCATTGGCGATTTGTTACCCTTTCTCCCTCCTCTCTTCCTCTCCAACACCAACATGAAATCCCCCCTCCCTCCTCCTCAAACTTCAGCCTACTGTTACTGTTTATGGGAACCTTAATTCATCCAAAAATTTCCTCAACTCATTTCCAATGCACTTGTTGCGCCTGCTCAACTGTATTCAGCACTCCAATCCTTTTTCCTTCCTTACATATCATGAGACCTATACAAGTTGTTAATGGTTTATATAGCTGTATGTTTCCGAAACAAAATAAATACTTATATTAAATTTTAGCGGAACATTAACAGTAATAAAAATAGAAAGATGTGTTTAAACCTAAAAAGCAGGCAGCTTAGTTAGTGGGGTGAGGGGTGAAGACCCTATAAAATGGGAAAGGATTTAGGTGGCTAAGAATGTGTGAGAAGGTGCCACCCAAAATGTTATTCCACAATCGTCGCTCGCCCATGCGCCGCGTGGCACAAGCGGCCCCCGCCCTATCCCTGTTTTCTTAATAAAAAAGAGAGAGAGAGAGTGGGGGTGCAGTGAAACATATTATGAAATTGAAAGGCCTCCATCAACTCCAAAAAATACGAAATATAATAATAGTCTCCCGAGTTTTCAGTTTCCAGAAGGTGTAAGAATAATAATAATTATAGGAACAGATAAATATTTCCTCCCATGCATAATATAAAATGTCTTAACTAATTTATAAAAAATAGTAGTTAAGTTGTTTGATATGTCTTCAAATATTTTTTTTTTATTTTTATCCTTATTAAAAAATATATTTAAAAAATAGTTATTTACATAAAAATAAGAGAGAAAATCATTTCATAAAAATATTTATATGAGAAATGATGGTGTGAGGAGAGAAAAGAGTCACAATTTATCATTATAATATTGAAATTTTAATTTTAGAGAGAGAATATAATTAATGGGTAAAATAAAAAAGTAAGCATTTAGGTAAAACAAAAAAAATGAATTAATTAAATTACAGTTGTCCTATAACCATGCATTTCTTTTCCAGCTGTTTGATATTATGAACGGGAGAGGGATGCCTTATATTTTGTACGGGAGGGAGTAAGAATGAAGTAGCACGGATGGGCGGGCTTGGCAAAAATAAAAAAAGAAAGAAAGCACGGATGGGTGGGGTTTTTGAGGTGATGTGACCTCCCCCGTATATTAATATTTGTCAGATTCATCAAAAATAAAGAATAGGCGCTAATTATGGGGAGGGAGCCACGTCGCCAGAAAGGGGAGGGCAGTATAGTCAAAGTGGAAGGAAAACGTACCAAATCTGGACAGGCCGATCACAAAATGGATTGCTCTGCCTCGCTTTTCTTTCTTCCTCTTTAGGAGCCCATGCTCTGCGCCACTGTTCTGTTTATCTTGTTTGCTTCCGCCGTGTTCCCGTTTTATCATTATAGCACATCATTTTCACTTGTTGCTTTTGCTTCCGGCTTCACTTCACTCGCCGCCCTTCTCCTCGGGATTAAGTAGATTTGAATTTCTTTTCTTCTTCTCCCTTAGGTCTCGATTGGCTTTTCATAATTACGCAATCTTCCTACAGGAATGGAGTCAGATCTCCAGCCGCACCCTCCCATGTTTCGCGATCCGCAGCAGATGAATTCGGGCCTCACGCGTTACCGATCGGCGCCCACTTCCTATTTCACCAATATAATCGACAAGGAGTGCTATGAGCACATATTCAACCGACCGTCTAGCCCCGAAACCGAGCGAGTGTTTTCGCGCCTAATCAGTAGTTTTGCTGAGGACCCCCCACCTCAAACTCTCGCGCCCCTTACTGTGAAGCAAGAGGACGACCCGAACCATCAGTCTCAGCCTATGCCATCCGTCAACAATGAACCGGCTCTTCCGCGGCGTCAGCAGAACAACGTGAGTATTTACGACAGTGCTCCTCGTAATGTTTACACGAGCTCAGCGCGACCCCCTCTGCCAAATCAGAGCCATCCCTCGGCCAGTCGGTTGCCCCCTATGAAGACTGGACTTGGAAATACTGCTTGCAATCTTACCAGGCATAATAGCTCCCCTCCAGGACTCTTTGCTAACCTCATCATTGATCCTGGTATGTCTTCCCCTTTTCTTTTGCTGCTTTCACTCTTTCTTTTCTTTTTTTTGTCTTTTCCTTGCTCCAAAAAAATATATCTGTGTGTTTGTTTCGGCTTAACTGCTCCGTAGTTAATGTCTTTCGATTAGCTATTCTGGATGTTATTTGCTGCCCGTTCCCTCACACTAGTGGGCCTTATTAGTTCTGGCAAATCAAGGGAACAGGGATAAAATTAATATGGTCTTGTTAGAATTTCATGCGGGCATACGATATCAATCCCTAGGTCAATATCTGCAGGCTATGCTGCTGCTGTGAGAGGTATGGGAACTTTCGCAGCTGTAGATAACGCTGCCGAAGCCGCAGGCTTTCCTTCCGCTGGGACGTTGAAGAACCTACCGGCTTACTCGCCGGGGTTAATGTCATCCACAGCCGAGACGGGAGTTAAAAACAACATAGAATTAGATAATCCCCAGAAGGAGGCCTTTAGTGAAAGCCAGGACAATGATTTTATCTCAGGTTTCCCTGTAGATCCTTGGGACGACTCTGCAATTATGTCTGACAATATTAGTGGTCAAAAAAGATACAGAGATGAAGAGAATGATGCAAAACCATTTTCTGGTTTAAGTGCGGCTGAAGCTGAGGTACAATACTGTTAGAGGTTGGCTTGGTGTCGTTTTTTATAACTGGAATGCGATTCATCTGATTTTTGTTGTTTGTGATTGGTCAGAATGAGAGGGGAGGCCAGGCCAGTGGCCCTGCTCCATTGACCCATCACTTGAGTTTGCCGAAAACTGCAATGGAGATGGCAGCCGTTGAGAAGTTATTGCAGTACTCAGATTCTGTTCCCTGCAAAATTCGTGCCAAGCGAGGCTGTGCCACTCACCCCCGAAGCATTGCAGAGCGGGTATGCTCTGTTTTTCCCATTTTTCCTTTTGTAATCAGATGAACTTGTCTTCCATTATTTTTGCTGGCAAAAATGTCAAACAACGCATTTAACTATTTATCGAGCAAATGTTGAATGGAGGAAAGGAAATGACGGAGCAAATGGTTGGTGGGTTCAGGTTAGAAGAACTAAAATTAGTGAGCGCATGAGGAAACTACAAGATCTGGTTCCCAACATGGACAAGGTAAGATATAATGAAATGAGCCGTTTCCCTCGTGAACAGTATGTTGAGGCTGTGACATGCAAAAGTGTAATAGATTTCCTTCCGTTTCTAGCAAACAAACACGGCAGACATGTTGGACTTGGCTGTCGACTACATTAAAGACCTTCAAAAGCAGGTTCAGGTGTGTCATATAAACCCCACCCATCTTACCTTGTATATGACCAATCTGTAATATATGTATCTATGGATGCAGTACTGCCTATTCAGCGTAACTTGCTTTCTTCCCGCATGATTGTGCAGACACTTTCAGACAGCCGATCTAGATGTACGTGTTTGCAGGGACAGCGTCAATAACGGGAAAGAGGGCGGTTGCAAGACTCGGCTTTTTACAGATTTGTAACGAATAATATTGTCGAGTAGATATTATTACTGGAGAGCAGGCTTCTGTTTCTGCGCTTATATATTAGGAGAAATACATATATATCTATATATATATATAGCATGTAAGCTACGTCAACTAGAATGATTTGTGACTGGTGCTGGTGACAGAACTGGTTCTCATAATATATAGACACGTTATAAGATCCAAATATGCAAGGAGGGCACCATCTGAACGTAGGCCATAGTATGGGCAAGGAGCTAAAAGTTCTTGAGATAGAAGCCTGATGCGCTTGAGAAAGAGTGAGGTGGGGATGAAAAAGATTTTGCGCCCGTTGGCATGTAATTAGGATTAAGTTATGAGTGGGGCTGAAAGTAAAAGTATATATAATATAAATTTGACTCAATTTTTTTGTCCGCCATCGTCTTTTTTACTGTCACTGCCAGCGTCATTTAATTGACTCTATTTGAGGGAGTTAAAGGTTGTGGTTTGGTTTTAAATAAAACCTAAATTAGAGAAAAACAATCGGCTTACGAAAAAAATCAGACTGAATCATTTTTTCAATGGGATTGTGTGTTTGGGATAGCGGTAGGAAAAATGACTTATTATGATTTTGATTTATTAAAAATGACTTAATAGAAAAGTTAATTTTTGTAATGTGATTTATGTTTAGATGAACGATTTATTTTTAGACAATAAGTGTTTATAAATCGTGATTTACAGTATACGAGATAAGTATGTGAGAGGAGTTTTATCTCGATTTACCTAATAAGTGACTTAATAGAAAAAATGCAGCGATGAGTTTATTTAATAAGTAGTTTATTCTACCCGTGATGGAATTAAAAAACGTGATATCAAACACTGTAAAAACATAACTCATTTTTATTTGGGCTTATTACCCAAAATCAGACTTATTTTTTCTCAAGACGTGATACCGAACTCTCCTTATATTGGTCAGCTTTTAGATAAAAAGCTTTTACGATATTATATATATATATATATATTTTAAGGCTTAATATGCTTTTTGGCCCTCGGGTATACATAGCAGTAGGTTCAGCATGTAAGATATAAGATAAAAGCTAAATATATATAAGTTTATTCGAAAGCTTTCTCAAGTGGATTTTGTGATGGAAGTTTTGGTGCTGCATGAACTAAGTGAAACCACAAATATCTTGTTCCTTTGGGACACAGGGTTGGCTACGTGGAGTCGTGCTCGCCTGAACTTCACCCCATATTCATTACTCAGTTGAATGAAAATCAAAGTATGAAATGAAAGAATGAGTGAGGGTAATTTAGCAACTAAAGAGGGTAAAGCTCACCTTATCACGGTGCTGTGGTCCAATTCGGTCGTGTTGTTTCCTTCCCTTTGTTCTCTTTCCCTCGCTCTCCCCTCCCACTAAACACGACGCTTTTTCCATGTGCCTGCCTCAACCTTAACAACAATCAATGACTTGCACCTCCCCGGTGGAAGTCCTCTCATTCCAATTATAAAATGGGTCACAGTCCATAATAAAGCATTCCCAAACAAATAAAAATGGACCCCCCCGCTTCCCTCTCAACATTGTCCCTTCCACTGTCCGTGATGTGGTGTCTGTGGGCGTAATGGTAAACTCACTCCCTGGCCAGCGGTGATTTCTGATTCCCTTTCCTTGTTATCTTGCGCTCATGGCTGGAGCGGCTCCTGAGGGAATTCAGAGAGGCCACCGCCATGGCCCTCCTCCTCTTGTCTTCTCTGCCCGCGACTACCCTCTTTTCACTCCTGTAAGCCCCTCCCTACTCTTCTTCTTGTACTTCATCCTCAACTTTCATTGTTTTTCTATTTCATTGGCCACTAATTCCCCCAATCTCAGATCAATTTTGTTCCTTTTTATTAATTATTAACAATCGAATCATGCACAGAGCTACGAAGACGAGCCCCTGGCAGCTTATCAACCGACAGCACCATGTTGGAAGGAGAACCATGTGAGAGCAGGAAAAGATACGGAAATCATCGTACCCCATTCCCACTCAAGAAAGGGACTCACTTTTGGTCATGTATGCCCGGCTGATGATTCCAAATCCGGTGCCAACATTTCCATTCTTCAAACTTCACCCGCCGATGCTAATGACCTCTTCAAGTCCCGGAGAAGAAACAGCTTGGACGACTTCAACTCTCTATCCTCCTGCAATACATGCCAGCCTCCCCTCATCACTGCAGAACCTGAAAACACTTCCAATTTTCTCGTCCCTTTCACCCATTCTCACTCGTCCCTTCCATCACAACCCAAGGCCAAGGGGGTTATTTCTTGGCTGTTCCCTCGGCTAAAGAAGAAGCACAGCAAGAACGAGGCTTCCCCAGACAGAACAGAATCCGAGCAAGTTTCTCAGGTTCTTAAGGGTTTGGGAAATTTATCAATCGAAACACTGAAGAAAGAGCTGATTGAAGCCAATGAGAACAGAGATGCCGCCTTAATGCAAGTTTCAGAGATGAAATCTTCATTCGGGGAGCTTAAACAAAAGTTAGAGTACTTGGAGTGTTACTGTGAAGAGCTGAAGAAAGCATTGAGAGTAGCAAAGGATTGCCGTGTTCACGAAAAGCTTAATAATCTGCCCAATAGAGGAAAACCATCTGATGGGAGTGTGGAAAATGTGATTCCTGTGAGTGAGGAAGTAATGGTAGAGGGTTTCTTGCAGATAGTATCGGAAGCCAGATTATCAGTGAAGCAATTCTGTAAGACCCTTATAAGCCAGATTGAAGAAACTGATCAAGCCTTAGCTCAGAATCTGAACCAGCTTCTTCAACCATTCAAGCTGTCTCTGAACGCCAAGTACTCAAAGGCTGTGCTGTACCATTTTGAAGCTTTCATTAGTCGGTGCCTCTACCAAGACTTTGAGAATTGTGTGTTCCAAAAGAATGGATGCCCAAAATTCTTGGATCCACATCAGGATCGCCAGGCACATTTCTCATCCTTCGTGGCACTTAGGAATCTGAGCTGGAACGAGGTATTGAGGAAGGGGACGAAATATTACAGCGAGGAGTTCAGTAAGTTCTGCGACCAAAAAATGAGCTGCATTATGACTTGTCTAAACTGGAGTCGGGCTTGGTCTGAAGAGCTGCTCCAGGCATTCTTTGTTGCTGCAAAATGCATATGGTTGGTTCATTTGCTGGCACATTCCTTCAACCCACCATTGGGAATTCTAAGGGTAGAAGAAAACGCGAGTTTTGATGGGCATTACATGGAGGACATGTGTGGGGATAGGCAGAAATCACAAGGGCCAAGCAGGGTGAAGATGATGGTGATGCCAGGGTTTTATGTTGGGGATAGGGTATTGAGGTGTAAGGTTCTTTGCAGGTACAAGTCTTCAACCAAATAGCTATTATTGTTGCTGTTGTGCACTTTTTCTGTCATTTTCACTTTACTGTTCAAAGTTAAATGGCCAAAATGAATGTGATCCCATGATTTTTGGTTTCCAAGTTTGTCAACCACGCAAATAGGTGTAGGTCTGACAGTGAAAACCATATGTCAACCATAAAAATGTGTTAGTGTGTGTGTTTGAATTAGCTTTTTTTAATAGTTTTTATAACTTACGAAGTAAGTGTGTGAGAGGAGTTTTGTTTTGGGTTGCGCAAACCATAGTTTAAAATCATGCTTGAGAGACAATGACATCAAAACCAGGCTTGGCTAGCCGCCTTCTTTATTCTTGCCAACGGCTTGCTATCCTTTCCAGTTATAAAAAATAGCAAATGAAATGAAATCAACCACAACATAAATATAAATATAGTAATACAGATTTGTTATTACTTAGCTTGTTGCTATTAGTAGTGTCCGTGAAAGAATAAGTAATTGCAGGATGATACAATTATGTAAAGAGAAAATGAAACCTAAAGGCTTTTTTTTTTTTTTTTTTGATCGGCAAACCTAAAGGCTTATTTGATATGATGGGAGGGGAGGGAAATTGTATGGAGAAAAAAAAATTTTGAGTTAGATTTTAAAAAATTAAAAAAGTAGAGTTAACAATTTTTAATTAAGTATTGTTATTCTTTTATTTTACATCTTATCTTTCTTAAACTTTTGAACTTCACTTCAATTTTTATAAATTTTACCTATAATTTTTCCTCCCTTCCTATCCCCTTCAAATCCCACACATCAAACAGCCCTTAAAAGGATAACAAATGAAGGCAATGTTTTCAGCTTTCAGACAGAGATGTGAAACCGGATGCCATGAGTGTGTGTGTGTGACTGTGTGTATAGGCCTCATGGCTACTGCCTACGTGCGTCCTGGTCTCAAAGCCAATGCCTTTTAATTTTCATAATGCGATATAACGTCACTTGATGCATCAATTTTCCTAAGTTGGGTCATCAAGCGAGGCTAGCCGGTGCTGTTGCAGACTTTTTTTGAAGTTAATAATTCTAATTTGTCCTCACCTTTGGGATTTCTCTGCTTTCAATAAAGGAGGCACGAAGCACCTGCTACGGCGATTAGGGAGGAATTAAAGTAAAGTGTGTTCTTTTTTTTATTGCGGCCAACAAAGTTAGGTGTACAATTTAAGTGTTTATTTAGAATAATGAGAGAAATTGTTTTTCAAGTGAAATTTATAGTTTATTTGATAAATATGTAAATAGAGTTTTGTTTCAATTTACGTGAATATATTTTTTAAATATCAACTCAAACACGTCCTAAAAAAGTTATCATGTTATCCGGGATACTTTAGAAGTCACCATTTGATTAATATCCTCATTGAGGTTAGGGAGATCCTGAGCCAAGTCCAGACGCTAACAAATGATCAAATTTACTTAAACACACTAACATTAAAATAATCAAATGTGCCATATTAATGATCTAACCAAACTAACACAATGTTCTAAATTAACTCTTCTTATATTTAAGCCCAGAGAGTGCACTCTTTATTATGTTTAATAGATCATGAATTATACGAGTCCGGCTTGTCTCCATAACCTTCCCGTCTCTTTCCTCTCTCTTATCCAGAACTATGCCATTTTGGGTCAAAAAGGGGGATTGGGTCTTTTTTTAAAAATAATATTAAACGTCTTGAAATATTTTTTAAGTGTCATCTAGTATCTTAAAATAATTTTTCTGGATTCAGTGTGTAAAATATTTTCCTAATTGCAATGAGCAATCTAAACTTAAGATACATAGTGTTAATGAAAAAAATATTTCAGGAGATTGAATGCCAAAAAAATTATTTTAGAATATTGGGTATTATTTAAAAAATTATTTAAGGTGCTAAGTGAGTTAAAAAATAAATTTATAATACTGGATGTTACTAACAAAAATATTTTTAGAGTGCAGTTTGCTAGAAAGTACTTACTACTAAAAAATTATTTAAGATGCTAAGTAAGTTAAAAATTAATTCATGATACTGGGTGTTACTAAAAAAAATATTTTAGAGTGCAATTTGCTAAGCAATAATTATTACCGAAAAAATTTGTGAGTTATTGATGTATTAAAAATTATTTTAGGATATTGATGTTATTAAAAAAATGCTCAAGGATGTTGAATATTATGTTTTTAAGAAAAAGAGCCCAACCCCTTTTTTTGTTGACCCAAGACAAACTGCATAGTTTTGGGTCAAAGACGGGAAGGTCATGGAAAGAAACCGGCCGTGAATTATACCCTCAGTGAATCAGGAGTACAAAAAATTGTGACAAATAGTTTATTCTTTTTCTGCTCAAAATCTTGTACAGGCTATGCAGAATCTGAACCATTGCGGATTGAGAGAAGTCACTTAATTTCATGAAAGCAGCGGTGGCAAACAATCAAATAAAGGGACTGAGTCCTTATTTGCTTCGAATGAGGAAGATTCGTCCGGAAAAAATAAGAAAGGGAAAGGAAATTGAAATGGGTCCAACTCCAAAGTCCAAAGCCATAAACCTTCTTACCTACCCC
This sequence comes from Inga laurina, assembly GCA_963855925.1. Lineage (NCBI taxonomy): Eukaryota > Viridiplantae > Streptophyta > Magnoliopsida > Fabales > Fabaceae > Inga > Inga laurina. The sequence goes on from OY979702.1 coordinate 85,777,605, forward strand.
CACTCTGGTACGCAGAATAAAAAATACAAATAGAGGGAGCCTCAGCCTCGCTTCTTATCAGTCATCACCCTCTCTTCTCCCTTTCGCACAGTGACCGGCCGGCCATACCCTCATCGATGGCTGCGAGCAAACAAGACGTGGACATAGTGCTGTTCCCTTTCATGGCCCAAGGTCACATAATCCCTTTACTCGCTTTAGCTCTTCACCTGGAACGAAAGACTAACAATGCTATCACCATCGTCAACACCCCTTTCAACATCAAAAAGCTGAGGGCCTCTCTCCCGCCACAGTCCTCCGTTAGGCTCCTTGAAATCCCTTTTAACGCCTCCGACCACGGCCTACCTCCCAACACCGAGAACACTGACGTTGTCCCTTACGGCCTCGTCATTCGTCTCCTAGAGGCCTCCACTTCTATGAGGCCGGCTTTCAAGCTCCTCATCCAAAATCTCATGGACTCGCAACACCACCGACGCCCACTCTGTATCATAGCCGACATATTCTTTGGATGGACCGCCAGCGTGGCCAAAGAGGTTGGTGCGTTCCACGTTATCTTCAGCGGTTCCGGGGGATACGGCATGGCCTGTTACTATTCTCTCTGGTTCCATCTCCCTCATGGGAAAGGGCAGTGCGATGAGTTTTTACTGCCCGATTTTCCAGAAGCCGGTCGCATACACAAAACACAGCTACCAGCCAACATAGCGGAGGCGGATGGTAGCGATGCGTGGTCGGTATTCCAAAACAAGAATCTTTCTGAGTGGGCCAAGTCAGACGGGATCCTGTTCAACACAGTGGGGGAGGTTGACTCCGGCGGACTGCACTACTTTACCAGGAAGCTGGGACTGCCAGTGTGGGCGATCGGGCCGGTGGTGCGATCGACGGGGAGCAGATCACTGGGGAAAGGAGGGGGAGAGAGTGCGGAGGTATGCAGAGAGTGGCTGGACAGGAAGGCAGGGAATTCGGTGCTGTACGTGTGTTTTGGGTCAATGAATACGATGGCAGGGGAGCAGATGATGCAGCTGGGGGAGGCGTTGGAGGAGAGCGGAAGGGATTTCATATGGGTAGTGAGGCCACCAATAGGGCAGGACATCAATTCGGAATTCAGGGACGAGGAATGGCTGCCGCCAGGGTTCGTGGGGAGGATGCAGGAGTCAGGGAGGGGGCTCATACTCATTCACTGGGCACCCCAGCTTGAAATACTCTCCCACAAGGCACTCTCTGCATACCTCAGCCACTGCGGGTGGAACTCCGTGCTGGAAGCCCTCACTCACGGGGTCCCCATTCTGGGATGGCCCATGGCGGCCGAGCAGTTCTTCAACTGCAAGTTTCTGGAGGAGCAGCTCGGCGTGTGCCTCGAGGTCGCCAGGGGCAAGAGCTGTGAGGTTCGCCATCAACATATAGCCGCCGCCATTCATGCGGCCATGGCTGATCACGGCAAAGGGGCCCACATGAGAAGCCAAGCTCATCGCCTCCGTGCTGCCATAGCCGACGCCCTTCGAGATGACCATTCCTTTACGGGCTCTTCCATCCAAGCCCTGCGTCATTTCTTATCCGCTGCTGCCAACACCACCAAGCCCCCTTGCCCCTCTGAATGATAGTGTACACTCTCCTTGTTGCCTATAATCTCCTTGTCGTTTCGGGTGTTATTGTTCTTCCATACTCTCATTTTGCCGCGGAAATCATTACACACCAATAAGCACTTCATCAGATACTAAATAGTGTGTATTTGAATCAGTTATTGCTATAATGATTTTTTTAATATTATTTTTATTAAAAGTCATATCATAATAGGTTAATAGGTTTTATGTTTGGATGGATAGTTGTATAAATAATTTTTATAAAAATAAAATTTATTTAGATCAGCTTAAGTATAAATAATTTTTGTGATAATGATAGAAAAGAGTGGGTAAAAAAATATTTAAAAAATTAAGTGAATATTTAAAAATTACTTTAAAATATTAGGAACTACTTAAAAAATATTTTAAAATGGGTGAAAATTAATAAATTAGTATTCCAAAATTTTGGGTGCTCTTTACTATTAAAAGAAAATATATTAAAAGTAAGATTATAAAGTCCCTAAAACAAAAAATATTACATAACTAATTGAAACATGTGTCCCGTACAATATGATGAAAAATTAACGTCAAAGTCAGTACATTTGGATTATATGTCAATTTATAAGTTGGGTAAAATGATTTTAAAAAAATGATAAATATAAATATTTTAAAATAATTTAATTAAATTTTTTAATATCTCTAAAAAGCTAACTCTTAGATTTAAGAGTAGGAATATAAATTAGTAATAATATAAATATCTTTCTTATTTCTCTCTTTTTCTTACATTATCCTATTTTGACCTTTTCATCTCTCTTCCTTTTTCCTCTCTCTCCCTCTCTCTCCCCCAATCCCAACTTAGTGTGTGTATGGGTATTAGCAAAATCATGGTTTTAAAATCCTGTTTTCGTAAATCGAGATAAAACTCCTCTTACATACTTACCTCGTAAATCATAAAAGCTATTCTCTAAAAGTTAATACGAACATACATTTGTGTCTGGCAAACCTCCAAACCATGGTTTGCGCAATTCGAGATAAAACCCATCTCACACACTGACCTCGTAAATCGTAAAAGCTATTAAAAAAAGCCAATCCAAACAAGAAAAAGCTCCAACTGAGAGTTTTTAACGAAATGGGCTTATGGGGTCATAAACCAAATCCAAAAATCATCCACCTAAACACTCAATTTTTTTTTCTCAATTACCAATTGAGCTTGCGTCACTCAATCAGGGTTAAAGGAGGGCTAAACGCCCAACCAAACACACATAATAGTTCATCGACTTTTCCGAACAAGAAAAGCAAATAATAATAATAATAATAAAGTCCCATATAGCATAAAACTTGAGAAAGCTAAGCTTTAGGGGGCAGCTTCGCGGCATGTTTTTCCCTGTAATTAATGGGAGCACCATTTGCCACGAATGGTGCTTATGTACACGAGGACATACCGCAGCAGCTATGCAAACTGACGTGTGAAGACGAGATAATGGTGCGTCAGGAGGCGTACGAACTCCCACCCTCGCTCCACCAAAAGCTTACTGATAAACTGGTAGTCAGAGATCGGACATAGTGCCACCACCTTGGCGGGATATATAGCATTTCGCCTTCTTCTAGAATACAGTCCACAAATTCCAGGTCTTGCACCTTCGGAAACTTCATTTCATCCATATCATCTAAATCGACCTTCAACCACAAATTTTCTAATTAACATGGAGGTAAAGATTTCAAAACAAATCAATACCTCATTTGAGAAATAACAACAATTAGACGAACATAAATAAATCGTGCGCGGCAGATATTAGGTTGTAATAACTAGTTCAAGCACGCAAAGCCACTTGGCTGCCAGTGCAAACACTCATCAGGGGAAACCGCATAAATCTGGAAACATTGAGGGCACAATAAATCGTACTTTTACTCTTAGAAATATCTTTGGCCATTCAAATAGGGGCGCAGGAAAAATGGTATGCTCCCAGCAAAGACACAAGTAAACTGCATAAAGTTGGGTCGGTTAAATATCTCAATCCCCAGTACCTGGCTGGAATTACAAAGCATGGTTTCCGTGTAGGGGTAAAGTTCCTCAGAAAAAGATGCAGAGTAAAGTCTGATATATTTCTTTCCAACAACCTGAAATCATCAAACATAATAACGATCCAGTCATGCTCATTTATTACAGCTGTTCAATTATGCCATGGATCTTCAAATAGCTTTCAAGCCTCTAAACTAACGGGAAAGGAAAATAAATCCAAACAGGATATGAATACGCAGTGTCTTGGGAGGTGTAGAAAGTTTCCCAAAAAAAAATGATGAATTGTAACAGTGCCAACATTAAGAAAATCGTTTTCATATTTCACTTAAGACAATATTTAAAATTTTTAGAACTTGGTGATAGGAAAAAACTCCATGCACAATGCATCAAAATTCTTGATAACTTGTTGTAAATTAAATTCATAATACTCTTTTAACCATGAAGCATATATACTTCAGATCTATCTCCGTGTCTGACCCATAAAAAAATACTTGTTTGGTATTAACAAGGTGCGACACTTCAAAGTTTGTCTTCACCATCATTGTGAGGTTCTGTTCTGTGTGTCTCCATACTTTTTCGGCCTTTATTTGGAAGGGTTTTAGCAACGTTTGCCAAGAAATTAAACTGTCGAGGCTATCATGACAGCCACTGTCATCCACATATATAAATTAGAATTTAGATACAATTTTACTTAGCTACAAGCATGGAGATTAAACAGTAATAGTATTGCAAAAAGGTACTCCTTCCGGTCCTAAATATAAAACAAAGTTGATTTTTTTGGAGAAATTAAGGAAGCTAATTAAATTATTTTAAAATATTTATATTTTCACTTTTTTCTTAAAATTAATTAGTTTAACTAATAAACTAATATATAATCTAAGGATACAAAATATATAATATGATTAAGTAACTTATTTGGCTTCCTTAATCTCTCCAAAAAAAGTCAACTTTGTCTTATATTTAGGACCAGAGGGAGTAACATTTTCTCTCGTTAAATATTTAACCTCGTGAATATGCTCAAAAAAGTGAGAATAGGTAACACAGCAACTATGAATTGAAGTGGCAGAAAATTGTAAAAGTTATATTTCACAAATTTATTCAAGAATAGTAAAGCCGAGTTACCTGTGCTAATATATTATGGTGTGGATCATGGTGTAATGGCGTTACTGTCCCAGCTGGACCAAACCAAGCATTGACAGATCTAAGCTCACCTCCGTCAGTAAAACAATAGTCTGGTATACAAATATCTTTTCGAAGCTCAGTTATCTGTCATGTTAATAACATCAGTAACTAAAAGCAGCATTAGACCAGCACTAGCATGCCAGAATTACATACGTAGGAAATGCAAAACGAATAAACTATATAATATAAACCTGATCAAATAATGGATGCTGAGCAAGATATGTAGGACCCCAGGATGAGCAGCCAGGAGACTCAATCCGCTGAAGAAACTCACAGAATGTAATTAGCTCTTGCTTCCACTCTGCACATAAGTAGTTCTTCCCAACCTGTAAAGCAGGCCAACATTACCCTATCCTTCAAATATTTATTAATTAAAAAACATAGTACAAATTATTTTTGCCACAAAAAATGCATACATATTATGATTACCAAAAAAAAATCGATTAACCCCAAAAACATACATATATGCTAAGAAAGACACGAGGGGGGAGTTAATTTAGAGATTGGCTACTGTAGTTATGGGAAGTTTAATGCAAAAATGCAAAGGATTGTATTTTCAATAAGGGAAAAGGTACTCCCCCCCCCCCCCGGGTCAATGGAAATCGAACAAATGCAACTGCTCCCTCATACGCTACATTTGTTTTTCAAGGGAGAGGGAGTGAAAGTGCATTTTTTATATTAAAAAAAGTAAACAATCAGAGTAATTACCTCAACTGGAATTGTGCGGTCACCTGCAACTCTTTTCAAATAATCTTTGTCATTCCATTTTGCCTTGGCTGGCCAGTGATCCATACAATCGCTGATAATAACTGGGGAACGAGACAGGTAATAGTCGTTTAGAAATCTTTCCAATGACAGAGCCGACTTCTTCATTACAGTTTTACTGGAGAAGGACTTGAAAGGTAGAAGTTGGAGCACCTACAAGTGTAAAAGCTATAGCATAAACATTAGAAGGGCCATGCAATGTAGTGGTAATCACCTCATTCAAATTCAACGTCATGAGCACAATTAGAGAAGAGAAACAAATTTAAAAGTAAAAGCCTACAATTTCAACATTGATATTTTATTTTGTATCAGATTGGAATCAAGGGTGATGGTATTTGTTTTGTCCAGGAAACAAAGTTTGGATTCTGACATTTTCTCAAAGCTTTCAAACTATGATGAAATTTCTATTACATCCAAATTCTTGTACACTACTTCAAAAAGAAGTTTGAAGGGACCAGATGCGCATTATTATCCCTAATAAAAGGTCTTGTGCGAGCTGAAGGCATTATAATGTCAAGTGAGTATTGACCATTGATCAACTCCTCAAACTTTGCCAGACAAACAATTCACAATGACATTATTCTATAACAAGGAACAACAACAAAATACAGTTGATCATCCAAACAAGTAATTAATGTCAAGATGGCGCATAGTCCGAAATTATGTTATATTGTTCATCAGTCTTCACCAATACGCAGCCAAAATCTTCATTAAGTTAGAAAGAGGTACGGGCCTCACCTCAGCGTTATTTAGTTGCTGACCAACAAGTGGATGCTCATGCTTCTTCAAACCTCCATAGCAATCTTCAGAAACCCCGATGTTTCTGACCTTCCCCGAAACTTTCTCAACAGCAGAGTCCAAGTCCTTCCTTAAAAGCATCCCTCCCATGATCAGACCCATGTCCAAAGACCTAAGGGCCTCCTTGAACTCACCAATTCTATAATGGCACTTGGCCACGAGGAGGCAAGCCATGGAATAAGCATCACGCCACACCGGAAGGACAGAGTGCCAGGGCCCCGAGTGAAGCTGCTCCCATGCCATTTCACGAGAAGCTTCAGCAGCGCGAAAGTCACCGGCGGCCGCCAGGAACGCCATCCTGACATAAGCATAGCCTCCATGCTCGGAAATGGACTGAATAAGCCCCGAAGACTCCCTGTCTAATGTCGGAGAGTGAAGGTCAGGCGACTCAAGACCGGACATGGGGGAGGCTGCGGTGGTTGACGACATTAGTGGCGCAGCACTTGCGGCGATATAATAAACAAGAGCCGGTGAGATATTTCTTCTGTATCTTGCAAAAAGATCCAACGCTCAACCCCGACCGATATTTTCTGCTTCCCCTTTACGAAGATTCTAGATTAAGCCCATAGATTTGTAATTTGCGTAAATTATTGGGAGAATGAGAATTGAGGATCATGGAAAAATGAAAATGATGCTTTAGGACCACAAATCGTCAAAATGGCAGTAAAGACCCAAGTCTAACGAGACCCAAATCTTATTCACAGAAATTCTAAGAGTGAAATGAGAGGAATCCCGTGACATTTTACCCTTTCCTTCCTTCATTTTTTTTAAAAAAAATTAACATACGAACTTTTAGAGTTTATAATTCAATCAGATTTTTCACCTGTGATGGGTAGAACCATCGGAGGGGAATGAAAAGGATTGGAGGAAGAGGAGATTTTAATAAATTTGATTTTAGAAAAATTGATAGACGATGTTAAAAATTTTAATTAATCTTTTTTCATCATACCCTCCGCCACCCTCCAACTGAATAAGGGGTAAAAATTAATGAAAGTATATATCAAATATTGTCTTGGTAATTTCAGTTGATCAAGAGACAGCTTGAACCCTGAGCCAAGTGATAGTTGGCAAACTGAGATGAGACTTGAATGCCCAGGGTAGTCGGTGATTAGGCTGCCAGGCCTCATTTTGTTTTAAATCAAAGAAGACTGAGAACGCTAACAGATGACATACAATGGAAGTCAAGTGTTATCCCACAAACTAGGATATTGTAATCCATGAGATGGCTTGCTAGTTCACGAAATATCATGCTAATGTCATCATCTGGGGAAGAAATATTGACAACCTGTTGAGTAGGCCGAAGAGCTCCTCCTTGTTCATGGGGGAATGAATAAAAAGCAAGACAAATCTTCACCTCAGCCTTAGTGCCCACGCTTCATTTCCCTTCCTCACTCGAGTCTGAGCCACCACTACATTCTCAGTAAACAAAGTCGCCAGTTACCCACATTGTGCATAAACCAGGTTATTAACAGAAAAATCAGCATGAAGGCGAAGCTTGATGTCATTTATCGCAATTTTCTTTGCAGAAGGCAAATACAGATAGATGTACAAACATAAAGATGGGATGCATGAAATATTCTCTTGAAAAACATGCGTACCAGTGTACTGTTGTCACGTAGAAAAAAAATAGAGGAAGAAGGACATGGATTTTTACTTAATTTGGAGGTGCTTCTATTAGTGTTTATACAACAAAATGACTAATTGACATGAAACTCTGGCAACAATCAATGACAATGAAATGGTACAACTATATCACATATTCTTCATGCTCTCATTCTTCCCGCTCTGTAAATTCATGACATGTTACATCAAGATTCTCACTTTCCAAATTGAACAGCACACTGATACTGATCTGGGAATCTTCACCCAGCAGAACAATTTACTGCTAGAATTTAAAGTTTCTGGAAAAGGATGAGAGTCAACAAGCAAAACTAGAACAAGTCATTCTACATTGGGTTAATTTGGGAAATTTTAAGAGAACGGCACTTACAATCTCTGCACCAAGTCCCCAATTCTAAAATCTATGCCCCAAAGTACTGCATCATCTCATCATCACCCAATATATCATCAAGATCAAATGGCGGAGTGCTGAGCCCTCCAAAATCTAATGACAGACCATGGATTGGCGATCCAAGGAAAGGGTTTTCCATAGGTCTTTCTAGCTCATTTTGAAACGTATCTTTTACATAATACTGCAAGTCTACTCCAGTAATCTCACCCCCTTTCATATGTACAGCTGGCATAGGGGCCGCATCATTCTCTTGCCTAAACAGTTCACCGTTTCCAGATTGCAGTAGCTGTCCTTCATAATTAGGCCTGAATGCTGCTGCTGAATCATAAGCATTACAGGGATCTTGATTATGTGTATCAGGATTTTGCATTGCGTCATAGTGGAATGGTCTTCCACTCATATGCATACTTTCTGAGGAAATTATAGTGTTTGAATTCAGGTAAGGGTAATGACCAAATTCATGACCTGGTATTTGAGTTGTCACCTCAAGACCTTTCTCCAAGGGTGTCAGAGCAGAATCTGTCTCATTGACCTGTTCGTTTCCATGAATTTGGATTCCAGTTACTGGTACTTCCTTCTGGTTCTTATTCAGCAGAGTGGTTATAGGCTCAACATGTAAGGCTTCATTTTGAGATGATGTGGGTATTTTGTCAGAGGCACTTGATATCAAACGGGGTTTTTTCTTCCTGCCTTGCTTCTCCGGTCGCTCTTTATCTTGGACACAATCAGGACTTGCCCTGCGTTTATCTAATGAATCAATATCCATCAACTGATTTTTCCTATTATCTTTAGAAGAAACAGAACCAGCACCATCAACATCATAATTGCTATCACTGCTAGCTGGCCCTTGCCTAGCTTCAACTGGAACACCAGGCCGCATTTTAGTTATTCCAGATGAACCATCATCACTACTAGGCTGCCTAATGAGAGCTTCTTCTCGACCTAAAACCCCTAACCAAATAGCACTTTCCTTTGCCGTCATCTTATCCTGCAAACACTTCGACTGGCGGACATGCCTCCTTATTTTTGCAATGTTTGGTGACATGTGTTTTATAACGGCAGTTAACACTCCAACTTTCCACATCTTCTTTAAATCATGTGGCTTCTTATAAGGAGGACTCTGACCATGGGGTAGGCTTAATTGTACCCACCAATCTTCATTCCCAGTTGGCCACCAAGGCGGAGGAACACCCTTTTCCAATGGATACTTCCGCTGAGGAGGATCACAATGTTGCATCAGAGAAGATAAAAGTGACCCAAGCGTTGCATCTTGCAGGTCCTGGAGAAGGCTATGTGAGATCCCATTTTGTTTGTCGTCAGCCTCACTCATAGCAAGACACTCTGCTTCATGTTTGGCGATAGCTGCAGGACCATTTTTATCAAATTTCACCTTCTCTTTCCACCAAGCTCTAATGTTATCTGAAGCACCACTCACGGGCTTACCCTTCTCAGGAATAATTCCATACACAAACCCACGGGCTTTACAGACTTCCATAAGCTTCAGCATATACTTAAGGATCCCATCTTGTGCTCTGGACATTTTTTTCCTGCGAGCTTGATCAGAGGTTTGCTTAGACTTTTGCTTCTCTGCAGTCTGCTGCGCAGCCACCTTCTGTCTTTCCTTGATCCTTTTGAGTTTGATGCGATCCTTCATCATCCGTTTCTCCAATTCCTCTGGTTCAATCTCTTCATCACTGACGTCTTTCTCCGCTATGGTTTGGCATCCAATGTCATCAGCTTCTATGTCCGAACTGTAGGTCAAATGTATCACTAAATATCAGAAGATTCTTCTCTGAATTAAGTAAGAAAGTCTCTCAGCCTGGCTGCTGAGAATATCTATTGAAATGAAACATGGAACGGATTTGGAACCCACAAATTAAAAAAAGGCTATCTTGAATTGCTCTCCAGAGAAATAAGTGAACTTACATATATAAAATGTTCATTGTGACATACGGAGATGAGTAAAGAGTAAAATCTTGCAGTAAAAGAAAAACTAATGATCAACACTCGAAACTTTAATCATTTCCCCCATATCGTTTCTCAGAAACCAACTTTACAAAATTCATGCGCCGGATACCAAAGTAGACATAGATTACATATAATACTTGAAATTGTCATATACTTTATGGAATCAGAAAACTTGCGAGGCTCGGGGCAGACTCATCGCAACCAAAGTATAACAAAACTTAAAAGCTGTTCAAACTTTTGTTTTGAATGAATCTACATGTCCCGTGAACTTCAAACAGCAAGCAAACAATTGTCCCAAACATAGAATTTGTATAAAAGAAAAGACAAAGTATAGCGTAACAAAAATTTGAACAGAAATAAAAGAAACTTTAAAAATAGAAGAAAAGTAACAAAATTGAAAGCCATAACAAAATCAATAGTCATTGCTCATACCCCAAATCAACTCCAATTTCTTGAATCTCACCCATCATCGAATCGTTTACAGCGTCGCGATTATGAGTATCGAAGGGGGCGACGCGAGGGTGAAGAGAATCCACCTAAAAAATGAAGTGCTCGGACAGGGTGTTGGGTATTGCTTTTGTGGGCAAATCCGAAGGAGATTGAACGGTCCGTTGCTGCGACAGGGAAAGTGGTTTTGGTCTTTGGAGATAGAGATTGAGATTGAGATTGGAGAGAAAGGAGGGAGATGCCAACCCTCATACGACAATTGGAGAAGATCAGAAAATCACTTCGGACTTCGGAGTCCGCAAGATCCCCTATAGCGCGCCACTTACTTTCTCCGGTGGATCTCCACGTTCTACTTTCGCCTCTTTAATTTGTTATATTTAAATATATTAAAAGCATAGTTGTATAAACTGTGAAAATCGAACCGGACCGGGGTTTAGGAGGGTTTTCAGTTCGTTCAGTATGGTTCAACCGTTTCACCATTTAGATTGTTTCAGGTCGTTTCAGACTAGTTGTTGGATCGGGAACCAGGGTTGAACCGGGCACCTGAGTGGTTGAACCGGAAACTGTTTATTGATATTATTGTCATATTATTGTGTTATTTTTAATGATTTCAATATATTAGAATTTGAGATTTAAGAAAGATGATACATATAAGCTTTTATATATGTTTATTTTTAAGTAATGTTAAAATTTCATATTTTTTATATTTATATAATTATATATGCGTATAATATTATTTTTATTTGATTATTATGTTGTCGGTCCGCCCATTCGACCCATGACCTAATAGCCTCTCCAGTTAGACGTCTGTTTCGGCTTTTAAAACATTTGTATAAACTTTTGCTCCAAGTTGATATAAAACCTATTTATTTAGCTTGAATTGATTAAAAAAATTAGTTAAACTAGTTAATATAACATATTTTTTCTAAAATATCCTAAGAATCTTCCTTTCTTCCCCCAACCTCTCTTAATTAATTATTGTTAAAGAAGTATCAAGATAAGTAAATTAATATTAAATTGACAAATATAATAAATATGTCTTACATTTAAGGGGAGAGAGGGTGGTTTTATAGTTTGGGGACTTTGGGATATTTTGGTACTTTCATAACAATAGCATGATATTTTTAAGGTTATTTTAAGAATTATGTCATTTTTTTTTTGTACATCCAAAAAATATATAGACTGTTTGTTTGATTCCATGAGAGAGGATTACATGTAATCATGATGTAGCAAATTAATTACAGCGTTTGGTTGGGCAAATGTAATGTAAAGAATATTACATTTTATAATTTGGATTGCATCATTTGATGTAATCAGGATTACACTGTTAAGACTGATGAATAGGGATGCAGATACCCTGTAATCAAGTAAAAAATATATTATTGTCATTATAATTTTTAAATTGACCTAAATATCCACCTATAAACGTTGCTAAATAGTAAAGAATTACAACCACTAAATATTAAAAAATAACTAATAATATAAACATTTAAAAATATTCTCCCATTAAAAAAAATTATATTCCGCCATTAAAAAATATTAAAATATCTCATTAAATAATATTCCCACCATTAAATATTAAAAAATTACCATGAACGCAACCTGTTGCATAATATTTTCATCATTAAATATTAAAAAATTACTATAAACCCAACCTGTACATTGTACAAATTGAAAAAATTACCAAGAACCCAACGTGTGTATATTATACGTATATGTGTAGATAGGAGTAATTTTCTCTCTTAGTATATTATTCCCATATATTCTCATGTTCGATGTAATCCAACCAAACTTTTTATACATAATGCATCATCTTTCCTTAATATAAACCAAACAATTTCATATAATCATCATTACATTACATTACATTACATTGTATTATATTCCTTTACATTATTGTACCTCCGATTTCGTGAACCAAATGGGTGCATATAGTGTTTGGTGCACTTTAAAAGCTTATGGGTATTTCTGTATCTCTATCCTTTTTAAATTTGGGGTATTTTAGTACTTTCATAATAACAATGTGGGTTACACTACAAAAAAGTAATAATTGTTGGGTTATTTTAACGGCCGTGTCATTTTTGTTCTCATTTTAAGTATTTGTAAGAACTTTTGCCTCAACAAAAAGCATATGGTATTATAGTGTTTGATGCGGATAGAAGTTTATTAGTATTTTTACACATTTATCCAATGTTATCAAACCCGGACCGAACCGGTTGGATCAACTCGAAAACTGGTAACCTAGCCATGGAACCGATCTGGGAAGGCCCTCAACTCAGGGTTGGGGGTAACCTGGAGTGAACTGGTGTGACCCCAAGTGAATCGGGGTAAACCAAGGCGCCCCAGGCTACTAGGTTGACCCGGGTTGCCTTTTAAAAAAAATTACCATGTTTTTTTTAGGCATAAATTGTACAAGGCAATATTGGGCTAAAATAATAATAATTTTGGTGTTAATGACTATGAATCTAGTTATTAAATGATTGTTGGTAGGAATATTTTATTATCAATTATCTATTTTGATATTTTATTAGGAAGAATATTTAATGATTATTTATTCTAGTGTCAATATGTCATTGGATGATAGTTTGATACTATAATGTTAATATATCTTAAAAATTGTAAAGAATGTTGGATAAGTGTATGACTGTTTTGTTAGTGATTATTCAAGGTTTTGAATTAATATTTAAATTTTGGATGGCATGATAAGAATTTAAATTTTTTTTTTTATTCCTCATCGTTCTAACTCCCGAGTTTATTTTAAGCTGACTTACTGATGATCCTATACCTAAATTGGTTCGGAGGCTGGTCCGCGTTTAATAGCCTTGCATTTATCCACACTTTAACTATATTACTAAAATCAAGAATAAGTAAGGTTGTTAAACACACGAGTTTAAGCAAATTTGTTTCGAATCGCAAACTCGTAAAAGTTTACTTTTATCGATAGATAAGAATTAATAAAAAAAGGGATCCCCTATCTCCTTTTATCAGAGGTTTTTCACCCAACTAGAGGAATTCGATAAGGGGATCCCCTATCTCCATATTTATTTGTGATCTATATGGAAAAGCTTGCCCACCTGATTCAGGATGAAATTGCTAAGGGTGATCGGCGTCCAATTCATTTAAATAAAAATGGCCCACCCATCTCACACATTTTCTTTGCAGATGACTTGGTCCTGTTTGCGGAGGCTACGATGGAACAAGTTGATACTATTAAAAGGTGTGTGCAAGTTTTCTATGAAGCTTCTGGACAAAAGGTCAACGCTGCTAAGACTAGAGTCTATTTTTCTCATAACATAAACCATAACGTTCGGGCTCAACTAAGTGAGTAACTGGGTCTTAGTATGGCAGCTAACCTAGGTAAATACCTTGGAGTTCCCCTTCACCACGAAAGGGTCACCAAGTCAAGATACCAATATGTGATTGACAGAGTTCGTCAACGTCTCTCTAATTGGAAAAGCCATTCATTATCCCTGGCTGGGAGGAACATATTGATCAAGTCATTTGCCTTGGCAATTCCTAACCATGTTATGCAAACTTCTCTTATCCCAAGTTCGTGTTGCGAAGAGATTGATAAAAGTGCCCGGAATGTCTTATGGGGGACAACTGCAGAAAAAAGAAAGGCCTACTTGGTATCTTGGGACAAGGTGTGTTCGGAGAAGGCGCGTGGTGGTCTTGGTCTTAGACATACAAGCTTACAAAATCATGCATTTATGATGAAGGTTGGGTGGCGCCTAATCACCAGGAGAGATGCTTTGTTGGTTAACGTGGTAAGAGGTAAATATCGGTACGGCCAGGATATGTTGCCAAAAATTGATGTGAAAAGACCCGGCTCCAGGGTGTGGAGTGGTATTAAGGTGACATGGAACAAAGTCCAGGAGGGAGTCAAAATTATCAATCGACAGGGGAAGAATTGGGTTCGTTGGAAACATGAAAGGAGTGAAGCCTTCTCAGTCTCCTCAGCCCATAAAAGTTTGGCAAGTAATGATGGTCAAGGCCATGCAAAGTGGCCAAGTCTCTGGAAAAGTCGAACGCCACAGCGGTGCAAGATGCACATGTGGTTGCTAATGCAAGACAAGCTCCTTACAGATTCTGCTCTTTCGAGGAAAGGACTGCATGTGGATGGTAGATGTGCAGTATGTCCTGGCATTGAAGAGGATGGTCTCCATATTTCACGGGACTGTATCCATGCTTGAGAGGAGTAGTGTCTCAGAAATATGAGGAGTCGGCAGAACAACACTGGAGGAAAATGGAGGGATATCTTCCTAATAGTCTGTTGGTTATTATGGAGGCGACGGAATGAGAGGGTGCATATGGGGTCTTTCCCCTCTATAGAGGAAGGTATTGCGGAAATCCATGGGATCGTAAAATGCATGTCCCGAGTTACACTATGGAGTCAAAGGTCGGTTAACTTGAGAGGTGATGAAACCAGTTTGACAAGATAGAGGACGCAAGATGACGGAGAATATTTCGCTGTTTACGTTGACGGGGCTATTTCCTATGATCATCAAGTTGCTGGATGTGGAGGGATAATCTACCACCCGGATGGGAGTATTTTGGAGTCTTTTATGTGCAGATTGGATGGTCAGGACTGCTTGTCCATGGAAATATGGGGGTGTATATGGGGTCTCCGAAGAGCCTGGGATAGCGGGTGTCGTAAGGTGCGATTGTTTTGTGATTCGCAGACGGTGATTTCGCTGGCTGGTTGTCAGGATCTGGATTGTCATGAGGACAGGAACCTTATAATAGAGCTGCAGAGTCTACTAAGCAGAAGTTGGGATGCTCAATTCAGATGGATTGACCGCAATGAAAATGAACTGGTTGATCTACTGGCAAAGGAAGCAATGAGTGCTGGAATGGGGCTGCAGGTTTGGTCGAGTGTAACCACTGCTAATTTCCTCCGGGAAAAAGGTGTCACGTAGTTCGCTATAGTAGTAGCGTAGTTAGTTTCATTTCTGTTTTTTAGTTTTCCATTGTATAAAAAAAAAAGGATTAATAATGTATAATTAAATAATTAAAATATAAAAAATGACAACAATTTGATTTAAATATATTTTAAATCCAAATAATTGAAATTAAATCTATCAACATTCATGATTTATTATCATCAACAAATAAATTTCTATAAAATTCATATATAAAGTCACTTGGCATGATCAAATTGTACAAGTTTAAGAGTGAGTTAATATAATTTTATAAGGTAGAAACGTTAAAAAGGTAAACTTAGTATGTGAACTCCCGAGTTTAGCTGAATTTACAACTAGCACTAGTTTGATGGTGACTCAATACGATTTTCTAAGCTAAAGACGTAAAAAAAGGAAATTTGGATAGTCAATTTACGAGTTTGACAAGAATGATAGTGGTGGATGAGATGAGATTATGGAATGCTTCTTTGATACATTATTTGTTGCTAATGCCTCTTGAATATGTGGATTTCATGCGTAGCCAGGCATTGGAGAACAGAGTAACAATTCTGAGCCAAATGTAAATGTTTCATTAGCGAGTATATATAATGATCATATTGGGAATATTCTTTTATTTTTTTATTCCATGTTCGATGAATTAGATTAACATTTTCACCATCTTGTTCTGAATTTCTCTCGCTGGCTAGTTGAATTATCATATTGGTTAGGACTACTACAATTTTATTCGACGTTAGATGAATTATATTTTCCCCATTAATGTGTGATTCCAATGAAAGAATGTAATTACCAAAAAATTTCTAATAAATTTGTAGCATCAATCTGTTGTTATTTCTTACTCTGAAATTTGTCATTGCAAATTACTCACCTGTTGTAAAAATTTTTGGTAATTATATTCATTCATTAGGCCTCATAGTTAATTTTCCATTACTTTTTGCTACTAATATGTTTATCACTTGCTTAATTATCCTGAAATTCAAAACATCTCCATGTTTCTTTCTGGTTCTCAATTTATATGATGATATATTTACATTTTTTATTAGTTCATTGTTCTTATTTTATAACACATAATAACCAATATTGTTTAGAAATTGTGACTACTAATCAGGAACACTCTTATTTGAACATCGTAATTTGAATGTCCGAGTTTGCTTCTATCAATGCACTTTCAAATGCTAAGTACATTTACTCTATCCCATTCAAAATATAAGATCGTTTTAATTAACTTACGGAATGAAAAAAATTATGATGATTTTTATAATTATCATGTAGAGAATTTGTCACACTTCTCAAAAAATACTCCTGCATTCTAAGAATTAGAATGCAATGCATATAGATAAAAATACTCTAATAAATAAGGGTTATATGGGAAAGAAACAACTAATATTAATATACGAGAGAAGAGAAAATTAGACTTTATTATTTAGAACCAAGTATTTTTAAAGGGGGTTGGCAAAAAAATCCTTTTAAATGGACTTAATATTTAGGAGTATTTTATTTATGATAGTTTTCTTGAATCTTTCTGAAAATAAGAGGGCGATGTCAACTATGGCCGTGAGTGTTTGTGGTACAAATATATTTGTATGTGATCAAGAGCTATCACATAATAAATAAATAAATAAATATTCAAAGAGCCAAACAATTCTTCCTCTTGGCGGATATCGTGCTCATTTAGATGAGCGATTAAAATGCTAAAAACAGCTTTTCAATCGTAATTTACAGTATACGAGGTAAGTATGTGAGAGGAGTTGTGTCTCGATCTACGTGAAAAACAGCTTATAAGCAATCTGATCGGTAAAACAAACATGCTAATATCGACCAACTAAGATACAATGGCCATTCCTGTTGGGCATCCTTATATTTTTATTATTTTTACTTAAAGGCCAACACAGCCAAAAGTCAGAAAATTCTTAGAACATCTTATTTGTCCGTGCGTAATGAGCTATAACTAATGTTTCATTACGTACTTATTATAGTTTTATATGTATTCATCGTTGCAATGTTGATAATATGGAAGTTAACTACATTTTTCAATAAAAAGAGAATAGAATGATCCGTTAGAACTTTTACATTACATAAAAACGTATGCTTCCACGCACTTGCTCTCTTTCGTGGGTTGCTGATCGTCTGCTCCTCATTTCTGTACACTTCTTTTACCCAAAATTACAAAAACAAAAACCTTATTGACATCGTCAAACTAACAACATAAAGATAAATCCAAGCTTTCGTCTAATTTCTGGGAGCATACGTACAAGTGATTGAGTGAAAAATAAAATTACTAGCTCCAACCATTTGCTCAGGGTCTGTAGCAAAATTAATATTACAAGTTACGGGGGTAATAGCTACACACCTTACATGATAACACAATACTATTTGCTAATATAGTTATTCCAAGCAACTAATTCTCATTTCTTTGTTCGTGCGGAGAAATCGCAATTAAATCTTAGTATTTCTTGAGGAAATTCCTGAACCAGTGAGAAGACAATTTAGGGTATCTTTTCAAGTCATCCTTGTAATCAACGAAGTTGATTCCAAATCGCACAGTGTATCCTGAATCCCATTCCAGGTTATCCAGCAGTGACCACGCGAAATATCCCTTTACATTCACCCCGGCCCTTGTGTGTACCAAAAGCCAACCACAACATAAGAATTAAAGTGCAACAGCGAATCCTTTTGAAACAAATATGATATACATATATATATATATAGAGAGAGAGAGAGAGATTCTTTTCATAGGTGCTACTTACCTAATAGCACTTTGAAGATAATAGAGATGACGATAATAATAATCAATTCTATATGTATCCACAAGGGCTTCCTCAAGTGATAGTGTTGGATCATTATATTCATCATATCCTATAATATGCACATATCTTCAGCGTTTAACATTCAGATTAAACAATGCATACATGCAAAAACAAATATGACCAATGTAGTACCGCTTTCGGTAATGTAAATTATGGGGTTGTTGTACTTTCTCTTGATGTGGAGCAGCAGTTTTTGAAATCCTCTGGGGTAAATACATAACCAGTCTGAGGCGCCCTGCACATAAATGAAGGGTTACGTTATATTTATGATTTACAGAGGAAAAAAGGCAAGAAAAGCATTGATAGGCGTCAGCAAATGAAGTGGCACATAGATACCATTGGTCCCAGGAGCTTCCCATCACGGCTATCTGTCATGAAAAAACAAAAGGTATGCTTTCACAATCACAATCACAATCACAGTATAGTTTTTCTTAAATTCTTTCAAGCCATCAGAACTGAATTAATCACAGTATATACACAACTTTATAATATCTCACATAATGCTATTCTTACTTGTAACATTAACTAAAGAATCAGTCTGCAGGCTTGGTCTGCTGGGATCATGTATGTGAGGTGCATGAGCAGCATAAAAGGATGAGTAGTAATTTAAGCCAAGGAAGTCAAATGACCCTTTAAGTAGCCCGGATTGCTCTTCAGAGAACTTTGGCAATCGGTTTCCTACAAGAGATTGCATGCTTCTTGGGTATTCGCCTTTTGTGATTGGTTCCATATACCTGGAATAAAAAATAAGTTCATGTGCCCACTTCAAAGTTGTCTTCTTTACACTTTCATCTGCTTGATTCTGCTGCTTTTTCCAACATAAAATTTTGGCGCTCCGTAAAACAGGCGCACCAACTATCTTTAGAATCACGACGGCCCACATAATTCACAGATAATAATCCAAAACTACCCTAAGTTCAAGGGAATCTTTTACAGGGGTGAAGAGTGATGGATGCAAGAAGTTAACCTGTCCATTTAGTAGTCAAATTATTTTTATTCAATTTTAACAAGACTAGCTTTTACTCTTGTCCAACATCCTAAAGAAATGTTAGTAATAAGACTTACCATCCAAACATGAAGTCAAGAGCTCGGTCAGCAGCATCAGAATCTGATTTACTGTCAGAGAATGGTACTAACCAGTCAGAATTTAGAGTTATGCCTATCACACCCTTTTGAGAATCCTGCACACTTATTCAAATATTCTGGTTATTTACTAATAATTCTAGTTCACCTAGAAATAAGTCTACTACAGTGTTCGGCCATTCTGTTATAAAAGTCAAATTATCAATATTCTGAGCTCAGATTTATGAGGTTATATGCTTAATCAGATAAAACACCTGATACTTGATCTTATACGCTTGAACAGCAGCTGCATGAGCAAGAAGTTGGTGGTGGGCAACCAAATAGGGCTCTGTCCCTGAATCACCGCCAGTGCAATTCATATTCAGCCAAGCAGAACACCGACCTGGTGCAAACCTGCCATTTGCATAGCCATTCTTGCTGACACTCCTTGGTTCATTCAATGTAATCCAGTTCGTGACCCTATCACCAAATTCCTTAAAGCAGAGCTCGGCATAGTCCCTAAAATCCTCTCTGCACATAACTTAAATCTAAGCCATAGACCCTGATTAATGAAAAATTCTTTCTCAATAGTCTTACAGTGGAAATTTGAATTACTTACACAATGTGAGGACTTAAGAAGCCACCATATTCATCTTCTAAAGCTTGAGGAACATCCCAATGGAAAATGGTTACAAATGGTTTCAGATCTGAAATAATTTCAAAGATTTTTCATGTTTATACCTTTGTAATAAATACGATACTGCATAATAAAGGGATAAACGAAATAAAAATTTAATTTTTACCATTAGCCAATAGCTCGTTGATTAAGTTGTTGTAATACTTAATTCCTTCTTGAGTAATACCTCCCCCGACCTTTCCTTCTGCAGAGAGTTCATAAAATTTTAGAAGGGTCAAAGTGGAACACGTAACTAGTAAACAACATCGTAGGCACATGAAAAAACATGACTTACTTGGAAGTATTCTTGACCAAGAGATAGAGAATCTGTAAGCATCCATATTCATATCTTTCATGATCTTGACATCTTCCTATAATATGTAACAATCTATCATCAAACTACAAAGAAAAACAAATGAAATGAAAGAAAACGATCTTCAGGATTAGAGTTTGAAATCATTAACCAGTCGTAAGAGCATAAGTTAACTTTGGTGTTCAACTATTAGTCATTTGGAGTTTGGACCATACCTTATACCGATGGTATGAGTCATCAGCTACGTCTCCATTGCTTCCTCCTTTTATTTTTCCTGCAAACCAGATCAATATTGAAATTTAAACTATTCATGTCAGTACATCACTAAGGAGTACGTATTTATATTTTATAGTTGTCTAAGTTGAAAATAGCGTGAACAAAAGTCAGAGAACACTTGGACTGGAATAACTGAGAGAGAGAGGAATCAACAGCATTCTTGGTCAGTAGCATCCAAAACCCCCAAATTCAGTCATCCAAGATAACATTGGTTGGTCGCAACTCAACTAAAGTTAATTGTGCAAGAAATAGGCAGAAATTAGCATTCTCAGGGGCGTGTGTTCAACAGAAGCAGAAAAGAGTGGGCAAATTAGTTTGGTTTGGAACAGTGAGACGGATACCTGGGAATTTATGGGTGAAGGTATCCCAAATACTAGGTCCTTTACCATCTTCATTTGCCGCACCTTCGTACTAGATAAGTCATTGATTCAATTAATTGTACAAAATACATATGGTTCAAGTGAAGATAGAAATGAGGAACTAGAGTAAAGATGGACCTGGTAGGCGGAAGATGAGGTCCCGAAAATGAAGCCTGCCGGGAAATTGGAGCGGTTAAGATTGGAAACGTCAAGGATTGGAGGAGTTGCAGCAGATTGCATCAAAGTGAGGGCAAGCAGGGCCGAAAGGCGAAGGAGCAGCGCCATAAATTTATATGGGAAATCGCATCTCTATCTCAACTGCTCGAAACAATTTTGATACGATATCATCGAGAGCTACCCGTTACGAAGAGCATTGGACGATACCTTCGCCCCTTGGATTCTGAAACGCGGCCGAAATTAAATTCTAAACCCATAAACAGTAAAATTTGAGCGAGTGTTATGCGAGCAAATTGCTTTTCCAGCGCTCGTCTGAGTAAATGGATGAAGGAATTTTGATGCCAAGACTCCAAAGAAAATGAAGATCAATGCGACGACAGGGGTTGGAACAAGCTTAGCAGCCAATTCCCGGAGTATGGTGAGGCAGCCTAAAGTGGGGAAATTCCGGCCCTTGGCTTAAGGGACCACCCAGATCACGCCAAATCATCCGTGTTCGTCTGTAGAGCATGTCATATTATCGAATATTTGAGATTTAAAAGGTGGCCTGCACTCTAAACACTAGTAGCTCCTGGCATACAACAGATTGAGGGACTCATTCCTATGCGGAAGTTCAAACTATGGGAATGCTACAACCAAAACGAATCTAAAGCCATTGAACAATAAGATTCTCTGTTCCCGGTTTTATCAAGAACGAGACCACGTCAGCACATGGCGACACCCTCCTTTCTGCTTCACTCATGCATATTTGATGTGTCTGGAAATCAAAGGCCTTCTACTTAGCTAGATTAGTTTTTAGTATTATTGAAAATTTTGTTATCCTTGATCAACCTCCACCTTCTATTTTAGAGGTGGCGGTTGATCAAGATTGATGGTTGTTGTTTAGCTGTGCATTCCTCTGGAGACGTGTTTCATTATAGCCTTTTCATAAGGTGATGTTTTCTGGTATGAATTCAAAAAAAAAAAAAAAAATCAAGAGCCTTTATGCACTAATTGGTTTTCATTATCAAACTTTTTTTTTTCAAATACAGGTATACTTCCTTCCAGTCGCTGCACCTGATTTTATCCTTGACGGAACCAATTTGCCGCCAAATCACGTTTTGTTCTTGAAAATATATAGTAACAAGAGGGGCAAAATCATAATATTATTATTATCAATATATATTTTACATCCCATTATTAATCTAAGATATATTAAGCATAAGAGATAGTATTATCTATCAAATGTGAAAACACAATTTTGTCCCTGTTCCTCTTATTTATATTCTGAAATTGGCAGGAAGACTCTGTATATATGGTATTGATGGCATTAGTATATTATAAAGAGTACTGTCCTGATTAACAGATATTTATTCATGCCATTGTTTATTGGGAATCATTTGGTACAGAAAATTAACTAATATTTTTGGAGGAAACTCTTGAACCATTGAGCTGAGAGCTTGGGGTATCTTTTATTGCCGTGTTTATAATCCACAAAGTTGATCCCAAAACGCACAGTGTAACCGCTGGCCCATTCAAAGTTGTCCAGTAATGACCACGCAAAATATCCTTTTACATTGACGCCATCCCTTGCAAGAGTAAAATTAAGTTAAACAATAAATAGGGCGAGATAGATCAATGGCTCTTGAATGAATTTATTAAGAAGGAAGCTATATATATACTTACTTAATTGCAGATTGAAGATAATAAAGATGACGAAAATAGTAATCAAGTCTAAAAGTATCCAGGAGGGCTTCTTCCAAGGTTAGTGTCGGATCATTGAACTCGTCTATACCTATACCACAAACAAATAATTGACATCATAAATGCAGCTGGCAGGCAAATATTGAATATATATAGGAGAAAAATGAGACAATAATTAGAGTATGTGTATGTATATATGTATCTACCGTTTTCAGTGATGTAAATCAAAGGATTGTTATACTTAGCCTTGACATAGAGCAGCAGGTCTCTAATTCCTCTGGGATAAACATATAACCAATCAGATGCAGCCTGCAGGTGTAGAAATAGTCAGACACATAGGGCTTGAAGCTAATTAGACATTCATTAAGGAAACAGAAGAGAATTATATTACGCACCCTTGGACCAATGGGATTACCGTTGCGCTCAGCTACAATGAAATTCATTCATCAATTAAGTACGATGAATTAAGTAGTTATAAGTGAATAAGTAGATTAAGAGTAAGAAATACTTGTAAGAAGGGCGTGAGAATCAACTTGATAGGAGGGTGGGGCATTGGGGAAGGAAGGTGCATTGGCAGCGTAACGAGCAGTGTAGTAGTTAAGGCCCAGAAAGTCGAAAGAGCCTTTAACAAGTTTGGACTCTTTGCTTGACCACTTTGGCAGTCGCCTTCCCACTAATGCTCGCATGCTCTTCGGGTACTCTCCTTCCGTCAACGGTCCCATAAACCTGCACACGCCCTTATATTTAATTTTAATTTGTCTTTGGCATTAATATAATGATATATATATATATATATATGTATGTATGTATATACACACACTAACCACCCAAACATGAAATCAACAGCTCGTGCGGCAGCATTTTGATCGGATTTATTGTCTGACAAGGGCAGGAACCAGTGGGACACCAGAGTTATGCCTATCACACCCTTTTGAGATGCCTGAAACTTGGACTTGTAGATTTGGACGGCGGAGGCATGAGAAAGAAGGAGGTGGTGAGCAACGAGATAGGGCTCGGTGGAGGAATCGCCGCCGGTGCAGTTCAGACGGAGCCCAGCGGAACATCGACCCGGTGCATACTGCCCCGTCGCATACCCGCTGCTGGTGTAACTCACTGGCTCGTTCAATGTTATCCAATGCTTCACTCGGTCCCCAAACTCCTTGAAGCATACTTCCGCGTACTCCCCATAGTCCTTCCTGCTCCCTCCTCACCCAATTTAACATTCATCCCTTAAATAAATATAATTCATTTAGTTTTAATTAATTTCCATTTGTCACTCACACTATGTCTGAGCTCAAGAAGCCCCCGTACTCATCCTCCAAGGCTTGCGGCAGATCCCAATGGAACAGCGTTACAAATGGTGTTAAACCTGCGTGCACCCCCGTCAGTTTTTAATCTCTCCCCCGCACACATGCATACATACATTTGTCACCAACAATCTATACATAAATCAGTAAACACTTGGCTCCTCACCCTTGGCCAGTAGCTCGTTGATGAGGTTGTTGTAATATTTGATTCCCTCTTGGTTTATACCTCCACTCAGCTTCCCCTCTGCACACACATGGTCATAATAATAATTAAATAAGAATCGTCTAATTCATTCAAAACTCTCTGTCATAATATGACAACTTGACTTACTTGGCAGGATTCTTGACCAAGAAATGGAGAATCTGTAAGCATCTAAATTCATATGCTTCATGATTCCAACATCCTCCTACCTCATGTCAAAAGGAATCGACAACGGTTGTGTAAAAATGTATACTATAAAATACAAAAGAGCAAAATGAAGAAGATGATTGAATTTTCATTATTTTATTTGTAATTAGAGATCAATTCAAAACGAGGGGCCGGCCGCCTAGCCTGTTGATGAATCCCCAAAACGAGACTAGTATTGTCCTTGTTAAATATTAAAGGCGGAAATTAATTTTTTTTTTTTTGGCATAAGTTTGAATCTATCTGAATTTGACGTGTACAGGCTCATACCTTATACCGATGATATTCGTCATTAGCTACATCTCCGTTGCTGCGATCCGATATTTTTTCTGCAAACCAACCAGTAAATTAATTTTTTAAAAAATGTACGTTATTAATTAATTCATTTGTACACACATATAAGTTACAACTACCATTCCATGGTTCTAAAAAAGGAGCCACACAAGGGAGTAGAGGTTGAATGAGTCATTTTGCAGTAGTTGTGATCCATATTATTTTTGGTAATTAACGCGTGCGGGCTTCATTTTGTCTGGGATGAATAATTAATTGGTAATTTTTGCTATCTATGTACCCCTAGTGGACAAGCTTCATTTTGTCTTTCTCGCAGCTTTCAAACACGCGACAGCGGCTTTTGTGTGGAGACGTTTTGACTAGAAATGTCCGTGAAAATTAAAATATAAAAATAAGGAAGGGCCATTAGTATCGTCTGGGTGAGCAAATTCGAACGGTTTAATTAATTCAGTTTTTATTTTTGAAAATTTCGATTTTGGTGTTTGGTTATTCGAAAAATGATTCGGTTAAAACTGAAATATATATAATATATTTATATGAATAGATTTTGAATTATATTAGATTAAGTCTATAAATATTTTATAGGGAAAATTTCATTGATTAAAGGACCACCCAACCATACGACATTATTGTCTTTTTACTGACAAAGACAATTTTCATTTTGGTCCATGGTTTTACAGTGAAATTTCATAATGCTTTAGTCATTGATTGAAATAAATTTGGTCATGTGGTCCTTGAATGAAATTCACCCTATTTTATATCTATTTAACTTGTAGAAAAACTATGGATTAATGTCATCTTTAGTCCCTCAAGTTTACCCACATTTTAGTTTTGGTCCCTCAAATTTCAAACAATTGGTTTTGGTTCCTCTAAAAAAAAAATGGTCCAAATTTTTGTTGGATTGTAGAGACAAGTGTTTTAAATGAAATGAAATTTGAGAGATCAAAGCCTATTATTTAAAACTTGAGGGACTAAAGAGTATATTAAGTATTAACTAAGAACCTATTCATATATGTTTCATTTTGTAGATACTGTGATAAAAAAATACGGTTATTAACCGAACCAAGTTTTTGGGCTAATTTGGACTTTGGTTGGAGAAAAAACCGAATGCCTATCGGAGGCTGTTTAATTTAAAAATGGAAAAAAAAGACAGAGAGAGAAGCATATATTGAAAACAAAATAGATGCATATATTGGTTTATATATGGGGAAAATTGTAGATGCATGAGCAGATGGAGATGAGGCATGAGTGTGTGGTGGAAATAAACTAGGTGGTGGTTTTATGTAGGTATTTACAAGTCCATTTGTAAGTAATTGGACTTGGACTTGCACATAGCTTGTCCTGACTTATTCCTAGTCATCAAGAGTGAAATTAAAAGGAGAAAAAGAGAGAGAGAGAGAGAGACCTGGGTATTTGTGGGTGAAGGTATCCCATATGCTGGGTCCTCTGCCGCCTTCCCTTGCGGCACCTTCGTACTGCGTGCACGCGGGGCATATATGTATATATGTATTAGTAATAGTAATGAAGACACACACACACGAGTGTATGTGAATGATATATATATAGAAAGAGAGAGAGAGACAGGAGTGAGGAACAAATTAAAGAGAAGAAGGAAGGTGGGGCACCTGGTAGGAGGCGGAGGCAGTGCCGAAAATGAAGGCAGGGGGGAAGGAGCGTCGATTGAGAGAGGATATACCATTAAGAAGCTCATGATGATGATGATGATGATGAGTACTCTTACTACTTGTGTTTGTTGATGCTGATGAGCTTCCAACACTTATCACTGCCCACACCACCATCACTGCCACCACCTTCATCTTCTTCTTCATCCTCCTATCTCTCTATCCCTATGTACTCCTCCCTTATGCTTCCTCCTTCTCATCCATCTATCTATATATATACACACACAGCAGACGCCACTACATATTACTACCTTTGCTCTTAATTATATGATAAACTTGATTTTTTTTCGAAAAATTAAGGAAACTAAATAAGTTACTTAATCATATCATATATTATCTATTCTTAAATTATATATTAGTTTATTAGTCAAACTAATTAATTTAAAGAAAAACATAAAAATATAAATACTTTAAAGTAATTTAATTAACTTCCTTAATTTCTCCAAAAAAAAATCAACTTTATCTTATAATTAGAACCAAGAGAGTATATACATAAGATTACGTGTACGAGTCACGGCCACATCCGCCTGATAATGTGCTAAATCATGCGCCTCCAATATAATACCCCCTTTTCAATACCTCTCTAATACAAGTCTGCATTATGTTTGTTGGCTAATTCCTACGGTTGAAAATAAGTAGGAGGAAATATTCACTTTTTCAGATAATAATGAAAATCCACTCGTTTGATTTATTAAAAAAATCTTAAATTCTCAAAGAATTAGATTTTATATATACTTTAATTTGCTTTCTATTCATTAAGATAATAGCTTGCTAAATAGAAAAAACTTAAGTATGTATTTTTAAACTTATTATTAATTAATTAAAAATTATGGAACAAAATTCAATTAAAAAATTTTCCCCTTTAATATTAATAATACTGTATTCATTTTAAAAAATAATTTAGACTACCCTTACTGCAATAACTCGTATAAATGTGGCTCAGTTTTTTGTTCATGTTTCCAAAAACAATATTAATTAAAAATTCTCAATATATGTAAAAATACCTAGGTATTTAATTAATTTTCTACTGAGGAATAGTTATCTTGTCATGCCAGATTACATGGCGAGGAACTATTCGTAGAATCATTTGAAGCTTTTAAACCAGAACGTGCATGACATAAAAAGTTGACGGAGACAAAATAAATCTCTGAAAATGAAAAATATGGACGTAATATATGTCCCCTACTATGTTTGATAAAAGTGTCCATACCCAGGCTTACCCTGCATTACTTGTTTCTTTATGATCGAACTGAGCCAAAAATACAAGACAAGAGGTGTTCTCCGCCGGGAACAAACGATAGTTTTCTTTTCTTTTCTTTTCTTTTTTTTGGAGGGTCCGAATCAATAGTTAATCAATTTATGATGGCGGGTTTGATATATTATAATAAAAATAAATAATTAGTAAATTTATTTTCTTAAAACAAATGTTATACTTTAATTAAAGTTAATTAACTCTATATTAAAATTCATTAAAAGAAAATTTTTATAATTCACATCAAATATGTAATAATATAAAAGACGGCAAACATTATGTGATGCATATCAAAATCTAATACCAAACCCCCTTCTTTTTTTTCTACTTGATATCGGAAAAAATACATTAAAAGGAAGGCTAGACCAACTTTATAAGGCCAAAACCGAAGGCTAATTTGCCACTGCCTAAAGTTTCGAGCGTTAGAGGTGTGCCTCTTGGCCCAAATCATAATTAATAAATTAGTTCACTACTGTAGGTTTGGATATTTATAACACCTAATATATAATGATTATAACTAATAAACGTCCTGTATGTTGGGGTGAAGGTCGCGCAAAAATATATAACGCATAAACGTAATGGTTAATTATGCGCGCCGTTGTGTATTATAAGGTAGAATTTGTGAAAATACAAACATAACAGTTATAGTTAGTAACCGTCATTTATTTAGTGACAAAAGTGACGATTCTTTTAAGACAACTGTCATGTAACACTTACAAACGATTCAACTTCCAATCTTTAATATCATCGAAGACAAAACATAACGGTATTTAGAAATAACCGTCATATAACACTTTCAAACCATCTGGCTTCCCTAAATACCAATTTATTGGTCATAACTCTTCATAACATTATCAGACATTTAGAAGTTATAACCATTCATAACATTCGTTAAATATTTATTTAAACTCACATATTCTTTATAGTGCTCGTATATATAATGCTTCAAAATTGTTATATATGGCAGTTAATAACCATCATATACTGTGATTTTTATATTACTAATGGTTTGATTATTATAGAGAGAGAGTGTGTGCGCGCGTGGGGGGTTTAAACTTGGCATCCAAACAACTTTTCTACGCAGATTCTCTCCTTTTCCCTTATGCTTTACTCTCATCCTTTTCTCTCAAATTGCACTTTTTTTGTGCAAAATACACAAGCTCCTCATCATTTTTTTTTTGTGAAATAGTATTCACTATTCTAAAGTATTTTTTCAGTACTAGACAGTACCTTAAAATATTTTTTCAAGATCCTAAAATAATTTTTCAGTATTATCTAGTATCCTGAAGTATTTTTTTAGTGCTAGTTAGTACTTTAAAATATTTTTGGTGCAATATTCCAGTATCATGAACTAATTTTAAGTGCATTCAATATCCTAAAATATTGCATCAAAAATATTTTAGAGTACTGACTGACACTAAAAAAAATACTTCAGGATATTAGATAATACTGAAAAATTATTTTAGGATCTTGAAAAAATATTTTAGGAAACTGACTGATACTTAAAAAATACTTCAGAATGGTAAATGCTATTTTGGAAAAAAAATAAGCTAGGAGCTTATGTATTTTGCACAAAAATGATAGAGTTTGAGAGAAAATGATGGGAGCATACTATAAGAGAAAAGGAGAGAATCCGAGTCCACAACTAAGAGCATATTTGGAATAGAGGTGAGAAGCACAAAAGGCACGTCTTTGAAAGAAAAAGCTACTTTTAGTTTTGGGTGGTGTTTGGGATGAATGAAAATGTGCTTTTGCCACAAAAAAAAA
The DNA here is from genome assembly GCA_963855925.1 of Inga laurina. Lineage (NCBI taxonomy): Eukaryota > Viridiplantae > Streptophyta > Magnoliopsida > Fabales > Fabaceae > Inga > Inga laurina. The sequence continues at coordinate 85,807,323 of OY979702.1, forward strand.
AAAATGTGCTGAAGTATTTTTTTGGCTTCTAGCGTCACGGTGGATAAGCTAGCGCAATGGATACAGTTTTTTATTAATATTTATCCCATTTAAAATTTTTTTTCTAGTCACATTTACTTATGCAAAGGAGAGAGACTTGTCTAGGTTAAAAAAGGATGGTGAGAGGGTTGAATGGACAGGTGCCCATTTTTTTTAAAACTCTCATCCATTAAATATGTTTAATTCAATATTTCAGTGTTTTCAAATTTTTTAATAATAATTTTATTTTTATATAATTTTAATTTTAAATTTTCTCTTAAATTATCACAATATATACATATAATATATATATATATATATTATTTAATAAGATTCATATCCTTTACTGTAATTTTTCATCTAAATTTACTTTTCAAATTACCATCCAAACAAATTTTATTTATAAAAAAAAGTCATCTCTGACACCGTTAATCTAAACATAAATCACATTATACTATTTAATTTCTGTCCTAACTTAATTTTACTTATTCTATTAATTATCACAATATATACCTATAATATATATGTATTATTTAATAAGATTCATGCATGTTTTTATCATTTTTCATTTAAACTTATTTTTCGAATTATTATTCAGACAAGTTTTAGTTTGAAAAAAAAAATAACTTTTACCACCGTCAATTCAAACGTAAATCACATTTACAATTTGATTTTTATTTTATTTTAAGTTTGTAAAAATCAGATTGAAAAAAAAAAATCACTTTTAATCCAAACGAGCGTAACAATGGTGATGAAGATGAGAAGAACATGTTGTCATATACTTCTATGCATGTCAACATAACGTGGCGTTGATATATTTGATTTTTCAAAATCATTGAGCTTCTGTATATAAAAGTCATAAACGACCAACTCATAGCATGTTATCCTTTCTAATCCAATCCGATTCTATGTTTATTAATTATTGGGGCCTCTATATCTTTCACGAGATCTTATCTCTGCAATTTCATTTTTATATTCGCTCATCAATGTCCCCTTCAAATTTAATTTCCACTCTCTTACGCAGCCATTTGAATTTTCCAAATTTCCCTAGTTAATTCCCAACAAATATAGTAAAATACAGTCGTCTGCCAGTAATCAACCTCAACAACCACTATTACATATATTATATATATATATATATAAGCTACTATCTACTAATTGTTAATTATAGTGAGCCGTGAAGATTGTGTTGCCGAAGCTTCTATAATGCGGAATGCTTGGTGCTATTAGTTAGTACATGTTATATCGCGGGTCCTATATTTTTGTTTTCTTCATCGACGCCGGACGGTCCTAATTCCAAGTACTAAAATTATTTAATTTGAAAGTTAGAAGAAGATGATGAATTAAACAGACACGTGAAAACAGACGTGAAGCAGTAATCCAACCGACGTCGACAGTTGTATTGTCAACATCATCCGATCAAAATCACATTAACCGATCCTTTTACGTCTGTACTAGTCAAAAGAAAAAATAACAATGATCACGTCCGGTTTCATGTTGAATTTTCAGCCTTTGTTTGACAATAATGTTGTAATAAGAGAACCCGGTAATTTAAGTTGCGAAATACGTAGCAGTGGTTTGGGATAATTTATTTTTAATTTATAAGTGTTTATAAATCATGATTTATGATATATGAAATAAATATGTGTGAGAATTTTTATCTCAACTTATATAATAAAGATTTATTATTAAAAAATGAGTGATACCAAATATACATACATGTAATAATATTTCAAAACGAATTCAGCCTCAATGATGTTCGTTGGTCTGAATTTATTCTTAATATTTTAATTTAATACCAGCTGAAAATTACTAAATTCCATTATTGGGATTACTATGACTTTCATCCACATGGCTTCTCTTTCAGGGGATTGGATCTTCTCTTTGAAACATTCGCTAGAATTTTTATTAGTTCTTAGAGAATAGTTTTTTGGGAGAATTGCCTAAAAATATCTCTGGGATAAATTGATTGATAATTGCTACCAAGCGTGCAAGCAATCTTCTATGTGTGTAAGCGATCTTCCGTTTTGTGCAAACCATCTTCCGTATAAATGTGCAAACAATCTTCCGTTATATGCAAAATATCTTCAGTTATGTGCAACAGATCTTCCATGATAGCATTCAGCAGTTAATTTGCCAAAAAAATATTTATTAGCAATTCTCCCTAGTTTTTTTTTTTTGGGAAAAAAGGCATAGAAGTGATTTTAGAGGGGAAAAGATTTATAAAATAGTTTCTAGATAAATACAGCTTCCACAAAACTTTGGCTTCACCTTATGAAACTATGTGCTTGTTTGGTTGGCGATTGATAGCCCTATAAATGTTTATATATGTAAATCGAGATAATACTCCTCTCATATACTTATCTCGTCTACCGTAAATCATAATTTAAAAACTGCTTTTGAAGATTTCAATCACTGTTTCAAACGAGCACTATGATTTCATCATAACAATCACTTTTCCCATTTTAGTGAGTGTTTGGTTATTTCTCTCTCTAAACATAATTTACCTTGATTTTTTTTTATTTTGCATTTCACCCAAACTACTAAGTGCCTGTTTGGATTGGAGAATGATCTTTTTTTTGCAGATGAGTTTTTAGAAAAGTCAGATTGTGGATGTGATTTGTGTTTGGATTAGCGGTGGTAGAAGTGACTTTTTTTCTAACCTTAAACCTGTTTGGATTAGCGTTTGAAAAACTCGTTTAGATGAAAAATGACTGAAAAGAGCATGAATCTTATTGAATACTACATATATATATATATTAGTTGTATATTGTGATAATTGAAATAAAAAAATTTAAAAAAATGATAAACCAACTTTCCTTCAAGTCAATACTACAATGATAAAAAAGAAACATCTGAGCATATGATGCACATCCAACTCCAAGAAAGTATTGTGTGTACCAGCGAAGCACATAGATGGAAGTTGGAGGTGGAACCGCAATAGCTAATTCTGGTCTCTGTTTTTTTTTTTCACCTATTGCTAATTTTGGTTTGTGGATAGAGTTTTTCTCCATGACAAGAAAAGAAAGAGTGCAACACAAGACTGCAAACTCTGTATCAAGTATTGTATCTTTTGACTATAGACAAAACGAGTCTAATAAACTAATTATTTTTCCATGTTAATCGTTATACGCTGACAACCAACGGTCACTGCTGTTACAGTAAAGTGGAGAAAAATGAATTGTCTATTATTGAATAATAACCCTGTTTATATACAAATCAATGCAACGCAAATAAGCAACTGTTCTATAACTAATTACATTCAACCATACAACAAACTAACAGAAAGTGGTTATAAATAATCATCTAACTAAACTATAGTTGTCACCCCCCGCAAGCTGGAGCATGAATGTTTAGCATGCCAAGCTTGGAGATGAGCTCATGAAAACGAGTAGGATGAAGGGGTTTAGTGAACACATCAGCAAGTTGGTCCTGTGTGCGAACTGGCAGCAGCTGAATGACTCTAGCCTGGACCTTCTCACGTACTAAATGACAGTCTAGTTCGATATGTTTGGTTCTCTCATGAAAAGTTGGGTTAGAAGCAATCTGAATGGCAGATTGGTTGTCACAATAAATGAAAGCAGGATCAATGTGGGAGATGTCAAAATCATGCAGCAAATAAAGCAACCATTGAACCTCACAAGTGGTGGAACCAAGAGCCCTATATTCAGCTTCAGAAGAAGAGCGAGAAACAGTAGATTGCTTCTTAGCTTTCCAAGAGATAAGGGAAGGACCAAGAAAAACAGCATACCCGGTGACAGAACGACGAGTGTCAACACACCCGGCCCAATCAGAATCACTATAAGCTCTAAGTTTTAAATCAGAGTCAGCAGCAAAATGAATACCAGCACCAGGATTAGACTTAAGATACCTCAAAACACGAAAGGCGGCCTGAAGGTGTGCATCCAAAGGAGCAGCCATAAATTGGCTCAATTGCTGAGTGACAAAACTAATATCCGGCCGAGTAGTAGTCAAGTATTGGAGCCGACCAACCAAACGTCTATATTCTTGTGGGTTGGCCAAGAGAGTGCCCTTCAAGCTGGAAAGTTTAAGATATGGGTCCATAGGGGTAGAGGCTGGCTTACAAGCCAAATAACCTGCATCCTCAAGCAATTCAAGACAAAATTTGCGTTGAGACAAGAAAATTCCAGATTTGGACCGAGCTAATTCAAGGCCAAGAAAGTAACGTAGATCACCAAGGTCTTTAATGGTAAAAGCTGTATCCAAGTTCTTCTTTATGAGATTAATTTCAGCTAGATCATTACCAGCCAATACAACATCATCAACATAAACTAGTATAGCTGTAAATGAAGTAGAAGAGACCTTTAAAAACAATGAATGATCAGATGCAGACTGTGTATAACCATAAGAAACCAGGGCAGAAGACAATTTAGAGTACCATTGCCTACTAGCTTGTTTGAGACCATATAAAGATTTCTGAAGTTTGCAAACCATGTTAGGTTGAGAAGGAGTAAAGCCCTTAGGTAACTCCATGTAGACTTCCTCATGTAAGTCACCATGGAGAAATGCATTATTAACATCAAGTTGATGTAAATGCCAGTTCTTAGCAGCTGCAATAGAAAGAAGCAAACGCAAAGTTGTCATTTTAGCCACTGGAGAAAAGGTGTCAATATAGTCTATGCCCTCAACTTGAGTGTAGCCTTTAGCTACTAAACGTGCCTTATGACGTTCTATCTCACCATTGGCTTTATACTTGGTTTTAAAAACCCATTTGCAACCAATAGGCTGCTTACCCGGTGGTAAAGTAGTGAGTGTCCAAGTCTGATTTTGCTCAAGAGCCTTAATTTCCGAAGCCATAGCATCCCTCCAAACAGAATCTTTAACAGCCTTACTATAAGTGGTAGGATCAGAATTGGAAGAGACAGACAGAACAAAATTCTTATAAGCAGGAGTTAAGGTGGAATAAGAAAGAACCGAAGAAAGAGAATACCTAGGAATGCCATGTGAGGATGATTGGGCAGTTGAGGTTGAAAGGGCACAATGGTAATCATGCAGATAAGAGGGAGGCCGATGGGGTCTGGTAGACCGGCGAGGCATAGGGGAAGAAGGAGAGGAGATAATGGTGGAGGGGGGAGGAGAGGAAACAAGGGGAGGCTGAGATGGAGAGAGAGGTGGGGAATCATCCAAAAATGTAGGAAAATCCTGAATAGTAGGATCAGGGCGAGGAGAAGAAGGTGATAAAACGGAATGGTGAGTGGAATGGAAAGGAAACACAAGCTCATGAAAGGCAACATCCCTAGAAATAAAAATTTGATTTGTAGATAAATCTAACAAAGTGTATGCTTTAGAACCCGTAGGAAAACCCAGAAAAATACATTTCTTTGCACGAGAATCAAAGTTGGACCTATGGGAAGCCAAAGTAGTAGCATAACATAGGCAGCCAAAAACTCTAAAATCAGAGTACAATGGTGCTGTTTTGAACAAACGTTCGAATGGAGTAGTGTTATGCAAAACAGGAGTTGGTAAGCGATTGAGAATGAAAACAGCATGTTGAATAACAAAAGACCAATAACAAATGGGAATATGGGAGTGAAAAAGCAAAGCATGTGCGATGTTAAGAATATGTTGATGCTTGCGTTCAACCAGACCATTTTGTTGTGGAGTGGCCACACAAGAAGTTTGATGCAAAATTCCTTTAGAAGCAAAATAAGATGGCATAGAAAATTCAGCACCATTGTCAGAACGTATGATTTTAACAGAGGTTGAAAACTGGTTTTCCACAAGAGTTAAAAAGGTTTTAAGATGGCCACGAGCCTCAGACTTGTCTTTCAGCAAAAAAATCCAAGTAAAACGAGAATAATCATCGACTATAGTCAAAAAATACTTATAGCCCTGTATAGAAGGTACAGAAAAAGGTCCCCAAATATCAATATGTATTAAATCGAATGTTGCATTACAAGAACTTGTGCTTAAAGGAAAAGAAAGGCGTTTTTGCCTAGCAAAGTGACAAGTATCACATGGTAAAGTCAAGGGAGTACAAGAAATGTCTGTAGCAATTTTATTTAATACAGTAAGAGTAGTATTAGAAAGATGGCCTAATCGAAGATGCCACAGTGTATATTGAGAAGATGTGGTACTAGCTGCCGAATGCACTTGAGAAATAGGAGATGAATGAGACTTATCTGCATGAAACATGTATAACCCGTCAATGGAACTAGCTGCACCAATCATCTTCGAAGGCTGGGGTGAGTGTATCTGACAAGAAGTGGCAGAAAAAGTCAAGACACAATCAAGAGACTTGGTAAGCTTAGAAACAGAAACTATATTATAAGCAAAGTCAGGAAGAAAAAGGACATCATGTAAAATCAAAGAAGGTGATAATTGAACAGAACCAGAAATCTGAGCAGTAGTACAAGCACCTGTTGGTAAACGAACACCAAGAGGAGCGATGGAAGAATATGACGTGAACAAATCTAAGGAGCAACAAACATGATCTGTGGCGCCTGAATCAATGATCCAGGTGTCAAGATTATTAGAGGAAAGATTGTTGCATATACCTGCGGATTGGAGAGAAGAAGAAGTGGAGAGATGATTGACGGAAAATGGAAGAGGTGGCTGAAGCAAAGTGAGAAGGCGTTGGTATTGCTCTGGAGACAGGGAAGGAAGCAAAGAGGCTGTTGAAGAAACCTGAGAGGGAGGTGCTGACTTCGTGGATGAAGAGTCAGGAGCAGAATGCGACTGAGAGACAAAATTGTTCACCGATGAAGATTGATTGCGAAACTTAAAACCTGGGGGGAAACCGTGTTTACGGTAACAAGTGGCCTCTGTATGTCGAGCCTTGCCACAGTAAGTGCACATCTTGGATTCCGAAGAGGAAGAAGTGGTTCTGGGAGCCGGAGAAGAATGAGGTCGTGCCGATCGAGTCATAAGCACTGTAGAGGAATCAGGCGAAGGCCGAAGCTCTCGTTCTTGCTAAAGGACGAGCGAAAACACTCGATTAATCGGAGGAAGAGGATCGAGCAGGAGAATCTGAGATTTGACAGAGGCATATTGCTCGTTAAGACCACGGAGGAAACGGATAACCTGATCTTCGTCACGGTGGGTAAGAGCAATCGCCGTTGAACCACACGCACAGGCTTTGAGAGGCCGAATGTTGGCCAATTCATCCCAGAGAATCTTCAAATGAGTGTAAAAATCACTCACACTCAAACTGCCCTGCTTCAAAGAATAAATGTCCTCCTGGAGTTCAGCAATCCGAAACAGATCTGATTGGGAATAGCGAGATTGGAGATCGGACCAAATCGCAGCAGCGGAATCAAACCAGAGAATACTTTTAGCAATGGTAGGAGAAAGAGACTTGAGCAGCCAACCTTGCACCAAATTATTACACCTTTCCCATGCCGGAAAAGAAGGATCAGAAGTCGCCGGCTGTGGAAGAGAACCGTCGATGAAACGAAGCTTGTTTTTCGACAGCAACGCCATGCGCATCGCCCGAGCCCAGGTGTGGTAATTGGATCCATCGAGAGGCGGCGCAACCAAGACCAAGGCAGGATTTTCGCTTGGGTGAATATAGAAATGGCTCGACTGATCAATAAGCAGATCTGAAGCCATAGAGAAGAAAGGCGGAGTAACCAAGACGTGGCAGAGAAAGAAAAGTCAAGAAGAGAAAGGACAAAGTGAGGAGAGAAAAAAAAATCACAATGCTCTGGATACCATGTTACAGTAAAGTGGAGAAAAATGAATTGTCTATTATTGAATAATAACCCTGTTTATATACAAATCAATGCAACGCAAATAAGCAACTGTTCTATAACTAATTACATTCAACCATACAACAAACTAACAGAAAGTGGTTATAAATAATCATCTAACTAAACTATAGTTGTCAACTGCTGCCACATTGTCGAAGCTATGCTTTTGAACACCAAAAAAGCTCCTTCACTGAGCTTCTATTAGAATCTCCTTTTTATTTAAAAGCCCAGTGACATCAGAAGCTTTCCCAAACGGAGGTATGAGCCAGAGGCAACAAGAACTACCAAGACAAAATCAAAAGCGATGACAGCTAGCCAATGCCCAAACCCTGTAGATTAAAGGTGAGGAGGCCAGCTTTCATTCCACAATGATCAAAGGAAAAAATAATAGAGGGTAGTTGTCTTGAGCCTACCCCTTTTGATGCCAATGTTGTGAAAACATGCAGCTTTAAAACCACATTCTATATCAGAGGGGTAAAACAACTGGATTTTGAGATCAAACTCCAGGAACCAGCAATCAAGGTAGAATTAAGCTGGCATCCATTACAAACAAAACTAACCCACAAAGAAAGAAAGGCAGAGCTAAAACCAAAACCAAACAAACTCCCACGACATAAACAAACACAATACACAAATCATATATCTAACAACTAATAGGGGCGACCGGGACCCTAAAATCAAAACCGAGAAGGCTCAAACCCCTAATACGACCAATAAGCAACCCTCGGGCCTCATGGTACCTGGGCGACTAGAAACCAACTATCGAACATCACAGAAAAATCCCATCATAGGACCACTCAGAGCCACAAACCAGCCTTGAAGAGCTTTCTTCTTCCCTGTACTGAGATCATCCCAAAGCTTCAACGCTCCTATCTTCAAATTCTTCAGAACATTGGTTAAAACCCAATGCACAATTTCAATCCCTAGCTTTGAAACCTCAACGTCCTTCACCTTTGCTTGCATAAACGGAGTGTTGTGGATTCGATTTGCCTAAGGAAACCCGATGCATTTCAGAATCACAACCATCAAATCAAACCCTGTTTCAGCTCACCTAAAAACCAGCCCCAATCTCCCATTTTGCTGACGTTGAACCCCTTCCTTCACTCACCTACTGAAGCCTTACGGTAGGAACCTCGAGCACTCATTGCCGCCATCACATATCGACTTGCCATGAAGAACACCAAACGATGACGCCGTTTCAACAAATCCTAGGAGAACCTTGGACTATCACAAGCACAAGAGGTGCAAATTTCAGCGAACCACACTTACTGCCAACACATTCTTTGCAAATACGTGCCCTGGGATTTCGAAGTGATCATTATATTTCAAACATTTTTGCAGACTTCACGAGTCTAAGAACTTCTAAAACTCGTTATAACCAATCTGTAATCATCCAACACGTTAGTTATCCACCAATTAACTTGTCCATTAAAATAATTAACTGACCTCCAGATAAATACAAGTATTCGATTAAACATGACATTATTAATCCTGATTTCCTTCTATGGTCCTGCCAGGAACAAAAAAATGAGAAATCCGTTTTATGACTTTATCAGCGATAATTGTTCATTTGGTTCACAGAATGTGAGAGAATATAATGAAATGTAATATAATATAATCATGATTACATAAAATTTTTTTTTGTTCGTCATTAAGGATAGATGTTACATAATAGATGTTACATAGGCCTAAAAGTATAGGAGAGGGGCCTCTCTATTTCCCTTACCATCCACGTTCTTTTACCTCTTTATTCATACAATTAGATTAACTCTGAATGGTTGAGATTCAATATCCTACAAAAATATTATTATAATATTAAATAACAAAAAATGCATATAAATAAATTTAAATCATTAAAATTTGATATAACTAGTTCATATCTTTATACTTTTATTAAAGTATTATATATATATATATATATTTTACTTTTTATAGGATATTGAATTTTAACTGTTCAGAGTTAATTTAATGATAATAATAAAGAAGTGGAGGGAAAAGTGGACGGTAAAGGAAATGGAGAGGCCCCTTTCCCTAAAAACATTTGGTTGGATTACATCCAGTATGGAGAATATATGAGAATAATATAGCAAAAGGCAACATTGCCTTACATATGTGTGTGTGTGTGTGTGTGTGATAGATAAAAGTATATATTTGTATCATATATATATAAATACATAACCCTCTTTACATATATAATTAATTAATTAATTGCATAAACTAAAGCTGCCTTTACATATAATATATAACAACCGGTATAATATATATGTTGGTTTCATAGTAATATTTTAATATTTAATGATAGAAATATTATAAAATATTTAATGGTTGAAATATTATGCAGTGTATATGTTGGATTCATAGTATTTTTTAAATATTTAATGGTAGGAATATTATTTAATAGGATATTATATTATTTTTTTAATGATGGAATTAAATTTTTTCATGGGGAATATTTTTTTTAAAATTTCTATATTATTAAATAATTTTTTTAATATTTAAAAGTGTTTATGAGTGGGCACTTTGCTCAATGTTTTTTTTAAAAAATAATGACAATAATGTCTTTTTACCTGATTATAAGATGTTTGCATCCTTATTCATTAAATCCAGCACTATCATTTTGATTACATCAAATGATGTTATAATGATTACAAAATAAAATCCTCTTTACATTATATCAACTCAACCAAATACGATAATCAGTCTGTTACACCAAAATTATATGTAATCCTCTCATCTAGAATAAAACCAATCAGGCTATAAATGATATAGACCAAACAAAGAGGCTCTTGTACTTGAACTACAAGAATGAAACATTAATTTAATTAGAAGTTGATAATATTTAAATATACATGGAGGAAGAATTAGTTATGATTTTATTATTATTAATTAGGCTATAAAATAAAGGGAAAATCGCTCAAAAATATCTTTGAGGCAAATTAATTGCTGAATGCTACTATGAAAGATAAGTTACATTTTAACGAAAAATATGTTATACATAACTGAAGATATTTTGTACACAAAAAAAAAATGTTTTACACATTTATATGGAACATTTATACACATACGATAGAGTATTTACACACAAAAGTCACTTATGCAAACACATTCATTATCATCTCGCTACAACCTACCTGTTTATAAATCCTAAGAGATGAAAAAAAGGAAATACTTTCTATAAAAAACGAAATTAAAAAGAAACATATAGCGTGAACCCAGAAGATGGGGCCGATATAAGCCTCATTCCTGCGTTTTATGCCCCCAATTGAATTGGGTCCTATCCAGAGCCCAAGTAGGCTCCTACAATAGAGAGAAGTTTCTTTCAAGGTGGCGACATTGGCTGGAATCAGCGCAGGATTTGATCTGATCAGGGGAGTTGGAGAATCTCGGAGACGAACATGGGGTCCGACTCCGACGAAGAGCAGCAGCGTGTACGGCTGAGCCAGCGGCCGGAGTGGTATGATGTTATACCAGTTCCGCAAGACGATGGCCCAAATCCCGTGGTGCCCATTGCTTACACCCAAGAGTTTACGGAAGTTATGGACTACTTCCGAGCCGTCTACCTTGCCGACGAGCGCTCTCCTCGCGCTCTTAGCCTCACCGCTGAAGCAATTGAGTTCAATCCCGGCAACTACACTGTATGTATTATGTAACCCGCTGTGTCTGCATGACTCAGGTCTCTTACAACTAGGTCTTTTGAGTTTACACCCAACGAGTAACTTCTTCCGAATCTTTAGGTGTGGCATTTTCGGCGTCTGGTACTTGAATCACTGAGCGCTGACCTTCATAGTGAATTAAATTTTTTGGAACGTATATCCGAGGGCAACTCCAAGAATTATCAGATATGGTGAGTTAGATAATTCACTTCCTCCGCCCCCCACCACACAAAAAAAAAAAAAAAAAAAAAAAAAAAAAGCCAAACAAATATGTGTTTTCCGTTCTACATTATTGTTCGTGAACAATATATTGATCGAATCGACTAAATTGCGTATAAACCACAATAGGAATCCATCTTGTTTTCTGTCACTCCCAATTGCATTAGATAGTGTTTTCATCACGTTCTACAACCTAAACGACCCTTTTTGTTCTTAATTTTATTTCTCTTTCATTTCAGAATTTAAAAGTAGAGTTGGATGGCCTATTTATGCATGACTTTATCCTACTCAGCGGGCCTTTCTAATAAACTAGTCATAGTGTATACCAACCAAAAATAAGTACTTTGGAAGATCAGAAGAAAGTATGCTTAGCTGTTTTATTTAATAGTGACAGGTGAAGCTCTCAATTATGCTTTGTTTTTTTTTTTTTTCATACTTTTAAGTGTCAAATCTGTGTCTTAGTAGGAACGCTTGAGCATTTGGGAATTTGTTTCAATATTGATGTTGTAGAAATCAAATATCTGTTAGAAAAACCCCTCCTGCTTGACATTACCGTTGCTGAAAGCCCAAAACAATAATATTCTTCTTAATCCTCATAAATGCGCAATGTGTGTGGATTTTTAATTGGTTCCGCTTGGGGAAGTGAAATGCGCTCATTCAATGTGCAACTACAGAAATGTGGTTATATTGAGTGGTGGACTCATCACCACCCAAATTATCTTAGTAAGTTTCTTATAGTTCTTCTGAGGTGATATTTAATCATAAAACCACAATAGGATATACTTGGGTGTTGTTCAATTTATCTGCAGATACTGCTTGCCTGCTAGTTAGGACATCATCTGACTTCTGTGTGTTACCTTCTTTATTGTTAAAGGAAATGCTTCTTTTTTCACACTGAAATGGCATTTTAATTTGCAGTAAAAAATTTTGAAATAGAGTGATTAAGTATTCAGTACATTTTATTGTTCTATAGTTTATATGTAAGTTATTTCTTACATGACTTGCATGGTGCATAAAAAATCTATAACTTTTTCCGCATTCACAACCCCCCTATCATTGCATCGATCTTGATGAAAGATGTTTGTAGGCATCATAGACGTTGGGTTGCTGAAAAATTAGGACCTGAATCTGCAAACACAGAACATGAGTTCACCAAGAAGATATTGTCTATTGATGCTAAACATTACCATGCATGGTCTCATCGTCAGGTAATGCTTGCTTTTCCCATCAGGTCTAACAAATCTGAATGTCATAAACAGTGTTTGTGTGTGTGTTTTATTTTTACTGATTGAAAATTATTTTTACACATTAGTTTGAACACATATTTTAGATATTGAAGCTTTAAATTTTGGTTGGTCTTTTTTCTTGTCTGCCCTCTTTTTCCTTGAGGCAGTGGGTTCTTCAGGCACTGGGGGGATGGGAATATGAGCTTAACTATTGTAGCGAGCTTCTTGAAGAAGACATCTTTAACAATTCTGCTTGGAATCAGGTAAGCAGCCTTTTGATGTATGTTCTGTTTGATATTGGCACACTATGGAAGAGACAAATCTTCGGGCATGATTTGGTCTACTTTCCTGAATGCTACAGTTTGCAATTGAAAATGAACTATCTTATACTATTCTCTAAGTTCTGCCAATTGGCCACCTTAGGTCAAGGTTCTCTTTTAGGTGGGCATGAGAGCAATGATAACCTAATTGGTTTGCATTTCGGTGTCTTAAAATTGATTATGTTGGGTACTGGAGTTGATAGTACTGACAAAGTTCAATTGAATTGTGATTTATAGAAAAGTACGGTTCAAATTCAGTTGCATTTATTTTTGCTAATCTCTGAAGAATATGCAGCAATAGTTTGTTTGGAATGGATTTTGTTTTTGTTGGTGGTTGGTTTTTTTTGGGGGGGGGGGGGGTGGGTTATGTTTATCTTAGTAGAATTGTAGTACTTTATGTCCATGTAGTTTCATTCTTTTTAATTCAGTCTCTGTCATCGGTAAGAACTGCAATATAGGAGTTTTAAAATAAAAGAATCAATTAAAAGTTGAATGGAACTATAGTGAAGAGTGTTAGATATTTAATATCAACTTAATGTAACAAAATGTTGACAGAATTTCAACGGTAGGAACTAAAATGAATTGTAAACTGTGTGGATTAGGTTATTAGTTTTTGAAATCATACGTTTCCCATTTATTGTTTTCTTAAATTTTCTTTTCGACCCGTGAAAATTCTGAAAGTTGACATTCAATCTTTATGACAGAGATATTTTGTCATAACAAGATCTCCCATGTTAGGGGGACTAGAAGCTATGAGAGAATCTGAGGTGCATTATACTGTTGAAGCCATTTGGACCCACCCAGAGAATGAAAGCTCGTGGAGATATCTTCGAGGACTTTACAGAGGCGAAGCCGCCTTATGGGTGAATGACCCTCAAGTTTCTGTAGTTTGCTTAAGGATTTTGAGGTCAAAGAGAAACTATGTGTTTGCTTTGAGTACCCTTTTGGATCTTCTCTGCCATGGTCTCCAAGACAACCAGGACTTTAGAGATGCTGTGGATGCTTTAAAGACTTCGGATTTAGGTAAACACGATACAGATTTAGCAAGAACTGTTTGTTCGATCCTGGAACGCGTAGATCCGCTTAGAGCCAACTATTGGAATTGGCGTAAATGCATGCTTCCTCAACATTAAAAGTGAGGTGATAAGGTAATGTGATCACGTTGAAAGTCGGATCTGATAAATATTGTCTTATTCTGCCATGTTGAGTACAAAGTCCCTTTTATTAAACTGAATGCTATGATTGAAGATGATTTTTCTGAGTGAACGATTGATCATATATGTAGTCGTTGTAGAACATATATAATGAGTTATTAACATGACTTCTCCACCAACTTTCCTCCCCCATTCCATGTAATTAACGAAAGACCGCCCGAGAATGTTCACGATTTCAAAGTTACACTGATCATAGATCCGAATGGCAGCTCAGCAAAAAAAAAAAAAAAAAAAAAAAAAAAAAAAAAAAAAAAAGATCATAAATTTTAGTTGCTACTCCCTCTGGTGTTTATTATTTTTAATGTTCTCACGCATTTTTAATGTCAGGTTGTTACATTTCTTAAATGTTTTAAAAAAAGTATTTTAAGATTCCAGTTGCTCCTACCGAAAGGTTGTTAAGTTCACTTCTTTCCCGAGTTTCCAAGAGGACTTGTTTATTGAAGTGAAGGATAAAAATGTCCAACCATAAGAAAATAACACGTCACATCTCATGTTATAGATAAAAAAAAAAAAAAAAAAAAAAGCTACTAGAAAACCCTTATTAATATATTCCATCCAGTCTTTAATATAACACAGAGTTGACTCTTTTTGGAAGATTAAAGAGACCAACTAGATTACTTTAAAATATTTATATTTATCGTTTTTTTTTAAACTATTTTGCTTAACATATAAATTGATATATAATTTAGTGATACATAACATATGATATGATTAAGTAACTTATTTAGCTTCATTAATCTCTTAAAAAAAGTCAATTCTGTTTTATATTTAGGACTCGAAAGAATAATAAATATCAAAAACAGTAAAGTGTCATCTAACCCCATTGCACCCTTGGTAATTTATTTTAATAATTCTAGTTCATTCTTTCATTTCCTTCATAATTTTGTTTCTCTATTTAATATATAATAGGGTAAAGGTATAATTTTAACAACAATATTTTATGTTAAGAGCATCAAGTATCGAACTTGTTTGGTTCAATCGCATTACATACCTACAATGGCAATCATCATTGCATTATCAAGAAAAGAGTGTTTGGTTGCTCTTTAGTATGGTAATAGAGTTTACTATGGTAATGATGATTACAAAAAAATTGGTAATCCTCATTCATACCTCTTCCCCTATGAATACTCATTACCACCCCATTACATAGCTGAAAAAGTCTAATTTACCCTTTAGTTTCATTTATCCTTGTTTCAATTGTCTCATTTCACCTGTCACCATGGCACAACTGCCGCCGCTACTACCTCTTCCTCCTCCACCGCCGTCACTAACACACCCCCTCAGGCGCCGCCGCCGCCCCTACCTCCTCCTCCACTGCCATCATTGCCACCCAATGTCACCACCGCCACCTCGTCACCTCCACCATTGTGGCCACCGCCACTATATCCTCCTCCTCCTCCTCTGCCGCCATCATCACATCCCCCACCGCCACCTCCTCTATTTTCGTTGTCTCAACTACTATCTCTTCCTTCTCCTACGCCTCCACTACCTCCTCCGCCCTCGCCGTCGCTACCTCCTCCTCCTCCTCCACCGTTGCCGCCACCCTCGCTACTGCCACCTCCACCTACACTATTGCCTCCGCCGTCGCCACCACCTCCTGCTACCACCGCCACCACCACCACCTCCTCCTCCACCGTTGTAGCTGTCACCACCCGCCACCGCCACATCACTGCCACTGTCACCTCTACTACCACAACCATAGACATCAGGCGATCCTCGGCAAGATAGTGTGACGGTTATTATGAGGTAACACAATTGCTTTTAACTATTTTTTCTACAAAAATTACATTAGGGGTAAAATAAACTGTGTGATATATTCATTTTAAATAATTATTAAAAGAATAAATCATTGTACCTTGCTTAAAAATCAAACCAAACACTAGCCTTTTAATTAATATTATGTTGCATTATTATTACATTGCATGCACTGTAGGATGTAATGAGATCAAATCAAACAAGTGTGTCAGTACTCGGTAGTGAATGATCTGATGACCTCTCTGATGATTGAGAGAGAGAGAGAGAGTAGAGAGTGGAAGTTTGAGGAAAAGTGCCAAGAGGAGAGAAGGAGAGCAGGAGGTAGAAGAAAATTTTCAAAAAAAAAAATTATCACTATGTAGAACCCAGTATCGTCTATTTTGCTCCCATTTGTAATGTTCATGGGTATTTTAATAACCTAAAAAACTTAATGATACTGTATGCCCTTAACATAAAACATTATTAAACTTGCGGCCCAACCTATAAAATATTCAGATGTGTTCTAAGGCCTCGAAATTGAGCTACTAGGAATCCTCACGTTGCTAGTAATATTGTCCATGCTGTTCTCTTAGTGCATGCAACTGCTTCCAAATCAACCCAAAGCCACATAGCATATTGATGTGGATGCTGTACACATGTTTTGTTCATGACCCAACAAAAATCCAAACTGCAAAACCCATAGGGCTATGAAGCAGGAAAATTTTGATTAGTCTTTATGCTTTCTGTAAGGCTGCCACTTGTATTTTGTTATAACACTATTGAAACATGACATTGCCATTAACTTATAGTTTTCAGCGCTAGTTCCTTTTGATAGCCGGCAAAGTCAACAAAACTATTGAAACATGACATTGCCATCTATTTATAGTGTTCAGCGCTAGTTCCTTTTGATAGCCAGTAAAGTCAACAAAATGTCAAAATCAGTATCCAGGTGTGATTCTGTCAAGGATACATCTATCACCCACAAAGTAAATATTTATATTTAGTTTAACGAGAATAACTCATTGCAAACTTAAAGCCTCTTGTTCAGCCCCAAGTTTTTGGACTTGGAAAGAGGGCTTGGGGTTTCCTTGAATGCTGACGGGCAGAAATCACTCACCCCACATTCTCCACAGCGAGGTCGGCGAGGTGTACAAATTGTCTGTCCAAACCCTACCTGATGGTGTTCAAGCCATAAAGAGCATCAGAATATGATGAATATGCACATTATATTACATTGTGTGATTAATAATACAGCCCAGTTTAGCAGCTCGGTGGCAGGGTATCATTTGTACACACTAGGCGTATGACTATACGATTCAATTGATGGATAGCTTGATATTGAATATCACGATTTCAATAGTCATAACCAAAATAACCGCTATCTCATATTACATACGAATCTCACGAAAGCACATGGAGCTTACTCAGCAAGGTTGTCACCTCACATTATGAAAATTTTATTTTATCAACTACTAAGAAGCATGTCATTATGCAGTAAGGCATGAACTTAATCCAAAGAGCCTTGGCTCAAATGGCACCTCAGCTAGAAACAAGTGTTAAGAGAGATTTGACATTCTTAGGTTCAATCTTGACCCCACCCTGTTACCACTCCCAACCTTAAGCCTTGTGGATACTATGTAGCTGAAAAAATAAAATAAAATGCATGAGCGGAGCATACCAAAAGAGGATTTATTGGGACCCATTCTTCTTTAGGAAGCCATCGTTGCAGAGCCTCTCTTGTTTCTTCAGGTGTCAAAGTTTTCTGGCAAAGAAGTGGATTAGTAAAAGCAGGCCACCTGAAGAGTTAATCTCTTCACACTGACAAACACATATTTTTATATCAAGCAAATTTCAGACACGATGACACAATATGACTAAAAAGACTTGCCCAACCTGCTATATAAATGAGTAGTGTTTCCCATGCATATTGAAGATGATAGGGTAAGGAACACAAATTCAGGTTATAAGCAGAAAAATGGAATAAATTTATAGATACAAACTAATTTTAACTGTTGTCTTGGTTTGGGTGAAGTGAGTAAATTTATCTCATAAAAACGACAGCCGTAATATGATTTAATAATAATCGTTCCATACTCTAAATACATATATTGATTGTACAGAATATGCATGGATGATAACCGTAGAAAAGTATTTTCAGTTTCTTTACTGAAGCTTGAAACAACAATCACAATTGTCATATTAGCAGCATCACCCAGAAGTTGAAGACAACATGAATAAAGTAGTCATGTTAGATAATACAGGACACTTACTATTTGGAATTAGTTCAAACTACTGTTTTTTTTTCCCATAGGTCAAACAGCATATGTTAATTCCCCAGAGCCTGTAAATTGGAAAAACTTGATCGGTACATCACAAGTGATTCTACCAAATTTGAATGAACCTGTTTTGTGCCTAATCTTGACACCCATCCAAGTCGATTGCAAATGCGGTGGACATGAGTATCTACACATATCCCTTGAACATTGTTCCATCCAACATTCATAACCTGTCATGCCACGGATACAATGAACTTCACAAAAAAAAAAAAAAAAGCCAGGGCAAAATGCTTTTTGAAAAAGAAAAGTAATTAGACATACCAAATGAGCCATCTTAGGACCTATGCCTGGAAGGGAGAGTAATTCTTCAATTGAGCTAGGTATGTCCCCATCATACTTCGTGAGACAAATATTTGCAATTTTTTTCAAGTTAGTGGTTTTTCTTGTATAAAAACCAACCTGAGGTAAAAAGTAAAAACAAACCCCGAAAGCACAAGGTGAATAGACGCAGTGCAAAACAGAAAATAACAACAGAAGAAACCAGCATCATAACATCATAATTATGGAATACTCAAAGCTTTACAGTAAGTTCTTTACAAAAACCAACCAAAGAACATACTGGGTAAATGAGCTCTTTGATGGTTTCTTCATCAGCTTTATTGAGTCCATCAGCCGAAAGCAAATCATTTTGAAGAAGGCGTTGAATTGCTCCTACTCTTAAAAAAAAAAACATACTAGTAACTAGAAATGTTTCACGAGCAAGTTGAAATGTGGCATACTTTTGAACAAAGCAAGTATTAATCATATACATGAAGACAGACAGTAAATAGAACTTAGAAGGCCAAAAGTGCAAGGGCAGAGCAAATATGGTAACATTAGCCACAATATTGATCACAATATTAAACGATCTAAACAATCCCTCATTTCAAAGCACATATTAGCCACAATCTATTATTATTACAGTCTACACATCTCCATAACTGCTCATCTCACTTAGATATCAATGTCATTCAATTTCTCTTTGTTCGCAATTTTAATACCAGATAAAATTTAGCTCTGTTCAGATAATTTATAATTCTTCCATCACATGCTAATGCAGCTATTCCTATACTTGCTACAAGACATGTCAGTTCAATCTAGGTGTATGAACAGACATACAATATTGGATCTTAGAATGCATCAACACATACAACTATTAAAAGTTAGAGTACATAAACAAAATATTTGACCATATACTTCAACAGATGTGCATACCATGAGTAACATGATCCTTAGTTTGGCTTGACAAAAGGGAAGACGCCAAGACAGCAAATCTCCTCTCCTAATTAAATATATATAGAAATTTAGACAAGAATCAATCTGTCGATGTTATGAATAGTAAGATATACAGAACTCCAAGTACAGTTAACATTAATTGAAATTGAAATAGTTATTAATTCATCAAGAATGTCATCTTATGATAACTTTCCTAAACGAAAGGCCCTATTACAATAGCAATGCATTCAATCCAACTGTATGAGGAGTGTAAATGAAAGACTATTACACATGACAACAAGCCTAAGTTTGCCAATTTGTATCTGTTCATTCAATGAACATATAGACAATCACTCTTAAGAGAAGGTTCCAATACCAAAAACTAAAAGATGAATTTTTATTTCAATTTCCCACATATTTTATCAACAAAAGGGTAAAGAGTTGGACCTTAGCAGAAAGAGTTTCGCCAGCTTTCTCACATCCCATAGTGTCTACTGGAGCATCTGCAGAACATCTCATCTTGCGAATCTCTTCCAGAACTAATTTCCAGTTGGTAGGTGATTCACCTGCATCGGCAAGGACAATTTTATCAATTCCACAAATGTATGATAAAATTGCAGGAAAACGGAAATATGTTCATTTTTTAAATTCATCATAGAAATTTGAAGTAATCTTACTAGGAGGCTCATCTGCTCCTCTGTATGAAAATTCTTCGATTTCAGGTAAACCAAACTCCTGCTCAGGAAAAGGTTGAAATTTACATCATCAGATACTATTCTTGGTAGATGGAAGTTAAAATAATTACATTTCAGGTGAAAGAAGATACAAAAGTAAATAAGTGAGATTGCTGAGGGTCCGTAATTTGATATATAAAAGTATCGCATTAACACGGGACGATAACGCAATGTTCATATAGAAAAAAGACATTAATTAATTTATGCGGCGAACAGTAATAAAAAAGTTCTCACCTCCCGGTGCTGAGTAATGGCCACACGCTCCTTTTCTTGAACTTCCACAGCTGTTTTGGCTCTCTTTCTCCTGGAAAAGACACGAACTTGGGACCCTGAAGCCATCTTCGAGGACTCAGAAACTTCAAAAAACAGCAAAAGAGGCAAAACGAGTGAACTTTTGAAAATAAAAGGTGAGAAAGCAAAGTGAAAAATTTTGAATACTTTGGGACAGCGGGGGAATGGGAAGATTGGTTTTGGAAGGAAGCGCTTTGGAAAAGCATGTAGCAGAGGAAGACATGATAATGAATTTGATTCGCCCCATACCAGATGAAGAATCACGGACAGCTCCGAGCGAAACCCCCGATATTTGAGCGCTGTGACTTCGGGATCGAAATCCTACCATCTTAAGAATGTAAACATTAAAAATGTATTTATGATTTGCAAATACCAAAATGCCCTCCAACCAAAAAGAAGCTTCCACCCACGTCCTGCATCGGAATTGACTTCTCTCATCTGCAAATTGGTTCCGCTGCTGCCCTTTTCTCAAATCATTTTGGGTGTAGTTTGGGGTGTAAAATATAGGGACGAGCTTTTTGTTTTAAAACAAATGGTGTCTAGTATTTTAAAATATCAATATATAATAAAATTATATTCCTTCTAACTGATATGAAAGTTACTGTTTACAAGCCACTTCTACTACTTTGGGCTCCATTGAGCCGTTTTCAAAAGATATCACATGTGGCTGTGTGCCGTATTAATATAGCCTTTTTCGTTTAAAGCTGTGTTAAGTATGGAATAATTATTCAAATTGAAAACTTGTATAAAAAATTTCAAAAAGAAAACACTATCTCTTTCCTCTCACTCCTACTCTCTCTTTTTTCTTTCCTCAATGCCTTTTCTTTCTCTCTTTCTCTTCTTTTTCAGGTTCTCTCATGGTGTCTTATCTCCGGAGCCCTAGGGATTTCGGAAATCTCTCCGCATCAAATTTCTTCTTCCCTTGATCTCTCTATCTCTTTGTCATCTGCACTCCTTCACAATAGCCTTCATCTTCGCTGACGCAAGAGTAAGGAAGAGATATCTGTGTTTTTTCACTAAACTCATGCCCCATTCTCGCAACTACCACCGTGGTGAAGTTTTCTGGTCCTTTTTTTTTTCTCAGCTTCTCGATGCTAAAAAGGTTTGTACTCTTCTTCCATTCTTTCCTTTGTTTTTGTTCTCTCCCCTTCTTCCTTTACCTTCTGTTTTCTGTTTGTTACGATATTTCAAAGAAAATGCGCCAGCGATGTCCTATCTTTTTTAGTCTTCATCGATTAAGGAGGGACTGGTTGACATTTGAGAAAGAAAGGAAAATCTAAACAAAATGGTTATGGTCATTGACTTCATTGTGGACAACAATAACAATGTCATTATAACATTCCTATGTAAGATATGAATCATTACCAAGGGTATGCCTCAGCTACTATTTTTCTTTTTCTTTGGTTAGGATGACATGAATCGGAGGTTTCCATTACTAATTACTAAATTATCTTACTAGAAAGGCATGATACTTTTTTTTATAAAATTTATTTGCCTTTGTGCATTAATGATAACTTTGTTTGAAATAGGGTAACAATATCTTATTTGAAACAGTTCATTAATAATATCTTTGTTTCAAATTTTCAAACAGCCCATAGGCAGTGAATGGGATCCATTCAGAAGGGATAACAATATCTTGATGGGTTTTGTTTCTATCTTTCTTCTGAATTTTACTCTATCAATTTATTTGTCACTATTAGAAACTGTTTTCACAGTGTAGTTCTCATTTTAACCTTTTCAATTGAAATTGGCATTAGGTTAAGTGTAATGCTTACACTCCTCCTGGGGATCCCATTCCTACAAACAATGAATAAAGAGCTACAAAAATATTCAGTCATCCCCATGTTGCTGCAGAAGAACCCTGGTATTATTTATTGCTTAGTTCTTTATCCGAAGAGAGATTTTTCCCAAAAGATTTCTTATTCCTTTGATTTAATGCCTTGCCATGAACAATCTGGAAACATGTATGGAATTGAGCAGGAATACACCTTGCTCCAGGAAGACATCCAATGGCCTCTTGCCTCTACATTTTAGGGTCCATTCCTTTGAAACCCTTGCCAACATTTTTTTTAAAATTCTCTCGCCATTCCCTACTCATCTAATTTTGCAACCTTTCAATTGATGTGCCTGGATATTTTTGTACATGTTTTTCCATTTAGGGGTATGGATATGTAAAGGTTAGAGAGCTTTAACATGTGTATTCTGATGTTGGCTTTCTTTATCTTTTAATAGGATGTCTTCAGAGAGCTATAGACTAACTGCTCTAAAGGTTGAAATGTTGGCAACACAAAAGGCATTGGAGGTTGTAAAGCCATGGGGTGGTGTGAGGTCTAGCATTGAGACTTGTGTGTGTGTGAGAGAGAGAGAGAGAGAAGGTAATGGCTTTCTTGTATGTTGTTTTAAGAACATATATCTTGATGTATTCTTTTCTTCTCTTACAAAAATTTCTTGACCACGTTTATATACCAATAGCTGGTGCTGGAAAACTTATGTTAGAAAAGAGAATACTATTGACACAGTAATAATCTACAGGTTGGTGCGAAAATCCTATGACATCTGACGTCAGTACTCTTGAAGGCCATTAGGGAATTACAGATATCCAATGTTATTGTAGATACCGGTGCGATAGGTAATTGTAGATATCCAAAGTAAATACTCTTGTATTCTTTTCTTTTCTTGTAGGTTGTTTCAAGAATATATCTTGATCTTACACCGACTAATTCATGGGTTGAAGAGGCTTCATAATAACAATAGCTGGTGCTGGATTTATTTTTTGTTCATTGATATTAGATTTAAGTTATTATGGGTTTATTTTCTTCTCTTACAGAAATTTCTTCACTACATTTTACTTTTTGTTCATTGACAATGAATATGTAGTATTCTACTTTCCATGAGTATTTCCATTAGTTTCTACTAGTGTGGAGTCAATCGAGAAAAAAGAAAGAAAACCATCCAAGTTGTTGTTGTTGTTGTTGTTTTTCAGTTTCTACTCAATAAAATGTGGTAAAGGACTTACCAATGATGCAAGATAACTGATATAGAAGTGCACTAAGTGATGTAAAGGATTAGCATTTGATATACTTATAAACCATTATAATAATAGCAATATATGATTCATATGGCAAGCATGTCTTGCTAGGTAGTGGGTGAGATAAAATGTTGAAGGTAAGGTGTCATTTTTTGTTGGAAGTTTTCCTAAAGGAATATTTCCTAATGGTGAATTATAAGAAACAAAGCAAGGAAAGGTAAGAAGATACCCAAAAAAATTCTAACAAGCTACCTTAGAGAAAGCAAGACCAGTCATAAATGGAACAAAGGTCATCATGCTGATGCTTCCAGAAGGAAAAGCTTATAACTGGATAAAAACAAAATAAAACACTAGAAAAGAAAAAGAGATGGCAAAAATATAATTCCAGGTTGCAGGAAACAGTGAAAGCATGAATAAAAAATTATTTAGTCCTTAATATGGTATTGAATTAAATATTTCTGGGTATAAGAAAAAG
This sequence comes from Inga laurina, assembly GCA_963855925.1. Classification (NCBI taxonomy): domain Eukaryota; kingdom Viridiplantae; phylum Streptophyta; class Magnoliopsida; order Fabales; family Fabaceae; genus Inga; species Inga laurina. The sequence continues at coordinate 85,831,477 of OY979702.1, forward strand.
GAATATGATCATGCATAGTAATGGTAGCAGACCTGAACTTGGAGAAGACAAAACATGGCAGGTCTTAGGTTAGAATGAGAAACAAACAATGCTTAGAAAAAGGTCATGGAAACATTGCATTCTCAGTCTGCAAGAGCCAATAAAAGGTGAATACCTGTAATGCTAATCTAAATTTCATTCTAATATAAATACAGTATAAGAAGCAATGTTGATCATTAGAAACTTAATACCAAGTCATCACCTCTTAGTATATGCATCAATAACCCTTGGAATACTCATCACCTCCCAATATATGCATTTTGAAAAGTTTGTTCTATATTTGAATGAAGCTATTCCATAGATATTAAACTTTCATTCACCCTACATTTGTTGTTACATAAATACATACATATATATATATATATATTTCATTCATGCTCTTTGATTTTAATTGTTAGCAATTTTGCATATCAAGCTAGTTTGTTTGAGATCAATCGAACTTTAAGGAAAGTCAGTTTTGTTTTTTGTTTGAAAAGTCCGTCTTTTGTGTCAGGGAGAATGCTTTTTTGATAGGTGATTACAAGAAAAAGTGAAGATGATAAAGTGTAGACTTTTGACTATATATTGGTATATGTTTTGTCTTCCTTGTAAGCTGTGATGTATGCTTATAAATGTTGCTGGTAACATTTTTAACTTTGTTTGACTTGGTTGCGAGAAAACATGTTCACTTGGTCAGAAAAAAAGGAACATGTTCACATCCATGCCATTAATGCAACTTATAATACTGATGAACAACTAGTTTTCCTTTTCTGTTATATGACACCTATCTGATGTTTTATTCTGAAAAGGTTATAAAGCAAGTCTAAAATTGATTAAGGTGAGTAGGAAAGAAGAGATAGGTTGAACTGGCAACAATGTCTAAAGCATTTTTTCGGTCAAAACTCAAAATGTAAATTTTTCATACTTTTACTTTATTTTTGTATGGGTTGTATTAAAGATATGATTTTGAGTTTCTCACTCTTCTTTGTGATGTTAGTAAGGATAAAATACACAAAAAGACAAGTATGTGGTAGTTGCCATTTCAAAAGCATTTTCTTCAAGCATATAATTTCCATGCAGATGTGGACTAATTGGAGGCATATATGAAATATTTGGATGGTTCTATTTGAAAGTAATCTCTCTTTATCTCTATTGATAGATGGCTAAGAAAGCAGAAAATATTTTAGCTTTATATGTGTATATATGTATATTTGTCGATTCAGTACAGGACCTACGACAAGGAAGTTAAGCGTCATTGTCTTGAATATATTAGTGTATATGATTTGTTATTCCAATACACTATCAATTATGTTAGAAAGTATTTTACTTATACTATAGTAAAGTTTTGCAACCTAAACCACAAGGGCAGCCGTGAATCTAGGTAGACTTGCTACCTACAAGATATTAAAGTATAGACCATGTAACTTTCCCTCAATTCTTCTCCCTCATGCTCAAACCTCTCAATAGGAAAAGCAACATGCTTAACATGTGTAAATGGCATTGTCTTATTCAATGACTCATAAAAAGTTAGTTGACAGCATAAAAAAGATCTTTATGTAGGTGTTGTTTAGAAGCCTGGCCGTGACATCTAGCAAGCTAGGAAAAATGCAGATGTTATGTATAATTCCCTCTTCTATGAAAGACACATTCTCCCATTGAAGATATGCACATGTGAAGGCATTCTGGCTACAACAGGTAGCATCCAAAACAAGGCAAAAGTTGCTGGCATTGCAAATTGAACCTTTACACTTCATGAGGAAACCAATCTCAGTCAAAGGTCATTATAAAAAATAAGCTTTCCTTCTGTAGTGTTATGTAGGATTAGTAGGTAGTGTCCCTTTACTTTAAGGTTATATAGTTCCTACTTATGTAGCCATGATAATTGTTAATAAAAGTTAATGTGGATGCAAGAACAGAATAAAAAATGTTGTGTACAAGGAGTTATCTAAAAATCTTAACGCATCATCTTATTGAGTTATACTATTTTGAGTAAATATTAGATGAATATTTTTTCTTGAAACTTATAACTTAGCTTTAGTTATCTGTGTATGACTTAATTATCAGCCATGCCAAAATTAGCGAATGTAGAAAATGGTTTAACATTAAAAGTTTGAAAAATCCTATTAATCTTGTTCCATAAACTATACTAAACTGTAACCTAATGTAGTCTATACTCGACATTAATAGCCAAAAAGGAGTTAGCACCCTCAAACAAAAGAATATATGAAAAGGAAGCAAGGGATGAGAACAAGAGCAAAAAAGGAGGCCTATCCATAAAAGGTGGAGTAGTTGATTAGAAGCTCCCTATGTATCCACATTAAATTTTAGTGTATCAGGTAAGAGAGAGCATGCAAGGATACATTTTATTGACCAAATATATCAAACTTTTATTACCACGAAAAATACCTCAGTCACAATACAACGACTATCACTTTGTCTCAAACAATACAACATGAAACAGTACCTAACAAATACAAACACAGCAAAAAAAAAAATCAAAACATAATTAACGGCAAATTTTAGCCAATTCCTTCATGAGGAAGGGTGTAAGTCTCTGAATCCATATTTATTTTTTCAGCATTCTCCACATCTTTGGCTATGATCAAAGCAAGAGGGGGTGTTGGCTTACAATACCACCTAGTTGGGCACATCCCCTTTCTGGTTTTCACAACTATATGATCAACTGCTAAGTTTCCTTTTTCTATTCCAACTTTGACCGCACGACTACAAAAGAGAGGTCTAATGATGCTTATTTTAAAGAATATTATGGCGCTTAAAAAGCGCCCAAGCTTTCAATACCATTAAAAATACATATAGAGCTTTTTAAATTTATGGAAGCGTTATATGTTAGTTTTTGGAGTTATTTTTGTAAGTACATATTATGACGTTTCTACAAGAAATGCCAAAAGAGGTGTGGGACCTCCTTTGGCGCTTCATTGCCAAGCGCCAAAGGAGGCTGCCACCTCCTTCGGTGCTTGGTCATTAAGCGCCAAAGGAGGTGACCCTCCCTTGGCGCTTAATCTTCAATTGCTAAAGGAGGGTTTGACACTCCTTAGAGGTCCTAACTAGGTTTTTTTTTTTAAATAATTTTTTAATTATTTTGTTTTCCTGATGAAACAAGAAAATTACAATACGACGGTGTGATACAAAACAAATAGCTACAATGACAATAATTATAATGTTTAACTACAAAATGTATTGTATTATGATAATTATAATGTACAACTAATTTTAAAATGAATAAACAAAACAAGAATAGGTAAGAAAGAAGATACATGCCTAAATTAACTAATTGCTTGACCATATATTTACATAATTCTTCAATGATTTCATCTACTTGATGGTCAGTTAACTCAGCACAACGTTGATCTTCATAATGCTACATAAATAATCATGTACACAGAATTAAAATCACTAAAAATCAATTAGCTTATACACTTTGTCAATTAAATTTAAAACACAACATCAATTGCAAGTAAAGGAACTTACTTTCACAACATAAATTTAATCTTGCAGCATCATAATGATTTTTCACAACTCACAACCAAATAAATCATATTTGTCAACACTGCATATAATAGTTAAAGTAATTGGGTCCATAACAAGCCAGCAAAAATACAACCATGTGTTTATTAAATTAATTGGTTCCAAAAAAATCATTTATTAAACTACTAGCGGCATTTATAACACTTTTACCCAATTTGACCATTTCATCAATGTCATTCACAACAACTTTTTCACTATTGACAACATGTACTTCTACAGAGGATTAAACTATTATTATTATATTTGTAGAATGATTCATCACTATACTTCCAGGTATCCTTTACAATATTGCGTCTTCATGTATCAAGTACAAAAGAACCCCAGCATTTAAGTTGCTTAAACTTGAGCAATACACGTTACTTATAACACCCTCAAATAAATAAATTGTGATTTATATAACTTTTGAAAATATAACTTGAAGATTTTGTTTTAGTGTGTATATATATATGCTTATGTAAGGAAAGTCCATATAGGTACGGAGAAAAGTGCAAAGAATTACATGAAGAAAGAGAATGATACATAAAAGAAGTTACTTTATTGAAAAACCAAAAGGAAACGTGTGAAGACAAGAAGGCAAATAAATCTACTCTTATATACATGACGTGGAGAAGAAATAAAGAATTGACGTGGAGAGAAAGAAAAAAAAATCTGGATAAGAAGATTATAAATGCAAGGGATAAGGATGGCACAGAATGGTAAGTCGATGTAGAAATGATATAAAAATAGGCGTCTCTCTCACTGCAGTAAAAATTAGTACTACTTTAGAAAAATAAAAACGCAAACAAAGACCAGTCACTTACCGCAAGTAAAGTAAGAAACTTTTCTTACTGAGTAATAATACCCTGTAGAGTAATACTTTCTGATCTGATTCAGCTTATTTATTTTCTTTCTAAATTAATAAATTATATTTATGTCTTTATCATATTTTTGTAAGCTAATGTTTCTGGTTTTTGAGAAAAATGCCAGATATTGTTGCTGTGTGAAGATCTTGTGTTCACCTATTAATACTATGTGATTAATTGTGGATCCACTCTAGGGGACGCCCTAGCATATCTATGTGATGTGATTTAATGGGTGCTCAAGAAATCAATGTCTCTGTGCTATTTTTCTCACTACATGAAATTTGGTGTTTTCCTGTTATTCTTTTTCTTGTACAAATTTTGAGACAGGGTTAAATATATTTTCTGTTTAAAAGCAGCTGGGTATTATTAGTTGAAAATTTTATTGTTATTACTCATCTTTGTTTATGTAATGCCCATATGCCGGTTACTGAGATTTCAGTTAGGATCGAATGGGTCCAGGTCGGGGATCTCCAAGTTATACGTAGCATCACTGTTCATACCACCAACCCTGTTGATCCTCCGCCCTTCAATCCGAGTCCACCACCACCTTTTGAGAATTTCTATGAGCCTATTGACGACGTCATTATCATTTCTCCTGAAGAATTCATGCGTTCGGTGTATGGAAACTATCCCCAAGATTTCCCAGACCTCCCAGCAGACTTGTTTAAGACTGAGGATCCTACCAACTAGCAGATTATGGAAAAGCACTACGTAAAAATAATATAGAATAAAGTGCTTAGTTCATTAGAAACTATGTTATGTATATGGGAAGGTTACCTTAGTTTTATTACGTACCCTATGATATATTAAGGGATGTGTGTTTCACAACTTTTGTATGGTTTGATAAGAAAAATCTAATATAATGTTTAGTTTCATCTTCGTTGCAATTTATTAATTAGTTTTATTATGGATACATATTGCTTGATTTATTACCTACCCTATAAATAAAAGTAATACATTTGACTATTGTTTTAAGTTAGACTAACTTCTCGGCACTATTTAAAATCAAGCAAAGCCTTTCAAGGATGTTGGTGAATATGGAAGTATTATTTAGTATGTTTGCGTGCAAGAAGAGAATGGCATTTTTATTTGATCTGACAAACTTATCTTATTATATTATAAAAATTCCATATAATAATATATATATATATAATAGATAGACTACTTGATTTAGCATGATTATCTCATTGCAGGGAAAAAAATTTTTATATTGTCAATAATTCCTTAATAAATAACTAGTAAATTTTTGGAGGGGGTTTTACAATTTGGTATAATAATTCCTTAATAAATAACTAGTAAATTTTTGGAGGGGGTTTTACATTACTTCTACGCACGGTTAAACCAATATTATTATATTTGTAATCTCAAAAATTAAAAAAACTTATAATATATAGGAAGTTTAAGCAGACGGAGTTGAACCTTCAAATAAATACTTGAAAGAAATAAATTATAAGCGAACATATAAGAGTCATACATATTTTAACTAAAAAGAAAAAAATGTAGATCAAATGTTTAAAAAAAAACACTTATAGGAGCTTCTATAGGAGGCCAAGATAGGAAGGAAAAAAACATGTGGGACAGCAAGCTTTGTACTACAACGAGCCAAGAAGAAAAAGAACATGTGAGGGAGGAAGCTTTGTACTGCAACAGAAGTGGCGACCAAATGTTAAAAAAATGTGCATAAGGAGGAAACTAGAAAAAATAGAAAGTTGGGGACCAAAGAAGCTTCTACTTGCCACCGGTCAAAGAGAGGAAGGAGTGGAGACAATGGATAAGGAAAGCAGAAAGGTGACAATGGTGGGACGATAATGGCGGGTGGTGAAATTTTCTAAAATTTTGTATCACCTTGTATAGCGTTTATATAAAAAGTGCCAAAGAAAATATGGGTATCTTTGAATTTCAATGAAAAGAAGTTAAAAAAATGAGAAGTTTAGGAAGCGCCAAAACTTCCATTAAAAAAAATAACAAATAAAAAACCAGCCTTGTTAAACCCTGCCAAGGCAACGGTCTCTGCCAATGCCACTTTTGTATAGTGTTATAACAAAATATAATAATAAAACTTAGAGAGTGTTGCATTCTTAATGCAATTTCTGACCCAAAAAAAATACGTTCTTAATATACAACAATACTTATTAATTAAGTCATTTATAAATAAAATAAAAAATAAATTTGTTATCTATTTTTTTAAAAAAAATATATATACCAGAGTTATATATAACAGAGGAGGCAACCGTTTTTGCTCTATTATAATAATGGCGTCTGAAGATTATATATCGGCAATGAGACAGATGTAGTGAATGTGTATGCGGAAAATACATGAAAATGGTTATTGCACATCTAATAGTCAATGCTATCCATGATATTCCAAAAACTTCCTATTTATTTTTTCTTTAAAAACATATAGGAAGCTTAAGAAAGCGACAAAGCTTTCTATTGGTTTTTTTTTATATACATATAGGAAGCTTTGGCAGGTTCCTATTTACTTTTTTTTTTTAAAAAAAACATATAGGAAGTTGCCAAAGCTTCCTATTGGTTTTTTCTATATACATATAGGAAGCTTTGGCAACTTCATATTTTTTTTAATAAAAAAAAATAGATAGGAAGCGCCAAAACTTCTTATTGTTATTTTAAAATACATATAGGAAGCTTTGGTAGTTTCCTATTTTTTTTAAACATATAGAAACCGTGTTTCCTATTTATTTTTTAAAAAATATTCATATTGTTCCACGTACACCCAAAGAAACCGATTTCCTATTTTATTTTTTTTAAATATAGGAAGCGCCAAATTTTCCTATATATATATATATATATTAACAATGCGGTAGCTTTGGCCACAATATCCTTTTTAAAAAAAATATATAATGCCATAGCTAGCGCTTTTTTTAAAAAAAAAAAAAATTGAAGGTCTTGTTTGGCGCTTGATCAGAAAAACGTCATACAAGGTTAACGTCAACTATGATGTTTATAATTGTAAGCGTCAAAGCTTCCAAGTATTTTTGTTTTTAAAAAGAGAAATAAGCATCTTTGGCGTTTCTTTAAAAAAATGTCATAAGAGGTACGCCACTAAACCCCCTCTTTGTAATAGTGCTGATTCAGTAGCATGCACGAATACATTGTAGTCATGTTATAGTAGATTTATGATATGTTTTTTATTATGAGATATTTGTTTGGTATACAATATTTGAGTTGTTTTGCTGATTAGGATTGAGATGAAATGACTTGGGAAGAATAAGCTTCTTAGGCATCATGCGGGGAGCACATGCTATATAATCTACATCTATGCAGTCTCTTTAATGGTTAGGAAAGACTATCGGTAAAAACAGTATAATGTTAAAAAAAATTGCAACAATATCATTGTGGGTTTTTATTTTTTCATCTTTAAAATATCATGATACATTTTTTAAAGGTTGGGTAATATTTTTATATATGAACATATTTTGGTGGAATAAATAGATTTAACTTAAACTCAAGAAACAAAATAAGTTCAAAAATGACAATAAATATAGATTATCCATATATAATGTCAAGTATTTAAATTCATTTTTTGATCATTTATCAATTATATATCCATACAATGTTAGAATGAATCATGATCATCATCAGCAATACAAAATTATTAATTTTAAATCTTTATGTGCTTGGGGAAGAAGAATTTAATTATAAGTTATGGTCCTAATAAAATGTTCTTTAAAACAAAATAAGTTCAAAAATGATAATAATATATAGATTATCCATATATAATGTCAAGTATTTAAATTCATTTTTTGATCATTTATCAATTATATATCCATACAATGTTAGAATGAATCATGATCATCATCAGCAATACAAAATTATTAATTTTAAATCTTTATGTGCGTGGGCAAGACGAATTTAATTATAAGTTATGGTCCTAATAAAATGTTCCTTTAATTATATATTGCATATGGAGAGGAATTATATATTGCATATGGAGAGGATGCATTGAAATAGTTGTGCATAAAAGTAAAATTGGGTCTAAAATTATCTACATCTATCATGAAATTTTAATATATCATGTGAGCCCCGAAGAAGAATATATTGTTCGGATGGTATCGTGGTTTTTTGAAATGTCTTTGATTATGAGATATTTCTTAAATAAGACAAGTGTGAGTTGTTTTTGTTGGAATTAAAATGAAATGATTCCAAATTTACAAATCTTCGCTGCAGGAAAGCACGCAAATATTGTTTATGATACAAGAAGATAATAAAAAATCTTCATGCACATCGTTGCTCATTAGTAATTACAATGTAGGTGTAATTATTTATGGTTATACTGAAGTAGTATAATTAATAAAGTATGGAATAAAGGAAAAAATGTATCAATATGTAAAAACTCACCGTGCAACGTACGGGTAGTACATACTCATTTTTTTAAAAATACATAGTATCTTAAAATATTTTCAAGTAGTATGTAGTATATTAAAATAATTTTTGGGTTTTTAAATCTTTAAAATATTTTTTTAGTTGTTTCCAATGTCTCAAGAGATTGATTTTAATTTTATCCTTAATGTATTTTTCAGCTCTAAAAATTATTTTAAAATACTGGGTGTTAATAGAAAAATATTTTAGAATGAGTGAAAAACAGTACCATAAGCTTTTGGTGCTAGTTACTACTGAGAAAAATACATTAAAAATGAAATTGTAATCTTTCTCTTAAAATATCAGGTACAACTACACAAATATTTTAAAAGATTAAAAACATAAAAAATTATTTTAGGCTCATGTATGCTATTTAAAAATATTTTAAGATAGACTTTTAGAAAATACTTTAAAATACTAGAAGCCCATTTTCTTCTTCTCTTTTGTTATGTTTTCAAACCCTTCTGTAGCCATTCTTCATTCCTTGTGTCTTCGTCTTCCTTGTTTTAATTTATTTCCCAGATAAATTCCACCCCTGATGCCTCTACACCCAAAGCTATCTCCTTTAATTGTTCGTTAGTGAAGAATGTCGCGGTGCTTCCAAAACATATGTATATTGCTGAGTTTGGTTGCTGGTGGACTCGCCACTTCAAGTATTCAACATCAATGGTTGAATCTGGAGCTCCTTTTCCCCTGTTTGCTTTTCTTTCAGTCTCATCTTCCTTCTCTCTCTCGCTTCCCAGTATTGTCTCGTTGTCCTGCTTCACTCTCTCTCTCTCCTCGGTAATCTGATCTGGGGCTTTTGAGATGACATCTCAGCTTCTATAACCGAAGTCAAACCTCTCTCTTGCCACATGGACGAGTTTTTGAGAACTGACCCAGTTTTAGTAGCTTATATGAACTGAGCTATAACAAGCTAAAACTAGAGCCATTGAGTCATAAAGAGTCAAAAACTTAAGGGCCCGTTTGCTGCGTTAGGATTGTTTTCTAGCCGGTATAGTTGCCGGTGACCTGCGTTCATGAAGTTTTGTTTTGTTGGGTTCTGTGGAGTGGATGAAGATGAAAAGTGAGAAGGTTAACATCAAAACTCTATCGTGGAATTTCTTACAAATCTGAGCTTTTTTTGGATGGAATTGGTCTCGCTAGAATTGGCCTCAATTAGGCTCCATGTGAAAATAGAATTTTGTCAAATTCCATCATACCAAATATTTTTAAGATATGGAATTGGTCTCTATTTTCATCTCCATAAAGTCAATTCCAACATACCAAATAGGCCCTAAGGGGCTGTATGGTTGGAGGGGAGGATATGGAAGGGGAGAAAAAAAATAAACCCCTCCCCTCATTTAATTTGAAATTTAGGAGGGGAGGAGAACTAAAATTTTGGCTCTCATCCTCTTCTTTTACCTTATTTTGGTTCCCCTAGGTTATGAGGTTTTGGAGGGGAGCTAAAATTGTCGACTAATTCACCCTTATAAACATTTCATATTCCAATAATAACATCCTTTCGTTCCTGTTGATTGTCGTTCTCACCGCTTATTCCGATCAAGCTGTGCTTGCTGTTGAGCTCAAGTGGTTGCCTATGCATATGTTCTTTATGGCCCTCTGAATTCCTCCAATGTTTAGCTTTTTCGTAGTTGCTTCCCTTTCGTATCTGATTACTTCTCAAGATCAAGGGGATTGTTTGGTTCTATGCTTGATGTGCTGATAGCAATAATTATTGCATGTATCAGAATATCTTATCACAGGAGAACATACAAACATTTAGATTCTAACATAAAATCCTTTATAAACATTCAGCTTCTCTAGACGTTATCAAGTTTTAGAGTTAAAAGAAAAAATTTGTTAATTTAATCTTTTTAAAATATTTTATAATATTAATTATTTTTAAAATATCATTATATCATATTTATACACATATTACAATATTAATTTCATAATTTAATTTGATGCCAAGTGAAAATTAATTTAAATAATCTATAATTAGAAAAATATAAAGTAAAATGTACGGATAAAATAGTAAATTAGTTATTACCATCATTCCCTTCTCCTCTTAAACTAAACAAAGGATCTCCCCCCTCCCCTCTAACAAACCAAACAAGATAATAGACCCCCTTCATCCTTCCCCTTCCTTCCCCTTCCTTCAAACCAAACAGGCCTTACAGGACCGAGTCATAGTTGAGATAAAAATAGAAGGGCGAACTGATTAATTTTCTCATATAATTTTAATATAGTTGCTTGATCTCATTATGAAATTTTAGATTTTTTTTTTTTTGGTCTTGGTTTATGAAAATTGGTTTATAAAATTTTCATATCATTAGTCCTTAAATAAAACTCTCATAAACTATTTGCCACTAATTTTGATATGATGATAAAACTATAAAATTAATTACTTTTTGTCATACGATGGCAAAAAAATTACTTTTTGTCATAATATTAAGGGTTAAGGGGATAAAAATACCTATAAACTTTTTGCAAATATGCGCCTGATACCATAAACTTTTCTTATGTGTAAAAATACCTATAAACTTTTATAAAGGCTCATTTGAATTAGAAGTGGCAAAGGTGTTTTTTTTCAATATGCCTTTTAGGGTTAAGTAGCAAATTTGTGTGTCAAAATTCACCCCATGCGAAAATATCCCTCTGCTAGGGTTTATTCTCCCTCAATGTCGAGACCCTCCGTCGTCGAGATGCAGGCGGATGCTGAGGCTGTGGCAGTCAGTCCCTTTAGGTGTAGGGTTTCTTCTTCCCTTTGGTGGAGTGTCTTGGTAGGTTCCTTATGTTGTGGCCGGTAGAGGTGCTGACTGGGAACACATTCGGTGGCAACGGTGTGGGTGAATGAGATCATAAGGTGGATGGCGGTGAGGTGTTCAAGAATCAATCTTCTGAGACGTCCTCCTCCGATGACCTCTGATGGGTCCCCCCATGGCCACTGAAGTCCAAGTACGGTTTAAATCGGTGGATTTCCTCCCTTGCTAATAAGAGGACAAACATGGGTGATGCTTTAAATGGTACGAGTAAGGGATCTAAGGTGTTTAGGGACAAATCCATGGCGGAGGAGTGGTACACAATTTTGCAGAGTTCAAAGATCCCAATAATAACCCCAGATGACTGTAAGGAGATGAAGAATAAACTAATAAGGGGAATTGGGGGCTGTTTAGCCGTTCAGAGGAATCCAAAGGCAACAACACACATGAGTTTTAAGGTATCTTCTTTGTATTTCTCAGAGCCCGAGGTTTGTAGTGTACTAAAGTTTCGATCTTTCCCTTCTGATGGCTAGTTGGGATTGATATTTGAAATTGGTAGAATGGATTCTCTGGATATTATGTTCTTTATGTTAAATTCTAATGACTGTGTAGAATATTTGATACCCGGTATGACTTGGTTAGTATCAATTGTATAGGTGATCCAATATATTTTTTCACTACTCAGTGGGTCTTATAGGTCAATATGCCTCATCCAAAATGTATCTGTTCTACTATTTTAATGTGGACAGTTAAGGAGGCAAGAGAAGGAACAACTGATTCATGCCCTAAAGATAGGGGATTCAAGACCTTGTCAAAATTTAGTTATGCTTGGTTGAGGGTTTCTGAATGTGGAAGGCAAGTAAAACACTCTATTGGCTAGATGTCTAAGGAAAGTAAATTAGATAGACAACTCAAAATTATCAATTTGGCCCTGTTCAGTAGGATTGTGTACGCTGTTTGTCAGTGGCTAGACATGTGCTTGTTCAGTGTGAAGATTATCACTATTCATTGTTGGGCTAGACATATGCCTATCCAGTGTATATGGTATTACTGTTCATCAGCCTTGGGATGGAGTTATGCTTCCTTTTCTTATTGTCTATTTGATTATGATTTTTCTAACAATATAATGAGTGTTGTTCTCCTTGAGTACATGTGTGTCCTAAGGAATTTGATTAAGAATTTTTCTTGCAGAAGAGTTCCCATGGAAGTAGACTTGGCAATCGGGTGGATTGTCAAAGCTTCAGTATAAGCATCTTGCCTTTTTATTTGGGTATTACAACCTTCATCTCAGTTGTGGGCAAATTTGTCCTATGGTGTGGAAGATGTTCTAGTTCTAGTCTTATATTGTTGTTGTATTAAAGAACTTTTAAATACTACCACTTTGGTCCCATTTATAAGTCCCTTTTAACTATTTCTCACATACCAAGGAGAGTTAGTTAACTCATTAATTATGAGCTAAATTTCCAATTTTACCCTTATCTATGATTGATTCCAAAAGTCAACATGAATAAATTCCTTTTGTTTATTGCAATTAATAGGGGTAAAAAAGTACAAAATGCATTTACTATCCTGAAAATGAACTTATAAATAAGACCAAAATTTTTGGTCAAAAAAGACTTATATATAGAACCAGAGTGATATTTTTTTACGTTGTTTGCTAGTGTAAGGAGTTTACTTTCCCGTTCCATTGGTGTTAGTTGTATTAACTCTACCCATGAGACTTTGTACCTCAGCTGATTTTTAATACTAATAGTTCCTTTGTTGGCAAAAAAAAGTAGCAAATTTGCTTTGGAAGTATGGGTCCTGGAGCAATATTGCCCTAAAGGTTTTCTGAGTTTCAATTTCACCTTGGAAGTTGTGAAACGTAGCAATGTTGCCCTTTTCTATTAAAAAATTAATGGTCAACATCAGTTTTTTAACAGTCAATGTTTGTTTTTTAACGGTATAGGTTAATATTGCCACGTTTTGAAACTTTCAGGGCAACATTGAGACCCAAAAAACTTTTAGGGCAATATTGCTCCTAGGCTCATACTTCCGAGCCAAATTTGCTACTTAACCCTAACTTTTATAAACTTAAAATAGGATAAAAATTAGATTATAAATGTGATTTATGTTTGGATTGACGGTGGTATGCACTATGAAAAACAGGTCTTAGTGGCTTCTTCTTAAAAGTAATTTTTGACCTAAAAAACTCATTTAAAAAAATACCAACCCTAACACCTCATCTTACTCTCACTGTATTTTTTTTGTTCCTATCGTAATTTTTCAACCCCAGCCTTCCAAACAGACCTTAAATTGGGCAAAAATGTCAGCCACAAACTTATGTTAACTTTTGGTTTTGTGGCCTCACCCTTTGATTTTTAAATGATTATTTGAAAAAAAAAACAAATCCATAACCTCTCTTCTTTCTCCCCCTGGGTCAAACCCTCTCTCCCCCATAATAGCCTTTGTAAAAGGAAGATTGAAAAACCCCACCCACCCCACCCCACCCCACCCCGAAAGAACACCATTGCCCAATCAACATGATCAGAAACACAGACAATCAAGAACAGATGTAGAAAAAATCCATCCATTCCTTCTGTAATCATCATCTTCGTCAAAAACATAGATCTATATTTTTAAACAAGAATTAAAATAAAAAATCAACATCCTAGATCCATGAGAGAGAGAGGCGATGGGGCGGAAAGAACAACTTTGGTTTAGGGGGAGAGCCGCCACAGATTTGTAAAGCGAAAATAGAGAGAGAACAAAGAGAACATAAACATTCTTTGAAAAAGAGGAAAAGATAAAGAAAAACATATAGCTCCTTCTGTGGTTGACAGATGATCAAAAAAGAATGCAAGAAATTACTGTGCAACAGATTACACAAGATATCATTTCAAAGATCTTCCAACAAGTCAACTTCAGAAATGGATATGGGAGAAGTAGAAGATCAAGAGTTCGAATTCATCACGGGTGATTATGGGTTGGTGTTTGCTATGGCGGCGCCTACGAGATGGCCGAAGTGAGGATCTGATGGATAGCGACGGGAAAAAGACAGAGGGTGTGGAGTTTTTTTTTAAAATTAATCATTTAAAAATCAAAGGATGGGGCCGCAAAAGCAAAAGTTAACAGTAGTTAGTTAACGGTTGTACATTTTCACTCCATGTTTAGAGTTTCATTAGCATTTTTACGTTCAAAAGAAGTTTATGGTGTCTGCTATGGCGGCGCCTACGAGATGGCCGGAGTAAGGGTTTGACGGGTAGCGACAGAAAAGAGGCAGAGGGTGTGGAGTTTTTTTAAAAAATAATCATTTAAAAATCAAAGGATGGGACCGCAAAAGCAAAAGTTAATAGTTGTACATTTTCACTCTATGTTCAGAGTTTCATTGGCATTTCTACGTGCAAAAAAAGTTTATGGTGTCTGCTACGGTGGCCCCTACGAGATGGCCGGAGTAAGGGTCTGACGGGCAGTAATGGGAAAGAGGCAAAGGGTGTGGAGTTTTTTTAAAAAATAATCATTTAAAAATCAAAGGATGGGGCCACAAAAGCAAAAGTTAATAGAAGTTAGTTAACGGTTGTACATTTTCACTCCATTTTCAGAACTTCATTGGTATTTCTATGTTCAAAAAAAATTTATGATGTCAGACTGTAAGCACACATTTGTAAAAAGTTCATTGATATTTTTAACCCTTATCCTTAAAATTAATTACTCTTGTAATTGTACAAATTATCTTATAAATTAAAATATAGAAATTAAAAAATATCGCACAAAAAAAATGAAGTTAAAAAAATGCTTCAATAGTGAACGAGGGCAATGTAGGGATGAGCAAAAACCCGATGGTCCGGTCCTGTCTGGTCTGATCCGAGCTGGTCCGGTCCGGTCCGGTCCGGTCCAGTCCAAATAAGCAATTTAATGAAATTGGACTAGACTGACTGGTCAGGTTGGATCGGGTTCCAGACCAGGGGACCAGACCACCTAGACTGGTTCAGTTTGGTCCAGGTCAAATTTTTAAAAAATATTTTTATAATTTAGATGTTATTTTTTATTTTTTATTTAATGTTGTTAGAGTTTTTTTTAAGGATTTATAATTAATTTTTATTTTTTATGACGATTTTAATGATTGTAGGTATTTTTATTATCTTAATTATATTTATCATGTTTAAATCTTTTTTCTCAACATATTTTTTTTTTGTTGTTGAATGTTGTTGGATATTCTCATAGATTTACGATTTTTTAATTTTTGGTGACATATTTTATATTATTATAGGTATTTTTGTGGTTCTAATTGTGTTTAATAGGTTCAAATTTTGCCTTCCAAAAAGAAAAAAATAAAAAAAAATATTAAATTTGGGTCCAGGACTACTTGGACCAGTTCAGGTAGTCCACCAGACCTGATTTGGTCTAGCCCGACCTCAGTTTGGTGTTGGACCAGATTAGACTATGAATTGCTTTGTGCAACCCGAGATCTTCTCAGGACTATACCTCGGTTGATGTCAAACCTGGTCCATTCCAGTCTATGCTCATCCTAGGGCAATGTGTCACGAGCCTTGTGTTTATATACCAGTGGACTTCACTAGGGCGGGTTTCCTCAATCATTCAATCTCCCTGGCTCGAGGAAGCGGTGAGCTAGAGTTCTTACTTTCCTTTCAAGTTTCTTCCGGCATTTTAAATTTTCTGTTTCGTTAGCTGTTTCTTTTTTAGCTGGCTCTAAAATTTGGTTGCTTCTGTGGTTTGTATCATTTTTTGAGTTTAGTTTGTGATCTTTGAGAATATGTCGTTTTGTTTTCGGATTTTCTGGTTTTCTGTGTTTATAAACTTCTGATGATCAAGCATTATTTTCGCCCCTCTCCGTTCAATGTAGAACCTTTCTCGTCAAACAAGTCAGTTTATTTGTTCTGCAAGCAAATATTGCGAAGCAGAGCCTTGTCTCTGTTTTGGAATACCTCAAGGTCAAATTGTTGTGGAAAGCAGACAGTGTTCAGGAATGTAGAAACGATGCTAACATTCATGATTGACGGAAAGTTAGGTTTAGGAGATTAGTTTCAAATAATGAATTGGCTTCATTTAATCGCGATTGTTGTTCCTAAAATTTGCAAACGCTGTCCCTTGAGTTCTTATTTAGTCAGCCCAAAGGTTCAAGATCCCCTATGGTCATCATGACAGCTGTTTCGTTTTTCAACTTTGATGTGCGGACATTGGTGCTAACGTTGTTAGATACAACAACACCCTATTCACTGAACTTCAATTTCCTCACAAGTTATGCTGGGTCTGATGAAACTACTGTTTAAATCGAAGGCACTTTAGCATGTTGAAACAATAAATTAATAACAAAAAAAAAAATGTAAAGCCTTTTTCTAATGACTTATGTTTAGTGAGCTGGGTTGAAGTGTATAAGAATTGTTTACTTCCCATTTTTATCTTTTGGCCAGAATTTACTTCCCACTTTTTTTTTTTTTAAATAGTGTGAGGAATGGTCATAATTTGCATTTCCCTCTTTATACACAAGGAGAATGATGTTATTTGAGATCATTTCAAGAATTAATTACTCACAACTTATATGACCCGTGAGTTAATTTATGACATATTCTTTGTACTTTTCTTAACACTTGGGGTTCAATTTACCATCGGTCTATCAGTATATTATGCATTACACAAAATGTGCATATATGTCATATTTTTTTGTTCCAGTTATTTTTCGCCTGTGATCAAATCTCACTAGTCAATACGATTTACAGTTTACAAGTGAAAATAAGCGTTCCAATTAGCAATACATGTCATGATTTCACTAGTTTGATTTTCCCTTTTGTTGGTACAAGCTTATAAAATGATCTTCAATCTTTAATTTTGTTATTTCTCCACGTACATGAAAAAGTGTGAGAAAATAAAGCAGTCACTGGACAGGACATGTCTTCGTCAAACGTGTGCCCAACCGATGATGCAATTCAGGCATTCCTAGAATACTTGGTATACCCAATGCTTCCTGCAAAATCTTCTGTTCGAGATAATCCCACATCATCCCAACAGCAGTCAGTTGCAAATCAGGTGTCTTTTTTCTACTTATTATTTTTGCTGCCTTTTATATTTTGCTTTTGTACTTCCCACTGTTCAGAGATTGCTAGAGATGGTTTTAAAATTTATATAACTTATTAATTATTAACTAATTAATAGAACTATCTCTCAGAATGAGGTCACATTTTTACCTAATACCCATAGAAGACAACCAAGGGGAGAACCTGATTTAGTAAAGGCTGCAGCCACGGGTCGTTAGGACTTGGGAATATGCCAGGGTCAATACCCAGAAGAGCAAAATTTGAGGGACACAAGATGAAGATTTGGTGCAGCCAAGGGAATAGGCAGTGGTTGGTGTTTTTTTTTTTGGGGGGGGGGGCTGTTTTGGAAGGAGAATAAACTAACAGTTATGGCCTCTCTAACACCAGTCTACAGCTTTTCACTTTTGTTTCTGGTTTCTTTTGGATTTCTTGGGTGTCATTTTTGTTTTTTGTGTGTGTGGTTTAAAACTTGTATTTCTTGAGTAAAATCAAAACCCAAGTTCTATTGCATTTCACTTTTTCCCCAATTCTTATCCATGCTGCAGGGAAGAAGAAGATTCTCCCAGGTTCCTAACATCAATGAATATCTTTTTTGTAGTTATGGTTTCTGTTTTCATAGGATCCACTGTATGGTTTCTAGTTACAGTATTTCTTTGGTTTTCCTGCTTGAAACATAGAATGACATATTGCCATCCCCTATTTTGACTTGAGATAGATTAATTATTCTTTTTTTGGGTACTGGTTTGCTATTTTTTTGTTTTCTTTTTACTTGTTAAAAAAATGGATGATCACTGGACAGATATATGGATGTTTGGACATGCTGTGGAGATTAACTTATAATCTGCTTATCTTCTCTTGTTAACTATGAATGCTTGTGCCAGGTGCATTCTGTTGTGTTGCTGTATAATTACTACCACAGAAGACAACACCCAGAGCTACCATTTTTTCCTTTTGATGAATTTTGCAAATCGGCTGTGGTTCTGAAGCCAACTTTGTTAGCATATATGAATTTCATGCAACAATGTAGTGAAACTGAACTCAATGATGTAGAGAAACAACTTTCTGTAGTAGAGAAAATGATCATGGATGCATGTGACATATGCATGTGTTTGGATGCGTCAAAAAATGTTCCTAATATAGAGGGATGGCCGATTGCAAAAGTTACAGTCCTTTTAATAGACTGTAAGAAGGAGAAATGCTTTTTGCTTTATAATTCCATCACTAAGGGAGTTTGGTCCGTGATTGAAAAAGATGTTGACATCTCCAGCCAAAGCTTTGAAGATACAAAGGGAGCAAAATCTACATTAAAAAAAAAAAGAGTTATTAGAAAGCATACGAAAGAAAAATTAAATGTCGATGAAGCTGTACTTTTGCAAGTTGGCTATTCTGCTGTCAAGGAAGCTGTAGGTAATAATACATGCTCAACAGAAAGATTGGCACTCTTGTTTGCAACTGTTGAAGAGTTTTAGTTTAATTTTAATGTTTTTAAAACGGAATCACATATCAAGGGACATTGTTGCTTGAAGAATTTATTAACTTCCTATTGATTTAGCCAAGTGAAAAGTGAACTGCTTACATATACCGTCAAAGTAATCCCTGAATCATGCTGTATACTTGCTGTTCTCCTTTCCTTTCTATTTTGAGGCTCTTACTGTGTCATTGTTGCATTTGTTGCTCGCTGACATATAAATATTTAATTGTAATTCCCTTGTGGCACTGGTATAGGTATTGACCAGACTGATGTTATGCTTTTGGAAAGCCACACTTTGTACTCTCACAGCAAAGAGAAGACAACTTCCATATTCTTTATCATGCAGTGCTCCCATTTGATCGATCAGGAGGTTATTCAACTTCCTATCAAAGATGTAATTGATAGGTTTGTTTATTCTTTTTTATCTTTCCCTATTGGCTGATAGTTCTTGTTTCATGGATGATTGGCATTGCGATAAGCAGAACAACTTTATGAACCTTAAGGGGCATCTGAATTACACTTTGATAGTTGTTTTTAGTTTTCATAGCTGATTTGTCTGGCTACTTTTTAGGTAGAGCCAAGATTGTGTGTTGCAGTTTCATCATAAGGGCATACTCTTTTCTCGTTCTTGGTTCTTGATTCTTATGATTGCATCCTAGGAGATCATTTAAGAAATCTGCACCTACTTATTTTTCTTGAAATACGTACCTGTGTTTGGCTTGAATGCTTAAAGAAGTAAACCTACTCATGACATTACTCCTTTGGCCCTATTTGTAGGGTAGAGAGAATAAATTTTTGGTTGTATTGATCGGGCAGAGGGAGAAAATTTTCATATGAATGTACAATTTTACCCTTCGTTTATTATTGTATTGACTTATTCTCATGAGATATAATGAATATTATATAGGGGTAAAGTTGGGAAGTTGTCAAATTTTATGGAAGAGTTAATGAAGTTTAAGGCATTTATTGATCTGTGTAAAACATATTGGATGTGCCTTATAGTATTCTTTTAAATAACATTTTTTTTTCCTTCTTTGATAGCTTGCAGGGTCCTTTGATCAAGAAGAGTGCTAGCAGTTGGACAGTCACCCCAGCTGTAGAGCACTTCCATTTGCTTCCTTATTCTAAAATAATCTCAGAGTGGTTTTCTAGGTTGGTCTTGTTCTTCTTATTTTTTAAAAGTAGATTTAGAATGTTGTTCTGATTTCACTCGCTTCATCAAGTATACTTGTGTTGTTATGTTCAACAGTCTAGGTCAAAAATTTTCTAATTCCAAGAATTAGTGGAGGCTAAATTACCAGCATGTGTAAAAACTAAGTTCAGTGGCACCTACAAAATAAATCTGTCGGGTGCTTTCCCCAATAGCTATTGATCATTTTTAGGGTGCTTTTCTAATACCAGTCAACCTAATTGCTTGAACAAATCACATGGTTTATAGATATTGAATCCAGGCACATTCTCAAATAAAAATCTTTCTCTGTCGTCATTTGACCAACTATTATTTTGTGGCAACTCACTCGATAAGATGAATTGAATGTATGCGTGATATATCCTATCTTTGCAGAGGAACATTCCCGAATGTTTTGCAAGGCTTAAGGATGGCAGAGAAAATTATGATGGTGGGCAGTCCTAAAAGGACAGAATCTTTTGCAATTGAGGATATGTCTATTGATCTTGATAGCAAGCCAAGCAGAAACAATACTGAATTTTTGAAACAGGAAGAAAATAATCGAAACTGTGCTGGTATTCTGTCTTATTGTAATAGGGAGCTCCAACGTATGGATGTGGAAAAGGAAAATTGTTCGCTTGTTCCATTTCAAGAGAAAGAAAAATGTCAGTATTTTGGCGATATTGTACTAGTCTGTAAACATCAAGAAACAAAAAATTCATCTGTGCAAAATTATCCAGAAGGCTCTGCGAGTGCTCCCAAGGTAAGAAACTTACCTTCTCAAGTAACTAGTTTATTAGTTTGTTGCTAGTGTTAGCATTGCTGGACCTTTTTTTCTTGCTTCTCTGAACATATGATTAGAGTCGTTCTGATTTTCATATTGAATTATACCAAGAAAGGAATTCGGTAAAATATGGTTGTTCTCTTGGCAGTTGATATTTGTAGTCATACCTCCATTTGTGTTTGGGTTCAAGGTTATATTTAGGCTATGCAAAATTTTAGATGCTCATTCAGTTGCAGGTTTCAATTAGGAAGATTACAAGATAAGAGGAACCCAGTAAACTCAATCTTAACTACCAGCTTCGAGAATCCTTGGGTTAGATATGCAAGATATTATCGAATTTAATACAAACTTAGCTACTACTGAAAACAAGGAATATCTAATAGTATGATGTGACTGCTGGTTTTAAGAAAACATATAAGAGAAGAATGAGAGGATCAGGAGCAGAAGGGTCTGGTGGTCCGAGAGTTTATTTTGAGGATCCAGAAAATAGGGAGCCGCTCTAATTACAGGGATATGGGCTGTGTACCTAGGTAGAGGTATGGGGGGAGTTACTTTTTGAGTATTGAAATGTATGGGTTAGCAGGGAGAGGGAAGTAAGACTTATTTTGAGATTTGAGTGTGGTGAGGAGAGTCTCTGGCCTCTCGAAAGCCAGGGAAACTCCTTGTGTTATGTGGGTGTCCTTGTTCTTGTTTTAAGTATTGTGTTGAAGTTATTTCATGTGTCTAAGAGGGGAATAGGGCTTTTTCCAGAGTCACTGTGATCTGCTGTACTCTGATTCTGTATTTTGAATATTAATATCAAAGCCTAAGGATTTCCACTTCTTGTTTATTATTGTACTTTCTGGAGCTGTTTGTTGACTGTGAAGGCAGGGGCTACAACATAATAAAATCCTTAACAGTAAAATGAGTAGATTCATCAACTGGTTCCGGCTCATCAACAAGCTGAAAATCATGGATGATTGTGTGGTGTACCTGAGTAGATTCAGCTCATACATGCTAAATATGTAGAAGAATCCTTAGTGTACAAGCCTTACATATTTCAACACCTGAATTTGTAAATTAATTTTAGAAAAATTAGAGTCAAGAGTCCCAAGTGGAGTCCTGTATGTTTGCATTTTCTGCCTCTTTTTGTGGTGTAATCACTATAGTTTGTTGAGTTTTTATTCTAATGTCTCTTGTCTTTCATCCGATTGCATGCCATTGGTTTGGCAGGTTGTGACAACTAGGACTCTCATCGCTGAAGAGGGAACAAAAAATCTTGCCACATGTAACAAAATTTTCATCAACAATTCATCAATAGAAGACACAAAGGATAGGTGTACTCTCATTACAAGTCAGTCCAATCCTAACAATGTTGATCTTGAGAGGTTCCAAAATTTTTTAGACTTGAAGGGAGAGATTCTGTCACAAACTTCCCTCAAAATTCTTCATCAAAGGAGGAATGAGCTGGTAAGGCCTACTATTTTTTATTAGAGAAATGATTGAGTTATGAATGATTGAGTTTCATTGAATCTGCACATAAAAAGGAAATAAATAGTTTGTTTATGATCACCTATATATTAACATGATTTCCTACTGTAAGTTTTGTATTTAACAATAATGATGCCATGCCATTACCCAAAAAAAAAGGACAGTAATGATGCCGTGCAGTTCACAACCTTTTCAATTATATTAGTCGCTTGTATTTAAACCTTCAAAGAAGTATGCTACATATTCATAATCATCACCTTTACTCTTTTTTGGTAACTTAGTTTTAAAAGTTTTCTTACTTTTATCATTTGAATGCCTAAAGGCCTTTACTAACATCAGTGCTATTTTATTATGTGCAGGTTCTTCAGCAGAGGAAGATAGAAGATGAGATCGCTCTGTGTAATAATAAAATTGAGACAATATTAAATGGTATGTTTTTATGTTACTGTTGTTTGCCATGCTTGCTCATTTTTTTGTACTGGTTCATTAAATGATTATGGTTTCCCCCGATTTTACCTTTTTAGTGTTTCTAGAATTATCTTCTCCTTTCATTCTTAACATTTATTTAGGTGAAAATCTGTCATTCCGAGTTTATCAATCATAATATTAAACAAGCTCTCATGCAATCTTACATCGGTTCATAACTTCAATTGTTTTCAATGATTTCATATGCAACCTGTCATATGATTTTGTGGCATCAGCATGGCATCTGCTGTCGATAACTTTGAATGAATGTTTTTCCAATGGAACTCTCTGTGAAAGGCAGTGCTCATAAACTTAACCAACAACTTGGATGCAAGAAACAGTTTATTGAAGAATAATGCATTCCTTTACAGTTGAAGTCTCTTAAGGTTATACTTTTGTTTCTATTGGAAGTCATATTCTTTAAGAAGTACCTCAATTTCATCCATCACTGTGGACCTGAAGGTGCCTCAAGTATCTTTAATTTCCAGTGTGCATCTCGCTTGCCTTAGCAGTTCAGATGTCAGATTGCACTGGACCAGCTATAAGTTGTATTATCAATCCTGCAATCCTGTTGATGTTTAATCGTTATGAGGCAGATCCTGAGTTATTAATGACTTGGATAAATTTATACGTTTTCCTCTTAAATTTTGTCCTTGTTTTTGTGATAGATAACGTCCATTTTTTACGTGTTTTCTTGACAAAGTAGGTGGGGTGGGTGCTTTGGAGTTAAAGATAGAATCCATCATAGAACGCTGTAACAATAAGCATGGAATGACACCTCAAAATCTTGAGGACCATTGCTTACCACCATGTATTAAGAGGAAAAGATTGTCAGAGGCTGTCCTCCTTATGCAAAGTCCATGCCAGGCAAGACATAATGACAATGTGCTATTTATTTACCAGTTCTTAAATTTCATTTTCGTATGATGCTTGTGTGATGTAGGATGAAGGTAAAGTGGGGAATGGGAGGGGAGAAAAAGAAAAATAATGATAATAATCTCAACTGATCCTATATAGGTATGATAAGAGATGAGATAAACCCCAATTAAATCTAAAAGATAATCTAGATGTCCTAATTAAGTGAAATCCTAATTATCCCATCTTAATATTAAGATTAAATAACCCTGATCCCATTTCCCATGATTGTGAGGCTGAAAAAAAGTTATGGATGGTTTTATTGAAAATTATGTGTTGGGTTATTTACCTTTCATATCAGGTCTATGTGATTGATATTTGTTGTTTGAGCGCATTAGAAACATCACGTATCAAATTAGTGCAACAGAGACAACCTTATAATCCTTTTTAAGCTATAAATGTTTCATCTAATTAGGAAAAAAAAAAAAGAGACAGCCTGGTAATCCTTTTTAAGTTTTACATGTGATGGGTATAGTACGTATATTTGTTGGGTTATATTACTTTTAGTTCCTGCCCACCTTTTCCCTTAATTTTCATGCAAATACTTAGATTGATATTTCCGTACAAGTACTTAGAAGTCTGATTATCTTGTAGGAACTAGATGGTATATGTCACGAGAATAATTGGATCCTGCCAACTTACCGGGTATCATCATTAGATGGTAAGACTGTTTAATTTAGACGGGTCTGTTTGGTACAAGGGATTTAGAGTGAAAGGGAGGGAAAATATTTGAGAGTTACACTAAAAAAGTTGGAGAAGTGGGGTTAAAAGATTTGAATTAGTTTTTCTTACTCTTTTATATTACATATTCTCTTTATTAAAATTTTAAAACCCAACTTCAATTTTTTTGAATCCAACTCACAATAATTTCCCTTCCCCTCCCCTCCAAATCCCTAATACCAAACAAGCCCTCCAGAAGTGGAGGCAGATGAGTGTTACTCTTGGAAACGTCCATGCTGTTAGTGCACCATTATCAGCATAATATTAATGATGCGTTACTCTTTAATTCACATTGCATAATACTTAATTTACTCATATGTATTTGTGCAAGTCTGTGTGAATATCTGTGTGTAGAGGGATTATCATATTGGGACTCAATCTTGCATAATTTAAATATATTGGTTGTACCTTTTGAAGGTGGTTTTGAAGGTAAAGTAACTGTTAAAGGAACGGACTTCGAGTGTTCATGTGGGGGTAACCTGTGTCTAAATCCTCGTGAAGCAAGGGAATCAGCCGCTACTCAGATGTTGGCGGAATTGAGAAGTATGGCGAAATCAACAAAAAACTAGTCTTGGCTGTCTCTGTTGGAATCATATAAATGGCATACGTGAGTCGTCTTTTGCTAGGGATGGCAGCCTTTAATATGTTCTCAAATGGAAGGAACCCTGCCTTCGATGTCAATGTAGAACTGGGACTTGTTGACTAAATTAAACAACATTAATGTAGGAGATCTTAGTTAATTGCTTTATTGGCACACTGAACGCCGATTAGACTACAAGGTAATGGAATTGACATCCGTTTATCCCTTTGTCAATTTTTATCATCCCGAGTAAAAATTGATATGATCTAGCGGTTCTTTTTCTGAATAATTCAACAATAGTTAGGTGCATCTTCATCTGATACTACTAGTCTTTTATAGAATTTGGAATCAGGGAAAAAGATAGGAAATGCTAAGGGATGTGTTAGGTTGTTTGTAACACCCCAAATTTTATTTCTCAATATGTCTTGACGTCTTGTAAACATTTGTGGCATTTAATGAGATGGATGGGGGGAATTTTGGTAGATGTGATTATGCTTCCAGTGAAATTTTCTGCAAGGCAGTGAGCTACTCATGTGATTTTGTATGATCAAATGATG
This sequence comes from Inga laurina, assembly GCA_963855925.1. Classification (NCBI taxonomy): domain Eukaryota; kingdom Viridiplantae; phylum Streptophyta; class Magnoliopsida; order Fabales; family Fabaceae; genus Inga; species Inga laurina. The sequence continues at coordinate 85,857,169 of OY979702.1, forward strand.
AGTAAAACTTATGAAATTTTATAAGGTGAAAGTAGACATCTTAAGCTTTAATTTGATAGGTCATATGAATCATTTGAAGCTATCTACAAGGAGTTATGAATTTTTGAAGTTAGCCCAGAAAAACTGGAAAGTTTCTCAAGTAGCATTCAAAGAAATTAAATCTAGGAATGATGTGCTTTCAATTGGTAAATGGTTATATTTTTTTCTTGAAACTAGACTCAATAAGGGGTTTATAGCCTTTGAAATCACTTTGGTATGATATCTATAAATTTAGTTATGATTTTTTAAAGTTAGGGGTAGAAAATTTGTCAGAATTTGTATAAATCTGAAAATTGAATAAAAATGTGATGTCAATTTTTAAAATTATAAGATAATTGATAGTCCATTTTGGCATTAATTTAGGCTCTAGACCTGAAATGTGGATGGGGAAGAGAGGGAAGGACTTAGTACATAATTATGATAATTTATATGTATATAAAGTTAACATTTTGGTTTTTGGAAATTAGAAATTATGACATAAGCAAGATTAAGGATGACATAAGCATTACATTATAAGTCATATCCCTTACTTCTTCAGCTGTCGTTTTTTGGCTGAAAATAGAGAGAGAAAGTGGTGTTGCACTCAGAGAGAGGAGGAAAAAATTCGTCAGGTAAGCTTAATTTTTTTGATGACTTAGCTCATATCTTGTGTAATCCTTCGCCTAAGTTGTTCTTCTACATGAATTAAGGTGTTTGAAGCACAAATTTTAGTGTTCTTGGAGGTTAGGGTTTGGTCATCAAAGGGAACAGCCAAAGGAATCGAAAGGTAACTTCCAAATTTTCGAATATTGATTGTTCTGGTTGCTATAAGTAGTTTAATCGGTGAAATTTTGATTGATTTGCTTTATTTCAAATTTGGGAAATATGGTGACATAAATGTCATGTTGTCCAAATTTAGTCCTAATAGTAGTTGTAACCTAATTAAATAATTAATAAATGGTTAGGAGTAGAAAAGAATATGTCTGCGGAGTCAAAATTGGAAAACCCTAATTTTCTCCGGAGTTTCTCAGATTTTGACCAGCACTAGAAAATGGGGTTAGAGTTGGATTTTTGATAATCTGGTGATTCTATTGAGCTCAGGAGGGAAAATTAGATGGGGTTGCAGTTGGTCACTTTTTCGGAAAAGCCTGAAAAACCATAATTACGAAAGCACCCCTAAAACCCTGAAAATAGCGGCTGCCAAGGGAAATTTTATCTTTTGGCAGTGAATTTGGTAATTCTGAGTCCGGAAATGGATTCCTTAGGCAAAAATATGTCAGAATAGTCCATGTCAAAATTTCGGGAAAAGTATAGCTGGATCGGGGTTCTGGGGGTATTTTGGTAAATTTTCACCATAGGCTAATATAACTACTAGAACACTATGGAAGTGCCTGAAATGGTACATGAATAGGTTTGTGTGTATTTGATATTTGTGTTGGTGTATTGATGCATGTTATTGCTTTGCTTGATTATGTGAAACATATATGAATGATTGGAGCTCTGTTTCTATTTATGCTATGACCATAAGTATGTTGTTTGAAACATTGAGCACGTAGATATATCATTGTGTTGGCATGAGTTAATGTAATGCAAGCATGACATGCATTAAACACTTATCATGCATGCATATTAATACCATTTTCTACTGAGATTCTCTCGAATTTCACCCCTCCCGTACCAACAATTTAGATAGGTGAATACAGAAGGTACGCAGAGATCAGAGAAGGGAACTATACGAGAGGATTGCAATGGTGAAACGAAAATGGAAAGATGTCTCCATTTCACTGGGACGAGTTTAGACACTCAAATAACCCTGTGTGGCTATATTGATGGTAATTATCATGTATGAACTCCTATAGGGAAATTTCTATAATCATGCACATATTATCAGTATAATTATACTATTCTTGTGTTATCCACTGAATCACGAAATAATATTATACTGCAAGTCAACATAAGATAAGGGTGTGACATTGTTCTACCTCAAAGGATCCAAGAAGCAAGGGAATGAAGTTATCTAATACTTTTGCTACTAAAAAAGTTTTGCTACGACATCATAGATTGCGCCACTCCGATTTTTGTTAGATCAAGTTATCTACATTGGATGTGTAAAATATTCATACAAGATATGCATTATCTCATTTAAATTGATTTATAGTATGAGATATTTTTAACTAAAACATGCTCTCTCGGGTCCTAAATATAAGAGAGTTGACTTTTTTTTATAGACATTAAGGAAACTAAATAAATTACTTAATCATATCATATATTGTGTATACTTAAATTATATATCACTTTATAAGTTAGATAAAATAGTTATAAAAAATAATAATAAATATAAATATTTTAAAGTAATTTAATTTAATTAGTTTTCCTAATATCTCTAAAAAAGTCAACTATATCTTATATTTAGAATCAGAAAGAATACCATCCAAAAAAAATTAAATAATTAATAGTTTAATTGTTTTAAGCTTTACCCTCATTTAATACCTCCTGGCTTACAAAGTTTGACACCTATCTACATTGGATGTGTGTAAAGTATTCATGTAAGATATGCATTATCTCATTTAAATTGATTTATACTGTAAGACATTTTTAATTAAAACATGTTTTCTTTTGTCTTAAATATAAGATAGAGTTGATTTTTTTTGGAGACATTAAAGAAGTTAAATAAGTTACTTAATCATATAATATATTGCTTATCCTTAAATCATATATCAATTTATAAGTTACACAAAATAGTTTTTAAAAAATGATAAATATAAATATTTTAAAGTAATTTAATTAACTTTTTTAATATCTTCAAAAAAATCAACTCTACTTTATATTTAAGACCAGAAGAGGTACCATCCAAAAAAAAATTAAATAATTAACATTTTAATTGTTTTAAGCTTTACCCTTATTTAATATGTCCTCGCTTACAAAGTTTGATACTCTCTACATTGTATGTGTGTAAAATATTCATGCAAGATATGCATTATCTCATTTAAACTGATTTATACCATAAGACATTTTTAACTAAAACATGCTTCCTCTTATTTTAAATATAAGATATAGTTGACTTTTTTGAAGATATTAAGGAAGCTAAATAAATTACTTAATCATATTATATATTACGTATCCTTAAATTATATATCATTTTATAAATTAGATAAAATAGTTTTGAAAAAAAAATGATAAATATGAATATTTTAAAATAATTTAATTGATTTTCTTAATATCTCTAAAAAGGCTAACTCCGTCTTATATTTAAGATGAGAGGGAGTACCATCCAAAAAAATTTAATAATTAATATTTTAATTGTTTTAAGCTTTACCCTCATTTAATACGTAATCACTAACAAAGTTTGACACCTATCTACATTGGACGTGTGTGAAGTACTCATGCAAGATATGCATTATCTCATTTAAATTGATTTATACTATATGACATTTTTAACTAAAACATGCTCCCTCTGATATTAAATATAAGATAGAATTAACTTTTTTTGGAGGTATTAAATAAACTAAATAAGTTATTTAATCATATCATATATTACATATCCTTAAATTATATATCAATTTATAAGTTAGACAAAATAGTTTTTAAAAAAATGACAAACACAAATATTTTAAAATAATTTAATTAGTTTTCTTAATATCTATAAAAAAGTTAACTCTATCTTATATTTAGAATCAGAGAGAGTACCATCCAAAAAAAAAAAAAAAATTAAATAATTAATATTATAGTTGTTTTAATCTTTACCCTTATTTAATACCACCAACTAATGATTATCATTTACTTGTTAGGTAGGTGTAGGTGAGTAATTTTGATATACTGCAAAGAACATTTCAATTAAAAGCTATTAATTACTCTTAATACGATGCAAAGCAAAGCGCCCTATATATCAAAACATATAATTTTGCAAAATACCCCTCATATTTGAGAGAAAATTCTTGCGTGCTCCAGGAGCACCACGCAACATATGCTCTATCCAATTAAAATGTGCCATGTTGATAAGTGTCGGCTGGTGTGGCACAACTGAGAATATAGATGTATGGAATGTTACAAGCTGTATAGACAATTGTCACCAAAATCATGCCCTTGCTGGAGAGAAAAATCTGCCCCCACAACAGAGACAGAGAACCACACCAGCTGATGTTCTAGCATATGCACTGATGGGCCCGAATGGTAAGAGAACATCCAAAGAAAGAATTATGATGAACACTTAAAGGAAAGAATGAAAAAATTGCCAACTGCTTGGGAGATGAAACAAATGACAGAGAAAGTGATATCTAACTGAATCGTTACGTACATGAGAAATAAAATGTACTAGCACCCAGCAGCTTTCAGGAACTTATCAAAGGGGCTTGAAGGTGGTAGTCTCAAAGTATGATGCTGTCCAGGGTCATATTGTGCAGATAGGCGAACCTTATCTTGCGCTTGAATTTGCTCCCGATTGGCCAATGCCATGTCTCTTTTTGAATATTCCAGAGTCTACACGACAGCGCAGATGCATCAAATAATAATCGTTTCAAGATCTTTTACAATCAATGTATATTCTATGTGGAGCCTTGCTCAAGTGGCCTGATTGTTGAGAATCATAGGCAGCCTAAGGTGTAGCAGTAAATAGCAAAATTCCCAGGAGAGGTAAATAAAAAAGCATAACATTTTCACAATAACTCTGGACCCAGATAACATCGTATGCAGGCCACGCTGGAAATGTATTCAAGGATAAATTTTCTCACCATATTATGAGTTTATGAGAACGAACATATGCTGAGTTTAAGTTTACGAGTGGCTCTTATCATTTTTTCCTCTCTGTCCTTTTGATGATAGAGATATGGTTGTTTGATGACTCTTGTTAAAAAAGATATAGTTGTTTGACAACTTGATCAACGACTAGTTTATAACAGTTTCAAAACAACATGAATTACCAAACTAGGATAGTCGAACAACTATATCTTTTTTTATGGCCAAGAGGCAAACAGCCACATCAAGCACAGATTTTGAAATGAAAACGAGATTCTGTTCTCCTTAAGAAAAACTCTCCACCATTATTCATAAGCCCCCACTCCCAATTAAGTCCGGTAGTTCAAATATAGATTTTCTATGGTTCTTTATTCTTTCCACAATCTAAAATAAATTCAAATCATTTGTGGTATTGCACAATCAGATGGCACTATTTACAAGTCTGGGGATCCAACCAAAATGTACTTTATGAAAAGGAAATTCGCTCAACCTTCCCCCATCCTCCTCCTATTTGTGCAACTAAAAGCAACAATAACTGTCATGTGTTACACGAAAACTTCAAATAATCAGTTGACCATTTAACTAATTAAATGTCTAATAGATCCTCGAGAAAAATAAATTCCTTCATGATAACTATTTTCATTTTAAATAAACTTCAAAAGTTATGATAAGAAAGTGATCACCTTAGTTGGTAAGGAGGGAAATTGTGTTTCATTTTCACTTGAAAGAACTATTGCCCTAGTCTCTTGGTGCTTGAAACTGTGAAGAATTGACATCTTCTGCTGTTTCCCTGTCACAAGCGCCTCACACTGATTCTTCATTTGGTCATAAGGAACAATAGTCGATGATATGGGGAAACTAGCAACTTGACGGGCAGTCTCCAGAACCTATACATACAAAAATCCCCATAGGACCTCTAAGAAAATGACATGCAGTCTCCAGCCAAAGCATCATGTATTGATCCAAAACACTATCATGGCAACAAGCAAATTCTAAAATTAAAGATCAGTATTACCGATTCTAAGAGTTGATTAACACTTAGAACGTCGGGGTTATTGAAAGAGAGTGATGTTTTGCGATCTGACTGGCTTTTGCTTGGTTCAGGTTCCATCTCTTCATCCATTAAGGCCACTGGAGCCATGATCTGAAAAACCAATCACCGAACTAATCAGAAATAAAATCTTTTAGACGGCACTTAAATGGAAATGCAATTTCGAGATTTTACCTCATCTAAGTCTGAGAACTCAATTTGAGCTAGTGGAGAACATGGCCGGGGTGTCTCCATGAACAAAGGAGGTCCCGATGGATATGCATCATCAGGTGAAAAGCCCTGTAGAAGTTGCTTCTTTATGCTGGATAACTCATCCTGATCAACAAGGAGAGATTGGTATAATAGATAATTTCCAGGAAACAAAAGTGTGTGCATTTGTCACTTCAACAAATCGGCAAAATCTTTTTATTTTTAATAGAAATTAAAAAAAGTATATGGTACATCGGCAGAATATTAATTCATAACAAATGTGCACTAAGAGCAACCATTTAACTGCTTCGTGTATTAAACACTTGATCAAACATTTAATTCATTCCATCATAAAATCCTAATCTCTAGCTTCAAAAGTTCAATGGTGTAACAATTATCATATCATTCTAGTAAGAGCATTTTACTACTCAAGTACACCATAATACAGACCCTTCACCTCATTCTTACTATTCTATTGCTGATTGTACTCACACAGATAGAGCTTCCCCATATTTATAATTAATCATCAGTGCCTGAAATACCATTACTGATTGCTCAAGGGATATAAGAATATTTGTTGACAACCCAAGCGAGATTTATATGGTTTTTTATTCTGCAATGAAATTAGCTACTCCATTATAAATGTAATAATTGCTTATGAAAGTCACTCTGGTGACATGGTGCTGCCTTTGCAGATTCTGTGATAGTGTCATTCTGATCAGAAGGTTCATTATTCAATTCATAATACAACCAAAAGGAGGGTGACAATTTCATTTTTGCAAGTGCGTCCACTGCTACCAGGGCATCTTAAAGGCTTAAACTAATGGGAGAAGGCCTATGAATGGTTTTATTGATATCTATAAGATATGCCCCTTGCGCAAAAATGGAAGCATTTGCCAACTATTCCCTGAGCTGAAATTTAATTTACGTATAAAGAATTGGGTGCAAATGATCGAGCTCCTGTTCACTTAATCATTAAACTTAGAAAACATATCAAGAACTGATCGACTTAAATGCTAAAGCTACCAGAAGAACCCCCATGAATGATTTTATTAAAAGAACACAAAATTCTGCAGTCTTATACATAGGTGAGCAGAAAATTCACCATAGAATTAACTTTATTTATATTTAGATAAATTGACATGCTTAACACCTCAGCCTGCTCAATAAAAACTAGAAAGAAAACCGTAGACAAATTAACAGTATTCTTGTATTACTCCAGCTAAACTGCCAATCGACAGCAAGCAAATGAGAGATAAAACCATTCATCTTACCTCTGATAATTTTGCAAATTTAGTCATGAAGTATGATATTACAGTCTCTTTCAACAGCCTATCATCCACTTCTACAGCAGAAAGTGACCTCATAGCATTGAATTCATTTTCCTGAGATCCATAAGACATCTTCTCTGATTCTATATAAACGGCCTGCAGTCGAACATCATCGACCAACTCAAGAAAAGGATCTACCTGCAAATTTATGACTCCAATTAACTAACCTAACTAAAATAAATAATGTGGACTGATTGAGAATCTCAATTTCAAAAGGAAGTTAAATGAATACACTGAATACAGTTCAATTGAAGAAATTGAGTGAAGAAACTAACAGTGTTCTCTGTCAGGGATGCTTTAACTATTGAAATCAGATCAGGGAAATCGCCTGCCCTGGCAGAAAATATAAGCATGTACGATGCCAAGGTAAAGAGAGACCTCCTGCGTGATGGTTGTAAGCCTCCTTAAAGAAACATCCAGAGATATTTATAAGAACACTGAGCAAGGAATATATTTATACTAAGCATGAAAAGAATGCAATACTATCATCAAGTATTCCCAATGTGGCAAACTGAGCACACTGGATTTTCAGATAAAATCAGGATACTCAGAGCTGCGCACTTTTTTTCCCCCTTTGATAGAACAAATATTCTATGATGCCTTTGTAAACTAATATGATCCAGTCTATTTGTTACCATCAAGGACCATGTTAATTCAAAAACTTAAATTCATAAGTGAAGGGCTTATGAGTAATTTTCATTATAATCTCAAGCACTCTCCCGCAGACAATGGTTCTTTGCGCTTTAAGTATGGATAAAGCACCAGCAGATCATACCTTGTGCTGAAACTTAATTAAAAGAATGGGGAGAAGCAAGTATCAAGCTCTTGCTTGACCATTTGTTTCTAGAGGCTCTAACATCACGTTAAGGCCATTTCAATTCACAATTTTAAGCTATTAAGTGAAGGCCTGTGAGTAGCCTTCGTCATAATTTGGAGCAGCTAAGGACCTTGGGAAACTACATACAAGTAATTTGATGCTCAATTTTCGAATTTCTAGTTCAGCCTTAAATGCAGGTATAAATCATAATTCCAAGTTCAACTCGATGGAAAAAGAGAATAGAAAAAGAAAGGAAGTGTAGCAAGATGACAAGAGAAAAGGACTGGAGAAATCTATTTATATGTTTAACTTACCTTCTTGGTCCAAAGAGATACTCCTCAGGGAGAATGCCAGTTGGAAACATCTTACTAAAGCCATGTGACTGGAAGTCTGTGGAAAGCAATTCAATCATCACAAACTTACTGAAACTAATCATGTCAATTTGTCTTTAGCTATCAAACAAGGAAAAAAGATTATGATATGTGCTCTAGTTGTCCATTTCTGAAAGGTACAAAGTCCCTTTCAGAAAACTATATTTTTAAACACAATGTTGGTACCCATTCAAGCCAACTCGAAATACTTTCATTAGAAAGGCCGTATACAGGAGAAACTTAGTTATACACAACAAAAGTGGCATTTACTGACAGATAACAGACAGACATAATCTGTTCGTAATAATCCCATAATGAAGTCCCAAAATCATCAACTGTTGCAACCAGAAATTCTAAACAAGAAGACATGCTTCTATCTTCATCACACCAGGCACACATGCATACATCATTAAATATTTCTCCATAACAAGTTTGGGAAGTTGGGGACAGCATCCGGAGTAAAGAAGCTCATAATGCAAAAGGTTGATCACAACTTATGTACAAGTAACAATAATCATCCTTTCAACACTCTTGTAAGAACGAGACCATGGTTACTATCTAGAAACCCATATATGATTATGAGATAGCATTATAAAGGGTTCCCGTAATTTTCAACCTGGTGATTAACAAATTAAGTGTGATAGGTAATAACTAATTTATGAAAAACAGAAAAGTATATTATTTTATCTATTAATTATATAAAATAAAACCTATCAAGGCCTCAGTATACATTAATCTCACCTTAGAACGAGTAAACAACAAAGCAATGCTATAAGTCTGAGCCATTGCCTCAAAATTCTCAGGGCCATTTTCTGCAGATGTTGCCTGTACCCAGATTGAAGAAAGCAAAAGACTCACTTGGTGACTACTCAATCGTAGAGAACCCAGCTCCTGAAAATTTCAGATACACAAAATTTTTTAAGTACAATGAATATCAGAATCTACTGACTTAATTGTTACTAATAATATTTAATAATGATGATTCGAAATTTCATACATCCTTTCCATCAGTGAGAGCATGGGTAATGCCGTGAAGACGAAACAGATTAGATGCATATTTCCCATCGACACCTGCTTTTGTCTTTCCCTCTGATGGTTCGCTCTTCATACTGGCCAAATTTTGATCATGAATGCCAAGGCTCTCACTCTCTACCTTCTGAATCATCTTTGTTTTCCCGTCTAACCATGGAGAAAAAAGGGATGGCATAAGCACTATAGAGAAGACACTATGTGCCCCTATACGTGTTTCATAGTCTGGATGGGCCATTGCCATGAGCAATTGATGAAATAAAGCATCTGGGAAAGCCTGGACATTTCCATAAATAACCCTGATATTTAGACAGTTTTACAAGTGTTTGGGAGGTAGAAAAGTCAATTTTCAATCTAAGTAAAAAGTACTTGCCTTCTTATGATATGATATGTTAGGGATAGAAGAGATTAATTTTGTAGTTTGATAAATGGCAGAGATTGTGGTTCGTGCAACAATAGTACTATTTGAGATATTCTCTAGCACCACTGCCATCATATCAAGAATGGGGCCTGCATCCCCAACCTGTTGTTTCCAGAATTTCATAGTTAATGCAAAACCAAAAAAGAAAAGCAGCAATGAAGTAAACCAAAAAAAAAGCAGCAACAAAGTAATACTCTTTTTCCTCATACAAGCCCTTTTGTACATCCATTTGATGATTTGAAGGAAAATTAAGTGGCTTCCTTCAGCATATTAAAGGCTAAAGCATTAAGATGATACAAGTATTATGCCAACTGACACATTGAGGCTTTGGGCTTTGTTCAGAATTAGAGAGGTTGGAGATATATTTGCACAAACGGATTCTCTGCTCCTCATATAGGTGCTGCTCATTGTGCTTCTTAAGTGTACAGTGCCTTTTAGTAGATTTTTGTCGAGCAATCACTGCCTTTTACATGGTTATGCAGATTGCAGTCAAGGAAAAGGGTTTTGTTTTTGCCATCATCAAACAGGGAGTTTGTGGATAATGGGTCAAATGGGACTATATGTTGGTCTGTATGAAATTGGCGGAGACAAATTCTCAGAATGAGGAATTACATAGATGAAAAGTGATAGAATTCCTAAGCCTCTTTTAGTGTATTGACTGTATTCTAGGAAGAGGCACAAGAATTAGAAATTAGGGGCAAATTAGTCTTTATTCAGTTAGTGTTTTATGTTATGTTTTATGTTTATATGTTGTTGAGTACTTATTATTAGTAGTCATCTTATCTTATCAGTCAGTTATTTTGGAGTCAGTTATTTGTATTGTTATATAAACCTATGGTGTAATTGTTGTGGGAAAAATGATATAGTATTGTTCAGAAAACTCTCTTTTCTGTCCTAGAATTGCAGATTCTGGTTCTAGTGGGCTTCCCTAATTTCTTTTCTCTCTAAATCATTATTCTATTCTGGCAAACCAAGTTTTATCAAATTGGTATCAAAGCGAAAGATCCTCAACCTTGTGGGACAATAACTGAATACTCACAATTCTACACACCAAACAGACCCCTCAGTGACTACCCAACATCTCGCAGAATCGCTATTTGATTCTGTTCCCCCACTCGACACCTTTCATCGTACACTCACAGAACTCTCAACAACACACTGCCCTCCTTAACTGAAGAACCAAAAGTCAATAGTTATGTTACAAGGACAAACAAGTAACCCAAACAGGGAAAATTTGGTAGACACCGATGAAGTTGAACAGGATAGCCCTTGGTGGAATCGAAATCCCTTTAAACGTCCACATAATAAAGTGGATTTCCCAAAGTTTGAAGGAGGTGATCCTTGGGGGTGGATGATGAAGGCAGAAAAGTACTTTTGTTATTACTAGACGCCTGAAGATTTAAAAGTAGAGGTAGCAGCAATGAATCTAGAAGGGGACGCTTTGGATGTCTTTCACATGGGTGACTTCAAATCGTACCATCCGATATTGGGATGAATTAATTCAAGTTTTATAGGAAAATTTTGGTCCTACCAAATTCTAGAGCCCAAATATCTTTTTGTGTGATATTAGACTGATGGGAACCGTAGATGAATATAAGAAGGAATTCATACGGCGGTCTTCTCGTGTTCATGGTTGGCCGGAACACTGTTTGCTGGCCGTGTTAATCAATGGCCTGAAGGAGGAACTGAAGTCTGATGTCAAAATACAAAAGCCACATACTATTTATAAAGCAGCAAGCCTCGCTTTGGAGTTTGAAGCCAAAATACACAGTCAGCCAGAATGCCAGATTTCTGCATCTCAGCGATTTTCAAATTCAAAGAGCAATGAATCGGATCTAATTGGAGGGATAATAAAAATTATTATTATCCATGTCAGCCTTAGGGTATGAATATTAATAATAATAATTATTCACAAAGCTCCAATCAAGCGGCTACTTCATATGTCAAGCCATTATCTACGGCCAAATCAAATCCTCCGATCACGACATCGTCAACTGCCATATCAGGTTCTAAGCGTCAGATCAGGAGAGCAAAAAGGCTCTGTTATCATTGTGGCGAGAAATTCTCGCTTGGTCATCGCCGCAAGGGTTCGGCTCTTAGGATCATAAAGATAACTGAAGATTCCAGTGAATTAAATACACCAAATGATAAAGAGCCAAATTTCAAATCAAATATGGTGGAGATTTCATTGCACGCTATTCTTGGCAATCAATCAACAACCACTATGAAGGTCAACGGAAAACTCAATAATACTCCAGTTTTAATCCTCATTGATAGTGGCTCCACACGCAACTTTGTTTCTAAGAAGTTGGTGTCCAACTTGGGCATTCCAATCCAGTAACTTCCACCCTTTGGAGTGCAAGTAGGCGATGGTTCATTGATCACATGTGATACAATTTGCAGAAAACTTGAAGTCACAGTGCAGACTCTGGTGATACAAGATGACTTCTTTCCTTTCTATTTGGTGGCATCAATATGGTACTTGGTATTAACTGGCTAGCGTCCCTGAACACAGTGGAAGCAAACTGGCAACAAATGTTTATGGTCTTATGGGTTAATAGGAAACGCTACAAACTTCAAGGGGTCCCCAAACCAGATATGGCAGTATTGCTTAATAGTTACATTGGTGTGGATATTGTTCGCAATTTTGAAATGGCGAAAGATTTAATTCAGGATTATGTTGAGACACAAAACCCAGTACGCTACCTCCCCTACGAGGCAATTGTCACGCTATTCCCCTTTATCCAGCTGCTGTCCCTCCAAACATTCACCCTTACCGTTACCCTTATTCACAAAAGGATGAGATTGAAGAACAAGTTGCTAGGTTATTGAAGAACAAGTTCATTCAGCTGAGTACAAGTCCCTTTGCCGGTCCAGTTTTATTAGTTCCTAAAAAAGATTCATCCTAGAGACTGTGTTGATTACAGAGAATTAAATCACATCACAGTGCCTGACAAATATCCTATTCCTACTATTGAAGAGCTCATTAACAAGCTACACGGGGCAAAGTACTTCTCCAAGATTGGTCTTCGTTCTGGCTACCATCAAATCAGAATTCAACCAAGTGATATCCATAAGACGGCTTTTCAAACTCATTCTAGGCATTATGAGTTTGTGGTCATGCCCTTTGGTCTTACCAATACTCCTTCAACATTCCAAGCAGTCATGAACGATTTATTTCATCTATTCTTAAGGAAATTCATTTTGGTGTTCTTTGATGACATCTTAGTGTACAGTAAAACCTTTAAAGAATGAGCATTTATAGACAATCTTCTATCTCTCACAACAGAATGAGTTTTATGCACATCCCGATAAATGTGACTTCCTTCAATTAAAAGTCTCATTTTCAGGCCACATCATTTCAGCTAAAGGTGTTTCGGTTGATCCTGACAAGTTTATAGCTATAGACAATTGGCCTCTACCTAAGAACATCTCTGAACTCCAAAGATTTGTCTTTGGATATTATAATAGGTCTCACAGGATATTATAAAAGATTTGTCTTCCAATATGGGCAAATAGCAAAGCCTCTTATAGATATGACTAAAAGAGATGCTTTCACTTGGAATAAGCAATCTTTGGCAGTATTTGAGGACTTGAAAAAGGCTCTTCTTCAGGTTCCAGTCCTGCAACTTCCTGAGCTCTCAAAGACCTTCATTATCGAATGTGATGCATCTTCTTCAGGACTTGGTGCTATATTGCAACAACAAGGCCACTCGATTGCTTATTATAGCAAACTGTTGTCCAATTCTCACAAGCACAAGTCTGTTTATGATTGTGAATTATTGGCATTGGGCAAGTGGAGGCATTATCTGTTGGGATGGAAATTTGAGGTTCACACTGACCATTTCAGCCTTAAATATTTACTGGCTCAGTGCCTCACAACTCCAACTCAACAGCGCTTGCTTGTCAAACTGCTCCCTTTTGACTTCTCTATTTTATACAAGGCTGGTTCCCCCAACCAGGGGGCTGATGCGCTTTCCAGCCGTCCTCACTCGGCTGATTTCTTCAATTTGGTCATTCCTCATGCGGCAGATTTTGATGATCTCTCTGAAAAATTGCAGCAAGACTCCTTCACCAATTCAATCATTACTTCTCTCCAGTCTGACCCTACTTCAGTGCCACATTATTCTCAAGTCTATAACAGGTTGTATTTCAAGAACCATTTGGTTTTACCAGCCAAATCTCCTCTCACATCAATTGTTATGGATGAAGCACATTGCTCTCCTGTTAGAGGCCACGGAGGTGTACTCAAAACTTTAAAACGGTTGCAGCAACACTTTTTCTGGCAGAATATGAAGCAGGAGGTACATGATTTTGTCCAGAATTGTCTCTCTTGCCAACATGGCAAATCTACCACTCAGGCTCCTACTCGTCCTTTGCAACCTATTCATTTGCCTAATCATATTTGGGAGGATTTATCACTAGACTTTATTTTTGGACCACCCAATTCAAATCGATTTGATGTTATTTTGGTTGTGGTTGATCGTTTTAGCAAGTATGCTCACTTTTTGGGACTTTCAAAACCTTTTACTGCTAAAACTGTTGCTGCTCTTTTCACTAAAGAAATCATCTGCCTTCACGGTGTTCCACATTCCTTTATTTCTTATAAGGATCCTATTTTCCTGAGTTCTTTTTGGCAAGAGTTGTTCAAGTTAAGTGGTACTAAATTACGGATGAGTACCTCTTACCATCCCCAAACTAATGGCCAAGCTGTTTAGAAAATTATCTACATTGCTTCTATCAAGACCACCCAAAATCTTGGTATAAATTCCTTCATTGGGCAGAATTCTCATACAATACCGGCTTCCACTCTTCTTGTGGGTTTACAACTTATAGGGTGGTTTATGGCAAGGATCCACCAACTCTTTTGCCATTTATTTTGGGAAATACCTGTCTCACGGAATTGAAGGAGTTTTTCTTAGAATAGGATACGATTCTGGACACTATCAAGACTAATCTCTTAACTGCACAACAACAAATGAAATTACAAGCAGATTCCCATAGAAGGGAAGTGGACTACAACATTAGTGATATGGTTTTTCTCCGAATTCAACTGTATCGATAGAAGACTCTTTCTAAGAAGTTTGAAAAACTTTCAGCAAGATATTTTGGTCCATATCCTATTGTCCATAAGATTGGTAATGCAGCATATGAATTGCAGCTTCCTCACGGCACCTGTATCCATCCTGTTTTCCATGGCTGTGATCCTCGAGCTCCCTTACCGGCTTTGCCTTTGAATGATGATTGGGAGTTTCTTTTAGAACTGAAGCAAGTGGTAGATTTGCGGGTTATCTCCAACAATGGTACCCCTGATGTTGAGCTCCTCATACGGGGGAAGGACCGTTTATCCGAAGAGGCCAGCTAGGAATCTTATGATTTCTTGGCCCACTCAATTTCCTCATTTCAGCATTGAGGACAACACTTCTTTCCTAGGGGGACGTAATGATAGAATTCCTAAGCCTCTTTTAGTGTATTCTAGGAAGAGGCGCAAGAATTAGGAATTCGGGGGAAATTAGTCTTTATTCAATTATTGTGTTTTATGTTATGTTTTGTGTTTATCTGTTGTTGAGTAGTTATTAAGTAGTTATTATAAGCAGTTATCTTATCTTATCGGCCAGTTATTATGGAGTCAGTTATTTGTGTTGTTATATAAACCTATGGTGTAATTGTTGTGGGAAAAATGACATAGTATTGTTCAGAAAACTCTGTTTCTTTTCTGTCCTAGGATTGCAGATTCTGGTCCTAGTGGTTTTCCCTAATTTCTTTTCTCCACAAACCATTATTCTATTCTGGCAAACCAAGTTTTATCAACAAGCTATTAAATATTAAAACGCATGTATTCTTGAGAAGCATAATGAGCAGCACCAATTTGAGGAGAGAAAGACGTGTTCATAAATTTGCATTTCCATGGTTCAGTTTCCAGTTCTTGGTAAGTTAGCTTATGCAAGGATATCAAATTAAGGGATTTCATGCTGGGATTACTCAATCAGAACTTCATATGAAACTTCTTTTTGAATTAAAAAACTATTTATTAAGTACAAATAGAAACCAAAAGAGATGAATAAGTGTTACAATTTGAAGGATTATATTGATGCAGAGGTAAAACAAGAACCTCTGAAATATTATTGAATCCTTAATCCTTAAGAGTACAAGAGCCATTATATCAGCAAACCATAACCTAGGCTAATGCTAGAATCTAATCTAAATAAATCTAATAAATATCAACATAATATATATAATATCTCAACATGAGAATATATCAAATATTAATATAAAATATAATAATATCTTAACAATAAGTGATGAGAAAATAAAGAAAAATGCCGCTCCCTACTGAACTATAAAAAACAATAAAATGAAGTCTGTCAATCTGTTATGGTATTCACAATAGAAAGGAGAGAGAAAGGGAGAAGAAGGAGAAAGAGAGAGGAATCATGAACCAAAAGTACAGAGAGATAGAGGGGAAGAGAGAGGAAACGGGCGTGGGGCCTCTCCATTGAGCCTCCATTTAAATAAAATGCTGCTTTTGGGTTTATTTAAAAAACAATTGTTCATCCTATTCTTTCACAGCGTCCCTCATGGTCTCGATTCAGTGTCATTCGCAAATTTTGGCTGCCGTTATCTTTGTTCCTTCTGTCCACCGTCGCCCCAAATGGTTCTGTTCGCCCTCGCCCC
Source organism: Inga laurina (assembly GCA_963855925.1). Lineage (NCBI taxonomy): Eukaryota > Viridiplantae > Streptophyta > Magnoliopsida > Fabales > Fabaceae > Inga > Inga laurina. The sequence continues at coordinate 85,873,802 of OY979702.1, forward strand.
TAGTGCTTCTGTTCACCATTGCCCAAATCTGCACAATCATCTGGAGAAGAGGCAAGGTTCCATTTTCTAATACTCACAGTATCTAGAATATGTCCAAATGAAATAGTGAAGTAAGGAATAGCAGCTGCCTTTATAACATGAAGACCATCTTCGTGTTGATCTCTACCACCTATAAATCGTGTTCATATTTAAATCAAAACCAAATTTCAATAGAATTGGATTTATATCTGCCTTGGGGGGAAAATCAAACCTGAAGACTTGAGGGTGGAGGAGTATAGGGCTTGGTTTTTCTTCTTGTTTTTAGGCGATAGAGGAGAAATCCAGCAAGTGATATAAATTTGATGTGTGTTGAACAGAAGGAACAAAGATAACAGCAGCCAAAATTAGCGAATGATGCTGAATCGAGGCTATGAGGGACGCTGTGAAAAAATAAGCTGAGAAAATTTTTTTAAATAAACCCAATGGAGAGGCCCCGCGCCCAGAGGAAACTGATAGGGACCAAGGTAGTATGAGTTGCCAAAGTCCCACATTGAGTAGTGTGGGCTGCTTGCCTTGGCTCTCTCACCTCAACAGCTAGCTTTTGGGGTGTGGTTCTCCAAGGTGCTTGGGTGCCTATCTTTTGGTATCAAAACCGGTGGCCGGCGGACCGGAGAAGGCTACCGACAGAGGGTTCTGACCGGCAAGGAGGCCAAGTGAAGCCATCTCGGCTTTCCGGAAAGGGTGTATTGATAGGGACCAAGGTAGTATGGGCGGCCAAAGTCCACATCGAGTAGTGTAGGCTGCTTGATGGGGTACTTAAGTGCCTTGGCTCTCTTACCTCAACAGCTAGCTTTTAGGGTGTGGTTCTCCAAGGTGCTTGGGTGCCTATCAGAAACATAGAAAATAGAGAAGAAGAAGAGAGAACAGAGGAGAAACTGAAGTCGGTGATATTCTCATTAGAGACTGAACATTCATGATCTGAATACAATAGGCTAGTGAGAGTATTTATAGCCTTAATCCCTTTACCTACCGCCTTCTAATTACAAGGGTATTCCCTGATGGCGAGTATCTAACAGCCTAACAATTAACTAACTTCTAACTATTCCTAATCTTATTAACATTCCATATCACAATCTCTTTGGATGTTCACAAGGGGGACTCAGTTAATGGAACCGTGAGCTGAACACCAAGGATAGGCTGCAATACATAATCCTTTACCACAACAAATTAACATCAGGATTCAATCGTCTTAATATTCACTCAACCCTTAACATGATGTCATACAATGGAAACAAAACTGATTTTGTATTTCACTATATCATACAGCATTTCACGAATTTTCTGTTTAAGACAACTGAACAACTGTTTAAAACTGATTCTGTTTATGGATTAGAATGGAGAGTGTGATATTTTGTTGAAAAGAAAGACTGTTCAATTCTGCAACTATGGCAGGCTGTCAGATTATTAGCACTTCACTCAAAAGTAAAATTGTCAGTGCAATGAATTGGTATTTTGAAGGCAAAAAAAAAACGGAATTGGTATTTTAGAAAAATTTAGTTTAAGAAATTCAGGATTTTTAGTTTTTCCTCAGTTGCCAACTTGCCAAGAAGGAAGAAGCCACTCTCGCACATAAAATCTTGAGAAGTAACTTTTCTTAGAATGTAATTCCTCACAAATCAAGACATCAAGGTATCTATATGAGAAGGAAGATCTTTTTTTATATATAATTTTTCTTTTTGGGTTTTTTGGGAGGGGGATTGGGGCTATTCTTTGGGTAAGCAAGCAGCTTGAAAAGACAAACAAAGAAGCGATCATACCTTGTTTGAAAGTTGTAATATACACATTTCTAAAGCAGACTGAAGTTCAATGTTCAACTTATATTCGTCACTTCCAACATCAGAAGCTTCAGCTAAATTTTGCAAGCACTTCCTTAACTGTTTAATGAGGTCAGATATTGCACCAACAACTGCAACTGAGACCTGTTGCTCAACATTTTCTGCAAGTTGTGAGGTGATCTTAACAATATTAATCTGCAGAATAGGTTGCTTTGCAATATTCCTATGATCCAAGTGCTTGATCAAAATGGACAGCAAAAGATGGGAGTTATCTCCTGGTGTTCAAAAATTGAACATTTAATACAGAGAAATGTAGAGAAAACTTCAGTTTAAGCAAAAGTAAAGCACTGAATGTTCCAAGTTTACCTGATTCTGCTAAAATGGATTGCAGATACATTAAAACAGAACAAGCAGCTCCTTTTTCTGGAGACCACTGATTTTCAGTATCGAAATTATGAAAAAGTGGTTCAAGAACACGCCTCACAGTTGTAGCTTCCTTTGCCAATTTTGCCATATTACATAAGCATACCTTTGACCAATAAGCAGGATCCTTAGCAGTATCCCTGTTGACAATAAACAGATAAAGGTTGTCCTGGAATCATGAAACATGCTTACAAAATAAGGGAAGGAGAGATGAGTAAGACAAGACTTACAACATGAAGTCCATCTCAGTTCCAGTAAGTTTCTCTTCCTCAGCATGGTTGAGTTTCTTTTGGAGATGCATGTAATTCTCCAATGTCACAGATATAATCTATGAGGGGATCCACCCACCCAAACAAGAAACAAAAGGCTAGATCAGTGAAGATTACCTATTGCTCTGAAGATTCAATTACGTTAAAAAATCTTGAAAAAGAATGCATGGCAAACTAAACTTAAATCCTTAATGCATCCTTTTGGTATATGTCACTTCCTTGTTTCAAGGCCAACAGTCAAAGTAAAAGTATAAAAATAAAACTCACTTTGTCAAAAACCATGGAAAGATGTGAGTACTCTCCCATGAATTGCACCTTTTGGTGTATGTATCCTTAATGTCTCCTTATGTTAAAAAATTTTGAAAAAGAATGCATGGCAAACTAAACTTGAATCCTTAATGCATCCTTTTGGTGTATTTCACTTTCTTGTTTTAAGGAGAATAGTCAAAGTATAAAAATAATACTCACTTTGTCAAAATCCATGGAAAGATGTGAGTACTCTCCCATGAATTGCACCTAGTCACCGAAAATAATGAAGAAAGAACAAAATCACGAAAGGGAGCAAATAAAGTAGCCTTTGAGTAACAAATACTGTACAATGAATAAGGTAACTACTATTCTATAACCAGAAAGAAATATACGGGGGGGGGTTGCATTCATCCCACAGATGCAATTTTCTAAGACTAAAACTGCATATTGTGTCAGTGCATCTGTCAGCCAACCATGGCCACATTTCTTGCTACGAGCATCATATATGATTAAATAGTCAAATAAAGGAGTCCAAAGTCTAATTCATTTATGAAATATATATATATATATATATAAATTACCAAATTAAAGGGAGTTGCAGATTCGTATCAAGAGGCTAAATATTTAGCATATTTCAACTCAACATGGTTTCATAGTAATAAATACTAAAACTGCTAAGGATCATATTTTGAAGAACTATCCCCTCCACTCTTTAGGGTATCATCATGTTTCAGTTATATTATCATCAACTGAGAGTTTCATTCAAAAAATAAGATATGTAGTTTCTAGAGTGTAATTAACCAACAAAGGAAAGACTATACAAGTAAACTTCAGATAGTGAATATGGAACTTGTAGAATAAGTAATAATTGAAGAAGAGAAAGAACAACACCATATAGGATAGAGCTTGAAGTCCAGCTGAACGTAGACGTGAAACTCGTTCATCTTCTCCAACTTCTTGAGCCAATTGACATAGTTTAGGGATGAGACCCTCTAAATTGAACATGTATGTACTATCTGTCTACTTTTAACTCAAAAGGTCAGCATCAGCAAAGTTATGGCATCCAAACATTGTGAAAACATATATGCATTCCCCACAAAATAGAGGGCAAGAATCAAGAGATAATGCAGTCAATAAATGTATCACGCTTGTTATAAAAAATAAATAAATATATCACACTTGTCTAAGTCTTGAGGTATTAGGCCTCTTAATCAACATGAACATGAACCACGCAGTAGGGGTTTTTTTTTTTTTTTTTGGGTAGAGTCAAAATGAAGTGAGAAAGGTCTGATGAAATACCTGGCAATTTATAAAGTCCACAAGTGCTTGGCAACCTAAGGTCCTCATTTCATCAGCCCGAGTTTGTTCTAAAAGAGTTCGAACGATCCCTAAAAAACTATTAGCAAATAATGGCCTGTGAAATTAAAAAGCATTATGTGAATCATCACATATATAAAATTAAAGAAAAAATAGCAATCCTCAATACAATCAAATAAACAAGAAGTTTATATAAGCTACTTAAGTCAAGGGAAATGTACAACAACAAGAAGCCTTATCCCAATATCATTGTATTCTATCAATAACCAACTTTTCAGATATATTCTTCACTTAAAGATCTAAAACCAAGAAGAGGAGTTAAATTGCTTAAACTTACATGAATAACTAGTTCAAGAATAATGTTAATATGATTTTTTTAGGCGATGACAAGATGACATTTTAGTCACTTGTTAAACCGCTTAAACTTGTACCCAGGTTTTCTAAACCTGTTAGGAAGATATAATTTAAATAGCTACTTGACCTCTAAGCTGTTTTGCAGTAAGACTTGTTCTATTCAGCTCTTTTATCTTAAAGGGAATAACATTGAGCTGAAAATTGGATAGTTTTACAACTTTAAGTGAATAATCATATCCAAGGAAACAATTCACTTATATAGAGCAGCTAATTTCAAATAAAAAACCTACCACTGATTATAAGGACCTCTTATATATATATATAGTATAAGGACCTCTTTATACACATTAAAAAATACAAGAATTTGAATGCACAGGCGATCCTCCTAGAAAATTTATGGGATAGATGCAAATCTGAAAGTGTAAGCATCATGATACATGTACAACCAAAAGGCATAAATTAGACAATTCTAAATTTCAAAAACATTGTCCACTTTTATGTAATGTTATTCTGGTGATTCAATCTAAGTTGAAAGATAAACTCTATGACCAGCCTTCTCCTTTGTTCCAGAAAACTCACATGAGATAAAATAGAAATGCAACACAAGGACTATGCAGTTAAATTATACACCATCAAACTTACATCTGCTCCTTGCACGACGATAAAAATTTCCTGTATATGCACAAGACAACTTTCACCGAACCAAAATTTTCATTACGCAGTTCCTTGTAACATCTTTGTTCCAGGTTATCAGTGATCTGCATAGATCAAACGCTGAACATCTTAAATGGAAGTTAACAGGATTTCTTCCTCCAGCAAATAATTAACTCGTTATTATTTAAACTGGGTTATGAAGAAGAAATAGTTTCACTAGCTTAGAAAAATAATCAATTCTATAATATTCATAGAAAAATGTCTAAATTTTCTCCACCATGTCATTATTTGTTGTTGATTACGTGAGGCAAATATACCACAACTAAAGCGACGAAGAAAAGAAAAGCTAGAAAGTACAAAATGAAAACAAAAATAAAGATGTGTGGCAAAGAGATTTAAACCATGTAGAAAACAAAGGGACACTTATTCAGGTATTAAGCTGTATACTCATTGTCAGAATGAACAAGAGCTGACTGCTAGGACTAAATAGCAAAACTAGATCTACAGAACAATATCTTCTTAGAATAAAACTACCTTTGGAATTCTCAGCGCATTTTTGGAGGCATATTCACATAGCTTTCCAATTTTCCTCTCATTAGGCTCAGCATCCTGCCATATCCAGTAACAGTCACCCACATAAGATTTTTGTTATGTTGGAAAGGCTAAAATCCGAAAGGGGATCCAAAGCGTTCAAAATATTATGTTATCCAATCGTATCTATGAACCCAGATATACATGATAGATAATAACTTAAAAGTTTTTAGAAGGTGATACGTGTATTTTTAACATTTAAACCCTACTAAAATGAGTAGAACAATATTGTGGGCAGAGCTGGACATAGCCCAGGATTATGTGTGGAAAAAGATTGAAAGAATAAAAAAACTGCCCAAACAAACTTAAGATAGGTCACATTATTTAATGGTTCATGAATATGTAACTCCACCTATGTTTATAGCCGGTCCCAAGCCCGGGTAAAGGAGAAGAGTTGTGTTAGGCCCCGACAGCCAACGTAAAACCCTGTCAAATCTCTTATGAACATGGATCAACGAATAAATTGTGCTAATGCTAGGTCGTTGCCTGTAAGTAACGCGCTGTATGGCTCGAGTACAGTGATAAGTGAGCAAGGGCCGCTGCATCGTCGCCCGGGTGTAGTGTTAAATGAGCAAGGGCTACCGCTCTCTTCTGAACGGAGGCGGCTAAAGAAGCTAGTTCATGAAAGCAAGATCAGATTTGGCACTTGGAACGTTGGGACTCTGAATGCCAAATCTCTAGAGGTGGTGGGCGTAATGAATGATCGAAAGATTAATATCTTGTGCCTTCAAGAAACTAAATGGGCGGGAGAAAGATCTCAGGAAATTAATGGTTTTAAGGTTTGGTATACCGGAAAGGTCAATGGAAGGAATGGTGTTGATATCATCACTGATAATGAATGGAAAAAGAACGTGGTGGAAGTTAATAGGGTTGAAGACAGAATCATTTCCTTAAAAATGATTGTTGGGAAGGATAGTATAAACATTATCAGTGCGTATGCACCTCAAGTAGGGGCAAAAGCACGTCTTAAGGAAAAATTCTGGGAAGATTTGGAGGGGCTAATTCAGAGTGTCCCACTAACCGAAAATATTTTTATTGGAGGAGATTTTAATGGACATATCGGTAAGGAGGCAGGACCTCATGCAAGGGCTCATGGGGGTTTTGAATTTGGGGTGCTGAATAGTGAAGATCAATCTATATTATTGATTTCTCCCTCGCATATAACCTCAATATTGTCAACACTTACTTTAAAAAGAGAGAGGAACATTTAATAACATATAATAGCGGAGCTGCCAAGACACAGATTGACTTCTTTTTGGTAAGGAACTCTAATAGAAGATTTTGTACTAACTGCAAAGTGATCCCTGGGGATGGCGTGACATCACAACATAGGGTTTTGGTCCTTGATGTGAATATTAAGTGTGTAAAACAAAAGTATCGGCAAGTTTTAAATCCAAAGGTCAGGTGATGACAGTTAAAGGGGGAGAAGCGGGAGATTTTTAAGAGAACTCTTTTGGAGGAGGGCGAGAGGGAGTTACAAGGAAGTGCTGATATCATGTGGGAAAATATGTCTAAAAAGGTCCAGAAGGTTGTTAAAATAATTTTGGGAGAATCAAAAGGTTTTGGTCAGCAAGATAGAGATGAGATTGTTCAAGAGAAAGTCAAGCATAAGAAAGATTGTTTTAGAGCAATACACTTGTGTGATAATGTTGACAATTTGGAAAGGTATCGTTTGGCTAAAAAGGAGACTAAGAAGGCAGTGAGTGAAGCTCGTAATAAAACATATGAGGAGTTTTATAAGGAGTTAGGAACAAAGGCGGGAGAGCGTAAGATTTACAAGATTGCAAAGAACAAGGAGAGAAAATCGAGAGACTTGGACCAAGTGAGATGTATAAAAGATGAAGAAGGCAAAGTTTTGGTTACTAATGGAGATATTAAGAATAGGTGAGAAGCCTACTTTTATAAGTTGTTCAATGATGGAGGGGGAGGGCCTTGTGATTGCGAAGATTTGACAACCCGAGAAAGTGATCTGAATTTTTCATTTTACCGCAGGATTCGAGTTGGCGAGATTAGGGAAGCTCTTAAGAAAATGGAAAATGGTAAAGTTGTTGGGCCTGATAGGATTCCTATTGAAGTTTGAAAATTCTTGGGTAAAGAGGGTGTTTTATGGCTCACAAAATTATTTAATGAAATTTTACGATTCAAAAAAATGCCGGACGAGTGGAGGAAAAATACTTTGATTTCTATTTATAAAAATAAAGGGGATATTCAAAATTGTGCAAACTATAGAGGAATTAAGCTTATGAGTCATACAATGAAATTATGGGAAAAGGTGATTGAACGCAGGTTAAGGTTGGAGACTGAAATTGTTGAAAACCAATTTGGATTCATGCCAGAAAGGTCTACAATATAAGCGATTTATTTATTAATGGGGTTTATGGAAAAGTATAGGAGCAAAGAAAGAGATTTGCATATGGTTTTCAATTATTTGGAAAAAGCATATGACCGTGTGCCAAGAGATATACTCTGGAAAGCCCTGGAAAAGAAGGGGGTGCGGTTTGCATATATCAAAGCCATTCATGACATGTATGAGGGGGTTATAACCAATGTTAGAACGTCTGGAGGTGTAACAAAGGACTTTCTTATAAGGATTGGCCTACATCAGGGATCAGCTTTGAGCCCTTATTTGTTTAACCTAGTGGTAGATGTTCTAACTGAGCCTATAAGAGAGGAGATCCCTAAATGCATGCTTTTTGCGGATAATATAGTTTTGTTGGCTGAATCCAGAGAGAAAATTAATTCTAAACTTGAGATATGGAGACGGACTTTGGAAGTGAAGGGCTTTCGTCTGAGTAGGAGCAAAACTAAATATATGCATTATAAGTATGATAAGAGACAAGGTCGAAATAAAGTGGAAGTTAAATTGGAGAGGGCAAGTCATTCCGCAAGTGACAAAATTTCGGCATTTGAGATCAATTATACAACAAGATTGTGAAATTGATGGTGATGTCAATCACAGAATTCAAGCTGGATGATGTAAATGGAGAAAAGCTACTAGAGTTATTTGTAATCGGAAAGTACCTAATAAGGTAAAAGGGAAGTTCTATCGCACTGCTATAAGACCAGCAATGCTTTATGATAGTGAGTGTTGGGCTTTAAAGGGATTATATGAGCATAAAATGAGTGTGGCCGAGATGAGGATGTTGAGATGGATATGTGGTCATACAAGAAAAGATAAGATTCGTAATAATCATATACGTGAACAAGTTGGAGTGGCCTCTATTGAAGGAAAAATAGTAGAAAGTTGTTTGAGGTGGTTTGGACATGTTCAACGAAGGCTGTTGAATGCATCGGTGAGGAGGGTGGATCAAGCTGTATAGAGTCCTGTAAAACGAGGTCGTGGAATGCCGAAGCGTATGCTTAATGAGGTCATAGAGAAAGACCTTTTGATTAATAATATACTAAAAGATATGGTTTTCGATAGAGCACAATGGCGTCGTGCGATCCATGTAGCTGACCCCACCTAGTGGGATAAATGCTTTGTTGTTGTTGTGATATGTAATTATAGATAATTAGATAATTAGGTGATTTGGTGACCGTTAGGGATATATTAAGTCTATGAGTCCACTACTAACGGTTGGTATTAGAATAAAGGGGATTGGATTAGGGATTACCTATTACCGGCATACTAAGTCTATGAGTCGGTAGTATTAGTTCGTTAATAGCTATAAATATATGAGGAGTCAGTACCTTTTCTGTGATCGTTCCCGAACTGTTATCTGAATATGAATTCCAGACTCTGATTCCTTCTCTGTTCTTCTCTCATTTCCCTCTCTTCTTCCCTATTCTTTCCTACTCTTTCCTATTCTTCTACAACTACCTTATCATGTTGTTGTTGATGGGCCGCGTGCTTTTGCATGGGGCCTAGAATGAGTCGCACTGTTAAACAACATTACTCTCCGTGCTTTTTATATTTTATGGTGAGTTTGATATTGATATTGATAAGATTTTTCATAATGCACTTTCTAGTTCCCCTGCTCCTAGAAGACTGAAAATATTTGAAGGCACAACATAATAGTCCACTAGGCGATAAAAACAGCATCATTGAACCTCAAAACCGCATTACTTTGAAAGGGATGGCAAAAACCAACTACAACATGTGCATCGTTTTAGTTGGTTTCTTGCCACTAAAGCTTGGTAAAATTTTATAAAAAAATAAAAGCTTGGTAAAATAAATGCAACTAAAAAATTTATCATTACCCATTGATACAAGATAAGCATCGTTTTAACTAAATCATCAATCTTCAGATGATATAAAGATTATTCCTCCTAAAGAGAATTAGCATATCATGAGCAGAAAATTTCACCTGATTACGCGGGAATATATCAGCAAGCAACTTCTTGTAACGCTTCACCGGCTGTCTTGAACTTGCCCTCAAAGAAGGACAAACGCAACAGAGGTTACCACAGACGGGCACAACCCGCCTGGACATAACCCCCATTTTCCCGTGAAACTACAAACTCTCCGCTGAAATTCAATAAGAAATTAGTTAAATAAGTCAATAATTTCAAAATTAACCTTCTAGTAATGAAAAGTTGAATTTACATCCCTTCCTCAGGGTTTGGCCACCGTGGTGTTTCCAGAAATCAATTATGAGTAAGATTAAAACCCGATCAAATTCAGGAATAGCTGAGCTGTACATACGGCCCAGATAGTTCCACAATGTCATGGATAAACAAATACCAAGAAGAAAAAATACGCGGTGTGAAGAATTTGGATAAAAACTGCATTTGACTGGGCCAATATTCAGGAAAGAAGATATTCCCCACCTAATAAAAGCACAGAAACTATACTGGGTCGCAAACTGAAGCGTCTCAGATCGCGATCGGAACTGAAAGCCAAAACCGGAGAAAATAAATTAATCAAACAACGGAAAGATCAAATTCCAACACGAAATAGCTGAAGAGGAAACAAGAGGAGGACCTCCAAATAATGCCAATGTGTCAAGTAGTTGAAGTTCGGCCCGGGCAAATACTTTGTGCAGAAAGCGTGTATGGATATTGGAAAACAAGTTTTAAATGGGAGGGAGCAGTACTTTTTCTGAAGTGCCAACCATAAGATGAAAGAAAATGCGATGTGCAATTGCAAACAAGAAAGAAAAGTAAAATAAATAAAAAGAGAGATACATTATGCTAACGGCTAACGTCAAGGACGCCGGAAGAGGGTTGGAGGTGGTGGGGCCCCGTCAGACAACGGCATCTAGCTAGATGGACGATCAATCGGGCTGTCATGGCAAACATGGCCCACACTTGAATAAATCACATGTCGTCCAGTTTGTTGATAGACTCAAAAAAGGGACCAGCACTGCACCAACGGTCCCGTAACTTTCGGCTGGATTGGATTATGAGAAAACTCCCCTCGGTTCCTTTTGACCTTTATAGTGGCCCCGCCATATCTTTTTTTCTTCTCTTTCTGTCTGCATCTTATCATACCATGCGCGTTATGCCTTCCATTCTTCCTTTTCATAGGTTTTGTCGGTCATTGAAGAACACAAACAATGTCTCTTAGTAGCTTCCAATGTTAGTCTCCAAATTCCTCTCCTCGTACTATATGATCCAGAATGAGAGGCATATTCTCCACTTCTTATCTCTGCCCTCTCCTTGTTAGCAGCTAGTGATTCTTACTTCTTTCACATTCCCCCCCCCCCCTCCCCCGGACCCCAAAAAAAACAAATCATGATAAATTTTATATTTATATTCTCATCCATGTGCCCCAAAATGCAAGTCCTCTTCGATTCTTTAGCAAAACATGCTTGCATACAGCACACTAACAAACACATGTATGCTCTCTATATTTTCTGTGCCAGAAGCAATTAATTAAGCTTGCTCTCTCTCTCTCTCTCTGCCCTTTTCACTTTACTTTCAGCAGATTACTTTTGGTCTTCTCCTTCAAACCAGACACGCCAAGCAAAGAAAGGATTATCAATTTGATTCTAACACGATACACTGGCCTTGTCCGTACTTCTTGCTCCCTTGAGTTGCAATTACAGAGGCCAAAAAGTTTCAAAATTTGATTGCGCCACTTGAGCGAGAGGCTATGCTTTGGCGTGCAGTTAATCTGATGATTACTCATGTTGGCGACTCTTAATTCCCATCATTTTCTGGTTAAGATTTTAGTTCCGAAACACGTTATATGTTTCTTATACGAGCTGGTTTGCACTTTGAAGTGATAATGAGCTTTAGTGCGTCAAACATGCAGGTACAATTGCCAAGTACAAACATAACACACACATTTGAGTTGCTGGCGTCATATACAACATTGCTTTCAAGTTACAATACAAACAAATCTGTGCTTCGAAAAAGTTGTCCTCTTGCGCGGACAAGTTTCTTTACCAGGAAAAGGGTAAGAAGAAATGGATTGACCAGGGCAACCCAAAAGCCAAATGATGCAGCCAAAACGCCATGGTGTTGGGGCCTGCTCATAAAGAAAAGCACAGGCTTGGAGGTGATCCACTCAAAATATTATGCTAAAACTGAAGTATCTGTGATTAAACTCAGCAATAATCGGATCTAATTTGACAATATTAAATATAATACGAGTATAATTATATATATATATATGTGTGTGTGTGTGTAAAAACTTTTGGCTCTCTCCACCTGGCTAGCTCTCAGGAATGGCCACGGAAATAACAAATGCCACTAGAAGGACGCATGCCTTTGTCAAGATCACCATTTTTTTGGATGCTTTTTAAGCCGAGGGAAAGAAGGGAAGTATTGTAGGGGTTTGTATTGGAAGGCAAGAAGTGCTGCTTGCTTCTTTAGTTTTTATAGTACCCATCTTTTTGTAATCGAATTATTTAAGTAAACTTCTTCTCAAATAAAAAGCAATTACATCCTCTTACTTTTCTCCCTTTTTTAACTAAGCTTTATGGTTTTACAAGTTGAGGAAACAAACGAGAAAGCTTCCCAGCAAATATGCAACCCCTGGGCAATGCGCGATGGTCGAGTCCAGGAGATTAGCTTTGATCATCATCATTGCACCATAATTCTTTTTGGTTTAATAGATCAAAAATCATTTCTAAAATTACTTTTTTTTCTCATTCCAATCATATTTTAATTTTATTTCATCCTGCGTATTGAATTGATCAGAAAACTTTGAATAATTTATGGACATTGTTTTCTTGCGTTCTTGGTTTGAAAATTCGCCCTTCTCATTGTGATTCAATAGGCTCTCTGCGGAGAAACTTGAATTGCCCAAGTTGTTAAATTGTCTCGCTCGGAGTAAGAAGTACGCAGCAGCAAGCAATTTTGCTCGTTTTTCTAATTCAACTTTTGCTCACAAGCTCTCAGGATGAAGGAAAAGAGAAGAATGAGGAATCCGAATCATTGAGGGAGTTTGCTATATTCCTTTTTGTGGAACCAGGAGACTGATAAGAGGAAAATGCATTTGATTTTATGGGGGGCTGTCAAAAGAGATGAGGTTTGGTGGATTGGGTATGGGTGTGAAGGACCTCTATCCTCAAAATGTTGCTTTTATAATGAAACTCTGTTGGGTCCCATTACATGACCGGAAAGCCTTTGGGTGAAGATATTTGTCCAAAAAAAAAAAATGCTTGAAGATAAAGATGTACGCGAGTGGAAAATAAAATTCCAAGAGTGACCAAAAAATGCTCTTCTTCTGTCATTTGGCAATCCATTGTTACAGTTTGGGGTGACTTTATGAAAGGGGTTGGAACTTGAATACCAGATTTTGGTGGGATCTGTGGCAGCCTATAAATCAGCCGCTGATTAATTTGAAAAAAGAAGCGAATCGAGTTTCAATCCTCAAGCTTCAGTGAGACAATACATCCCCCATTGCATCAACAGAATCCAAGCTATTAAGATTACAGGGAAAATTATGGAAATGGCCCCTTCCGGGAAAAGTTATATTCTTCTCATGATGAGATACTACTAACGCATTAACTCAGAGCCAAGAAAGGCCTTACAAAATGGAGAGTGCCCCTTTGAGTGTGCAAGTGAGGAGAGTATTATACACACTGTTAATGACTGCAGAAAAGCTAGATAGTTGTGGGAAACTCTGATTAAACCTAACAAACTTTCTGCTTTTTGGATTTGAGGGAACTTCAAGAAGCACCTAGGAAAAGATAGATTCAACAGATGGCCTTGGGTCAAAGATTTTGGGCAAATTTGCTGGCTATTATGGAGAACAAGATGTCGCTGAGTCTTTGAAGGAACAGTGGCTACAGCAAAGGAGATACTCCACACAGGTTTATATCATCTCATGGAAACAGAACGGAAGTGATAAGTTAGGGCATCCTAATAAGCCAAGGTACAAAGCTATGGAAACAAATAACAATAGTAATTATAAACAACTATACAGCAGCAGCAGCAGCAACGACAAGGAGATACAATATTTTGGCGGATGAATGGCTTAATAGCTAACGGCCGAGCATCCAGATATAGTGGACATGTCAGAACCTCTCCACTTAACGGATTTTGATGATTAGCAAAAGGGAAGACATTAACATCCAGATAAACCAAGAAATATAGAGACGGCAACACCAAGTGATTAGGCCCCAATAGCGGTGCCGATGAATTGATTACCTGAGAGAGCTCGGATACCGGCTATCCCAACGACTCCAATGGGAACACGGAATAGAAGGGCTTTGCCAACACTAGACGGGACGGCATCAGTGTAGAGGTGGACAGCCCATGCCTTGAACTGGAAGGGTCCGAGTACGGCGCCTTGGTGGTCGTCGGGACTGATGAATCCGAAGGTGGAATCGACCTGGGAGCTAGTGGGTGGAGTGGAAAGCCACTTGAGGATGTTGAGGATGAGAGGATGGGGGTGGGTGTCGAAGAGAAGAAAGTGAGGGTAATCAGAGGCAGTGTGGAGTTGACACGGGAAGACGCCTTGGAAAGCATGCTGTGTTTGAGAGGGGCAGTGTGAGAAAGCCGCCTCGCATGCTGACTCAAACTCTGGGGACTGGGATAGCATGTTATTCCCTCGCGTTGACGCCGACAATCCCATCCAATCTCTTCCTATCCCAGACTACTGATTCAATTCCCAACCAACCCACTCCACGCAACACCCCACCTGTAAACAAAAATAGAAAACTTTCTTCAGACAATTACGCCCAAATTGGTAGATGGATGAGTTCTCGATGGCGGTTTGGGGGGGGGGGGGGAGAAGTGAAAAACTAAAACTATTAGCTGGAATGAGAGTCGAGGTGGATTCTAGTTTGTGTTTGTAATTGTATATCAATGAAAGTCGAGTGTTGTGCTTTAATTCATGACACTTCAAAAATGCTTATTCCTCTTCCACCTGTAATTCTTCAGCCTCAATTCTAGTGTACCAAGACGGACATTATTTTTATGAAACTATTTTCATAGTACAAATTTTGCCCTAACATTTAAGGAAAAGTAATTTTTCCAGATAGCAAACAGATAAAAAAGTTCTACCTAATTTAAAAAATGTTATTAAATATTAAATGCTTTTATATTTTGAATCCAAAATTCGATTCTAGTTCAAAAATAAATAGGGAACTTACAATTACTGTCTTTGTTTTGTTAATGATATGGCGAGGGGGAGGAGTATGGAATGGTTAAAAATTAAGGGTTTCAAGGGATACTCATTCTATTAAATGGCATGGCACAAGATGACTTTATTGTCTCGTGCTCCATCTCTTGAGAATGTCTTGAGTCCGAAAAAGATGTGACAGGTAGGGGTGTATAAATCCGGGATCAGGATCCCCCACTTTCGGTCCCGATTTTTGGTTGAGATGCAAATTGTATTATAGTACTGGTCTCGGTCCCGGTTTGGTCTTGGTTCCAGTAATCCTGGACGGGACCGAAATCAAACCGGAAAATCCTAGTTTTTTTAAAAAAATAAATCTAAAATATATTATTATATTAGTTAAACTTTCTATAATCTAGTGTTTAAAGTAATTATTTAACACCTAATAAGGCCATAATAATCACACAAATTGATTTAAAATTGAAGAATAACATTTTGTTATTGTTGTTGTTGTTGTTATCACCTTTATCATTTTTGTTATTATTGTTATACATTATATAGTAGGATTAGTATCACGATATATACAATTGAACTCCAAATAATTATGTAATACACATTTTATCAAATGATAACTTAAATTATGGAATAAAAAAATGCAAAAATAAAATACTAAGTTTTTAAAGGGGGAAAAAAAAAAGGGACCGGGATCAGGACCACGAGGTGTGTGACTGGTCCCGGTCCCGGTCCCGGTCGAAACAAAAAATTCCCAGAATCAAAATATTCAGGATCGGGATCAAACAATCAGGACCAGGATATTTTAAATATCGCTAACAATAGGTTTGAGATAGTAACGAGCAAACCCTCTCTACTGATTATCAAATTTGACACTCACATCTTCTTCCCTTTTGCCCAAAGCCACACCCTCTAGATTTTTACACTTGGCCATGGTTTTTTAATGATTGTCTTTTCACTAAAGGGTTCGCATTTACTTGAAATCATTCCTAGGAAAATCATCAGGACGCAAGGCATGGTGTCAAATGTTTTTCATCTTAAGATCATTGAACTCCACGCTTTCAATTAAATTCGTCTGTCTTCCCTATTATCTCCTCCAATCCTAAATATAAGATAGGGTTGACTTTTTTTTGATAGATTAAAGAAGCTAAATAAGTTACTTAATTATATCATATGTTGTGTATCCTTATATTATATATTAGTTTATTAGTCAAACTATTTAATTTTGAGGAAAAAATAAAAATAAAAATATTCTAAAGTAATTTAATTAGCTTCTTTAATTTCTCCAAAAAAAAGTAAACTTTGTCTTATACTCCCTCCGGTCCTAATTATAAGACAAAGTTGACTTTTTTGGAGAAATTAAGGAAGTCATTTAAATTACTTTAGAGTATTTATATTTTTAGTATCTTTAGATTATATATCAGTTTGTTAGTCAAATTAATTAGTTTAGAGAAAAAAATAAAAATAAAAATATTTTAAAATAACTTAATTGGCTTCCTTAATTTCTCCAAAAAAGTCAATTTTATCTTATAATTAGGATTGGAAGAAATACTTTTTTTATTGTTTTGCACGTAGACAAGAACGAGCCAAGTCATATCTAAGAAACAATGTCCCAAACAAACTGCTCAACGGGGCCTGCCTTCCTATCTTTACAGGCATCTCATGGAGACCTGTTTGACTGAATGGGATATTCAAAGATGTTCCTTTCGGCTTGATTGAAGAAAGCGATGCCAGTGAATCATAGTGACATAGGATTGTGATGTGAGAACAACAGAACAAAAGGGAAGAGTTGATGGGCAAAAGAGCATGATGATGGAGAGATCAGAGTGAGCCATTGCTGGGATAAACTAGAAAGATGTTGGCGGGGGGCAGTTGAATTTTCCCAATATCTTAATTGTTGCCGTTTCAGCTAATGCCCCGTTTGTACACTATAATTGATTTTGATGGGAATTAAGATGAAAATGGGTTTTAAAAGTGTGTTTGATATATTTAGAAAATGAGACAACATTTTTTAATTAAAATATGGATTGTTTGTATTAAAAGACCACAATGCCCTTCACAATTTTTTCACACTGAAGAACCAAAATGATCCATCACTGCCACCATCCAAGCTCCAGAATCTTCTATCATGGAAACTCTTCGAGCTCCAACCGACAAGGTCCTTCACCCTCCACAATGCAATGAAGGTTCGAAGCCATCGAGAAGAGCAAAAATCAAAGTTCAATAGAGCATATTTGAACACACTTTTTATTAAAACATGAAGAAATCGAAACTAACGCCCATATGGTTCTATTCCTATTTCATAATAACAAGCACTGAGAAAGAACCATGAAATAATAAAAGTGTTGAACA
Source organism: Inga laurina (assembly GCA_963855925.1). NCBI lineage: Eukaryota > Viridiplantae > Streptophyta > Magnoliopsida > Fabales > Fabaceae > Inga > Inga laurina. The sequence continues at coordinate 85,891,294 of OY979702.1, forward strand.
ATAAAATCATGGTTCTTTTGTTATTTCAGACTAATACCAACACCCATATGGATTTCACCTTTTTCATTGGTTTTTGACTTTTTTCATATATGAAGCTTGCTATTTCAAAGAAAAAATATAGTGGATAATATGAATTTCAGGCTGTCGAATCCAAATCTATGGACCAAGGGGAACAAAAATCACATACAGGCCATAGTGGCGTGGTCAAACCAAGCTCCCTCCATTGGCAGTAGCGTGGTTTTGCAATCTTCAAATCTACTGACTACAAACCAAGGTGGGAGATTGAAGGAGGTAGGTTAGAAGAGTAAGTTCATGATGTTGAAAATCACAGGGAGGTTACCGCCGTGGGTTTTGCTCGTCAGCAGTGTTTTGGGCTTATGATGGTCATGCTTGTCAGCAATGGAGTTGAGGTTGATGTCTTGGCTTGGAGGTCGGTGATGATGGGAGGTTGGGGCTAAAGATGGGATGGGCAAAACTAAAATTCCATAGAATTTTTTAGAATTCCATCGGTTATGTGATAGAAGCCTATTCCATCAATTTTGATGGAATTGATTTCTATATGGAATCCAATTCCATGTCTCATTTGTTATATCAAACGGTCCACAAGTATGAAATTCAATTCTAATTCTATTTCTATCATGTCAATTCTAATATACCAAGTAGGATATAAGTGGAGGCGCATTAAACCAAAAATAAAATGGAGACACTCCTTGCCATATTATTTGTAGGTTTGAGAGGGGTGGCTCTTCGTTTTGCTTTGGGCCTTTTATTTTATACCATTATGTTACTGCCCGAGAACAAACTACAAGCCTAGCATTTGTTGCTAGCGTTCAAAAGGTATTTTAAAAAGTATGATTTATTTAGTGCCTAATCGCAAACAAAGTGATTAATTTTAAAAAGTATTTTGTTTTTAATATATTTACTTCCAATCACTTAAAATAAATTTATTTTTTTAATAAGTTGTTGGTTGAGGTGGTAAGGGACTTCACCCCATAAGAAATAGCACACAAATTCAAATATCACGAAGCACATTCGTTGGAAGAGGTAAGAATCATTTCTTTTCTAGGTCTCGAAGGAGAAACCCTTGATCAAATAAAAAAATAAACTGATCTTTATCTACTTGTGTAAACTAATACAAAATACTCCATTCATCCACTTTAATAAAAAAGATTTAAACTATAAAATATATCTTATATTAAGGATAAGAGAGAGTAATAAATATGAATCTCAGATGAAACATCCGAAATTTCTATCCAACGTTATTAATTTTCTTAGGATTAAAAAGGTTTGACCATCCAGAACATATTCCGCTAGAGTTGAAAGCAAAACCCACGTGAGAAAATTGATGAACAAGCTCTGCGTTGGCTACATCTCTTTTACTCCCTGTATGATCGGAAAGCAAAAACTTGAGACGTGGAAATACAAGATAATCTATCCTCAATGTCTAAGAGGCATGGTTTGGGGGGGGGGGGGGTGTTGGTTAAGAGCCGGTAAAATAGGCCGGGTTGGCGCAAGCCCGAAAAAAAATAGGTGGGTTTGGGTCGCCGAAATGGCGACTCGTTTGAATTTGGGTCAATGGGCTGAGCTCGTTTAACCTGCGGGCTGACCCGCAGGCCCACATTATTTTATTTATTTTTTTAATTTTTTTCCTCCTCAAATGCCCTCTTAGTATCTCTTATCTTATTTTCTTTGATGATATGTTTAATTAATTCCCCATATTTTTTATTTGACACTTATTTTTATATTTTATTTATTTATTCTACTATTATTAAATTTAAAAGAGATGTGTTTATATAGTTTTGTGATAAGAATATATGAAAAAAAAAGGAAAGTAAGAATGAAATTGACTTCATAACATAAATGTATAAAAGAAAAGAAATATAATATGAGCGGGTGAAAGAGAAAGAGAGTAAAAATTTTTAAAAAAAAGAGTGAATTTTTTTTTTAAAAAAAACCCGCTAGCCCGCATAAACGGTAGCTAGCCCATAAAGGGGGCGGGCTACATCAACCCGACCCGTCTGAACCTGCAGGCCAGCCCGTATTACCACCTCTAGTGGTGGGTGGCCAATACCCGACCATGTACACAAATAGTGCATACATCATGCATGAGCAGAAAGTCAGTGCCATTTGTTTTTGTTGATCTTAGGAGGGGGCAATGCAACTTTCAGGGTGTTTTTGATTTGAAGGAATGATAGGAGGGTTAGATTATCTTTTTGGGTTGAAGGTATTTAAATTTTGGGCGGGAATTCAAAATTTAAAAGGAATTAGAGAATAAATTTTGGACGGACATCCAAAATTTAAAAGAATAAAAAGGTAAATTTTGAGTTTCTTTCATCTAAAATTATAATTTGCTACCCCTTCTCTCAAACCAAGTGCACCCTCAATTATTGCTAGATGTTGGATGTTCCAGATTTGAAAAAAAAAACTTTATTATTATGATGAATAAAGTAGCTTATTATAGATCTTGCTACAATTTTATTAGTGATTAATGGCGATTTAATTAACACTTGAATTTACATCGACCCGCAAATATGATGTCTTATTTTAGATTAAAATGTGCGTTGTTACCGAAATTGAGATTGCATGATAAATTGGGTGTTTTGTAGACGGAACGGAATGACACGTGGGTCGGCAGAGTCTATTTAATATTTGGGCTCCACGTTATTTCTTGTCCCCTTTTCCTAACAAAGCAACTTGTTTGTCAAATGAGTAGCAATGAATCAATCATGCAATGTCGTCTTAGCTATGTATTCCCTTGTAAGGTTACATAAAATAAAGGCTTGGTAAATCTCTCCAATGTTTAACCCTCGTTAAGCCCAGTGTGCAGAAGTTAAAAATAAAATTTACTAATTGTTGCTTGATCATGTTAAAAATTATTACTTCTTATTAGGAAGATTTTGGCATAAGGATTAAGAGGGTGAGATGTTTGATAGGAAGGGGGTTTGTAAATTAATCACCAACAATTTGTCATTTATAGACCACCACTTCTCGAATATTTGGCAATGAGGCAGGGCTTTAACACAGTGCAATAATTTTAAAAGCCTTAATTAAGAACTTGTTTGGGATGGCGAGGCTTTTTGTAAAAAAAAAAAGTAAAAAAAAGTTTGATGGTGTTAGACTAGGGTTTGACAACTGGATTTTTTTTAAAAGAAAGTAGTTTATGAGAAGAAGTTTAAAATTCTGACTTTTTGAGGGGAAAAAAATCATTTTTATTACCGTCAATCCAAATATAAATCATATTTATAATATAATTTTTATTTTATCTTAAATTTGTAAAAGTTAAATTAAAAAAAAAATCACTTCTGTCATCTCTAACACAAACATACCTTAACCACATAACTCACAAAAAATGAAATTGAAAGTAAAGGGGAAAATCACATTAACAAATGGTTTTCATTAAAAGAGAGAGAGAGCACAATTTAGGGGGTTTTGATTGAACCGATTTACACAGTATGACAAGTTTTCTGTCATGACCTTCAACATAAATAAAAACAAGTGTGACTCGTTTGCTCAGGTCAAGAATCCAAGCTTGGTTGGATTAAATCTAATCCATTGAACATATAGTCTAGTCAATTGATCTAGAATCTAATTCTGTCTAATCAATCAGTATAGTTCAATTTAACCCAATTTCATTATATTGCTTATTTGAATTAGATCGAATCATAATTAAAGTGGCGAATAAGATCAAACGGATGATCTCCCACCTAGAGAATAATTCTCATACCATTAGGCTACAATCCATTTGGTGGATCACTCACTTCTCGCGCACCCCTGCATTCAAACAACAACTACTATTTCCCAATTTTGCAAAAATAGCCTTTGACGATGTTTTTCGCAAGCGGGGATTTGTGTTAAAGTTACCGTGAATAATGGTTTCTGCCGGACGTCTTTTCTTGTATTTAAATTAGGGCCAATAACACCATTTCGCTGTTAATTTTATTTCACTCTGGTCCTCAAAGGATGCAATGTAAGTTATTTGTTTGACCTGATTAAAATTTTCAACCTACTGTGATTATCCCTACTTCTTTAGTTGATGTGTGCGTACTCGGCAGACCGGTGGAGGGCCATAGATGAGCGATAAGACTGGAAAAAAGCACATCAACGAATTTTGGGCGTTTGAGTTTACAATGGGCATAATCGTATTTTTGTATAAAACCACGGTAACTAATAAATTTAAATTTGGTGTTTCTATAGTAACTGTGGAGGGAGAGAGTGTAACATCCTTATTTTTAGAATATAATTATAATTTAGAGATAATTATGAATTTAATAATATTTTTTAAAATTTAAAAAAATGAGGATTTCGATTAAAGAAAATATAATAATAATAAATAAATAATGTGAGTTCCCACAGTTGAAAATGAGGGAGGCACCTCCTTATGAATAAATTGATGCCTAATGGTTCCAATTATTGGAGGAGGGAGGTATTATAAATACCCTCTCTCCCTTCTCACTTCATGTGGATCGTCTGTGTGGAGGATCGTGCAGAAGGAGTACGGTGTGATGTTGATAGAAATATTTTTACATATTTGAGGATCAATCAGGTACTCAAATTCTCTTCTAATCACAAAACCTTTTTTATGAAATGTTCTAAATGATTTTCTCTTTTTTATGATAGTGATTTTGTGTTGATTAGAAAAAATTTTAAGATTAGGATCTTGGACAAATTTGAGTTTTGTTAATATAAGGCTATAGGAATATAGATGATGATCCATAGTTAATTTTAATCAGGTTACTTTTATTATTTAGTTGGTATATAATTTTATAATAAATTTTCTATATAATTAATTTATGAATAATTCTGTATTAGGCTTTTTATCCTATTAAATTGGGATTAAATAATTTATTTAGTTTATTGGAGGTATTATTGAAATTCTAGTTAGTTTAGTTTGGTAAATCTTGTAGTATAAGAAATTATAAATTATAATTTGATATTAAAAATTAGACTTTTATATGATTTTAATTATGTGGGAGCTTCAAATATTGTTTAATAATTAGATTATATTCATATAAATTATAAAAAAAAATTAATTATTCTAGGAGGTTGATATTGATGATTTTATAATAATAGATATGTTAAAGGTGAAACTTTAATTTATAAAATTAAGTGGTTAACGAGAGAGAATGGTATAGAGGATGTTTAAGGATTGTTAAGGAAGTTAGAAAATTTAAAGATAGTAGTTGTAGAGGAAAATTGGAGATGAATTGTGTAGATTATTTATTTTAGTATTGCTTGGGGTTAATTGTTATTTAAATTGATAATGTAGAGTTTTCTTGAGATAAGTGATTGTTCGTGTTTGGTACTCAAGTTAAGGTTAAGCTTGGAATTAAGGTAACCGGGGTTAATTCATTTTATATGCTTGTTTTGGACTCTAAGGTGTTTTCTAAACCTTACTTCCATCTATACTACTAGTATGTGTTTTGAAAGATTATATGTATGTTTGAATATGAACCTAGTTCAGTGAAGCGGTGTATTTTCCAAATTGTATATATGAGTATAGATATTATTAAAATTGTTACTGTTGTGATGGTTTATTATGTTTGAGATGGAATGTTGTATAAGGTATGATAATTTGTAAATGTTTCGAGAACTATGTTGATATATTGTTTTTCTGTTATAGGATATGGTGGGTTGTGTAGAAGAAATACGGTGAAACTGTACCCATTGGCTCTCTCATTCCTGGCCCGGATTTTGAGTTGAGTGTTTTGGGCGGACACATCCCTATTACAATTTATTGGTGGTGGTATGAGAGGGGACAGTATTCTTGAAGTGACTAGCCAACCTTTGGCCAGGTATACTAGCACTGATAGGCTGTACCACATCCAGAAGCTATAAGGAGAAGCAGGATGGATGAGTGGGGATTGTTCCGATTGTTGATCATATCTAGGGGTGTTCGGGATCGGGAAATGCCATTCCCGATCCCGAGAAGGGTTCGGGAATGATTTTCATTCCCGATCCCGAATTTACTTTTTAAAAAAAAAAAAAGTCTATATTGAAGTTTTTGTTGTGTTTCCTTTAGTCCAATATAAATATATAATTTGTTTAATATCATATTATACCAAATAAGTCTAATATAAATATATAATTAGTCCAATACATGCTTAAAATTGTCGATTCAGCTGTAAATAGAACAAAGATAAGAATAAAAAATTAGAATTATTTAATAAATAATAAATGAAATTAACTAACTAAACTAAAAGAATAGATATTACTTTAAGGGTGTTAGGGATTTTCACATTTTATTTTACATTTGGTCTTATTTTCTTAAATATTTTTTAAAAAATATACATGTGTGTATATATATTTTCAGGATCGGGAAGTCTCATTCCCGATCCCGAAATTTTTGGGACGGGATTTTCCCGTCCCAATTTGCCCGGGATCGGGACGAGAAATTGTTAAACACCCCTAATCATATCATGTGAAGTTTAATTATTGAGAATATTATTAATATTATGTTAGTTAAACCTGCTTCTCTGACTTACAATCTTTTCCTACATATTTTGTAAATTAATTTTTGATTATTGAGACTTTATGTCTCACCTCGTCGTTGTAAATATTTTTCAGGCAATACCTCTAATTTGGCTAGAGGCCAAGGAGAGCAACCAAAGGCATAGACACTAAGAATCCTGCAGGCCTCTTGTGGTATTGGTGTTGTATTATTTTCTATATTGCCGTTATAGGACATCTTATGTTTTCGGAGATATCATATTATTTACTGTTTGGATAACTGTTTTAGAATAATTGTTTAACTTTTGTTAGGCATGAGGTTTTATTTTCGTATTCTAAGATTTTAGTGGACCCACAACTATATATGTGATGGAAATTGTTTTGCATGAAATCTTAATTGTAGGATTTAATGTCGTAAGACTCGTGGGTTGTGAATTCTCCAGTGGTTATGTGAGTCTTGAGTAATAAAGATCTTTGTAGTGGGTTTGTGGGCGGGTTTTGTGCCATGAACTCTAATGTTTTAAATGAAAATTGTTTTCGATTATCACTGGTTAACCAGATTTTATAAAATCATTACGGATTATCGTTCTTTGGAGAAAGGGTTGTTTCAGAAAACAATGATTATGGACAAAAAAAGGCTCTTTGGTAAATGAAAGCTGGAAGAATGAGAGTGTTCTTGATATATGATACCATCTTGGTTGTATTTATAAGTTTATTTTGACAAAAAAATTTAGTTCTTATTATAAGTCTAATTTCAGGATAATAAATGTATTTTTTACTTTTTTTTTGCTTCTATTGACTACAATAAATAAAAAAAATGTATTCTATTTTTTTTTTCTCAAAAAACAACTTTTTGAGAGGAAGTTCAAAAATTTAGCTTTTTCAAAAAAAATTATGTTTGTCACTATGAATTCAAACACAAATCACATTTATAAAAATTAGATTAAAAAAGAGTAACTTCTGCCGTGCCACCGTTAACCCGAACAGCCCAATAAAATGGTTAGTATCAATATTTCTAGTAAAATATTGCCGACATGAAGATATGTTGATGATCGTTAAAACTCGTCAAATCTTGAACGAGGAAGAAGATTACGTTGGATCAATCTTTGAAACCAAGAATTTCGAAAACCCCGCAACCGCACGGAAGAGCCGGTTGCCGTACAGAAATTGCATCTCCGGACACTCACCAGTTGCTGAAGAGATATAAAAGGGGATTATTTCCGTAGAGGAGATATAAAAAGGAAAAAATTCCTTAAAAGGGCAAGACTGAAAGAGGCAATCTTTTTAGTTTTTAACGCTGCAATTACATTACACCTTCAACTCCAAACGTCAAAACCCTCTCTGCCTTCCGTACACCTCCCCTCTGCCCTCCATTTTTAATCATTCCTTCTCTTAGAGCTCCCTTCAGTGTCCTTCCAAGTCTATCGTTTTCAAGCACTCTTCCTGTTTGATTTTTCCCTTTTTATATTTGACTTTCTTCATAATCTCTCTCGGCGGCCCGCGGTTAATTGGCGGGAACCAACTATCAATTTTTGATAGCCGGCCAATTGATTTTCTCCCCCAATATCGGAAATTGCAGTTTGACTACTGGAACACCTATTTAGATGGCTAACCCGTCTGGGAACCATCAGGAGCAAACCCATGTTTCGTCTTCGTTCAACGGGGTTAGTGGTGCCAATCCCAACAACGGCAGTTCGGCTCCGGAGAGTTCAGGTGCTGCTCAAGCCATGAAACACAACCCGGGCTTATCCTTGGATTGGACGCCTGATGAGCAGGCCATACTTGAAGAGGGGCTCTCTAAGTGAGTAAAAATTTGGCTGTTCCCCCGTCTCTTGCCCTGTAATAAAATTTGAAATTTTACCATCTCCGCAGGATTGCTCTGGTGAACTGTTGTTTCTCGGGTTATCTTTTTGGTTTGTTTCACCCTGTAAATTTGTCTTCTTGGGTTTCTTTGTTTTAAAGAAGTATGTTAGTGTTGAATATTTTATTAGTCAAACTTTTGGAAGGCTATTTGAGTTCAACTTCCAGTGTGAGAGACTATCCACAATTCCAACATTAACTTAGGTATGCAGGGCTTTATTTCAAAATGATGCATAGCTGCTTTTTCGAGACATCATCCAGTAAAAGTTGTTACTTCTGTTTACATGAGATATACACAGAACTAGGGCAGCTTAAAACTGATTTAAAGTTTTTAAAGAATCAGGAGTCTGCACGAGTCCTATGCATTTCCCATTGTAAGTGAAATTGGGATTATAATTTGTTTACATCAGTGATGTCTTGGTTCTCATTTTATGCTAGTCTTTGCTGTCATCAGTGATCTTTTGGTTTCATTTACTGGATTAGCAATTTGTACTATCTGCCAAGTACTGCAGGTATTCTGTTATTTAATGCTAGTTCTATATATTGTATTGTAGGTTTACCTCAGAATCTAACATAATACGCTATGCGAAGATAGCTCTACAACTACAGAATAAGACAGTTCGGGATGTTGCCCTCCGTGTTAGATGGATGAATGTAAGCACTGCAATACCTTTTTTAGCTTCATTAGGCCATTTGTTATTGTAAATGCCATAAAAATCTATGATTTCTTTGAGTTCATGAGAGCCTTTTACTTTAAACATTTGTATGAGTGATGACCATGCACCATTTAGACGATTTATCATTTTAGGCAGCAGGATCTGGTTTATGACAATCCTTTTATGGAACAAGATTTTAGACTTCTTGTTGTTGTGTGCTTTAAGTTACTGTATCGTGGGGTTTGGGGATATCTTATCTTCAAAAAAGCTATGGCTTCTTTTCTCTCTAATGAACCTTCTTTAGCCCAGCACCAACTCCCACTCATGCCTGAGCTAAGCTCAATTGACTATCTGCACAGGCTTAATGGCAGTGTTAAGTTTAATGGGGTAATAATCCTCTAAAGGTTTTTTAAATTGTGAAGTGCAGAAAAAAAGTGACACAAAAAGTATAACTGTATATGGAACCACTTCGTATTCCCCCCTATTTTCTCTTTTCTCGCATTTTTCAAATTCTGCTGGAAATTTATGAATAAAAAATTTTAGAGAGTTTTTTCCTTCTCTCCATTTAGTGGGGTTTTTTTTTTTTTCCAACGGGATTTTTGTTGAGCTTTGTGTAACTGTGAATCTTCTTTTCTTTAAAATGATCTTCTAGTCTACCTTGAAGAATAGCGAATGATTGGTGATTTGTTCCTCCATTTTAATGATGCTAAACCCTTATGTTTCTTTTTCGACCCTTTCCAATTGCTAAAGAAAAAGATAATATTTCATTGAGTCACAAGGGTCTCAGCTTCAAATTCTTGCAACTAATATTAAGCTCATTACATAGAACTGGTTTGATTGTTGTCTTTAAGGTTCAGGCTGATTATCTTACCTACCTGTGGATGATTGATCATTTGCTTCTCCATTAGAATTGTGCTAGACGTGTTGATTTCTTTTTCTTACGCTGCTTCTGTATGATAAAAAAGGATTATGTTATCATTGGGTCATAAACTTTCTTTACTATTAATATCTAAGTGCTGTAATTAATATGGAGCTCATCACGTCGTGGAACTGACTTGAGAGCTGTGAGTTTACCTTTGCATCTCCTATTTATAGCCATCAAACCAAAGCTGTCAGTAACTCAATTAAACCTGGTGGAGACACTCTTACAATACAACCAGCACAAACATCTGATTATATGCTATCATTTTTTAATGAAATTAGAAGATTCCATTTAAATATGTAACTATTTTTAGATGACATTTTTGGTTTGCTACTTGTGGCAGAAAAAAGAAAACAGCAAGAGAAGGAAGGATGATTTGACAAGGAAAAATAAAGATAAGAAGGTACTACTTTCTTTTATTGGATATTGTCATTATTAATGTAATAATTATGGGTTCCCCCCTTCTTTTAATCTTGTGAATGTTTATCTATATGTACTCCTTAATCCTTGCAAGAACGTTGGTGGTTTGTAGAACTGTTATGTGTTGAATAATCTCTCTGCTCTATGTGTTGTCGTACTGATTAGGCACACATGTGAAGTCACATATCATTCGAGAGAAATCATAGAGCTTTGTCTTGAATATCCTCCACTTACTGATTATCTACTTTGCACAATGCTCCAATTTCTGATTTTTTGACAGTACAAAATATGCGGCTTTTGGCTTAGAAATGTGTGTTTGGTAAGTGTGATTACACAAGTAATATAATAGAAAGAAGGGATATCATGCCATGAGAAATTCATTTGAACTGATCTAATAAACTCAAAAACATGCTAGAATCTAAACCAAACAAGTAAAGCTGAATTTTCAAAGATGAATGAGATCAAGGGGTGCAAATGGGAAAGTGAAAGTGGGTACTGCAACAACAGGAGAACCTAAAACTAGTTATACTCTACTTATTTCTGTGCAATTGTTCAATATTCTTTTTTTCGTGCATTTAGTATAGTATTTGATAATCAGGATTTGATTTTAAACCAAGATGTTTTTTTAAATCACTCACCGCATTAGGTGTTTCATTTGGTTGCCCTCAATCTTCTAGGTGATTAATCCTATGGCTTAATATGGGAAAATTTGTTTGTCTATGTGAGGCTAATCGGTATGCTTATATCCAAAATAACAAACTATTTTTAACACGTGCTATCTCCCACTGTTAGTTGTTAGACCTATTTTAGAATTCCCCCTAGATACGACTAGAACATCCATATCATCAATCAACAATTCGCCACACTAGAGGACACATTTATCAAATGGCAGTCAAAGAGAAGAAATCATTGCTGTGAATCCATAAGTAGGTTCAAAATAATTTTAGGATAATGAAAACTAGTCACGTATGGCTAGAAACAATTCAAAGATTAAATAAATACAGCTCGTAACTATCCAAATACACCAGAATGTAGGGAACAAAGAAAACACAGTAGGATGCATGTGACCTCCAATTTTGAGTATCCAACACTCTCCAGCTCCCTGGTACCCAGAGTGGTGCTCTTTCTCTTCCAGTTTGCATCCTTTGTCTTCTTCTGATATGAATATGTAATGTAAATCCCTAATCCCTAATTGTGAACCCTAATTTTAGAATGTTAGGTTAGTTAGTTAAGGGAAGAGCAATGTTAAGTGAGAGTGGCATTAGCTATTTTAGAATAGCACTAGCCAAGCACACCCTAATTGTATCCCTTAGCTAATTAGATAGGATTAGGATTAGCTAATTACAGTTCTGCCCCTGAATCCCACGGCTCTCTATATAAGAGCTACTGTTCCCATTATTCATTGTTGTTGACTGATCTAATGAGAAAGTATTATTCAGCAGCCCACGTGTTTCTCTCTGTCCCTCTCAGAATTTCTGTTTCTTCTCTCCTCTGTTCTATCTCCTCTGTTCGATATTTCTGTCTCTCTTCATCTGATCAATTCTTCTCCTCAATTCTGGTTTAACTTTACAAAAACACTTCATCTTCTGCCTCCATTCATAGAAGGCTTAGCTATGATTGTTTGTCAAGCCATGCTTCAGTAATTGATATCATAACTTTTGGTGTGAATCCTCAGTTGTGACTGGAATACTGCAGCTTTGAGTGAAAAAAACCTATTTTTGATGATTTCTGATGATAGCATGCTGTGGCGTGGTATTTCATAAGTCATATCTTTATTTTCTCAGGTTTTTGTATTTGACTTTGGCATGCCTTGGTTTCTACAAAGCTTGGGCTTCCAATCATTCTCCAGAACCTCTGTGTAAGCCGCAGCCCTCTTTTCTGAAAGCCTAGGCTTTCATGTGCAATCCTTCTAACTCTTCTTAGGTTTTTCCTATTCCTTTAGTACATTCCTCAGCTTTGTTCCTCCTTCCTGGATGACCCAACAAACATGACATAGATCACATAAGTGCACAAATATGACAGAATTTAAGCTTATTGGACTAAAAACCATAACATTTCTACATTATGTTTGAAAGCTAATGTTGACATATGCTTTTGGATGGTAATTTCTCCTCTCTCTCTCTCTCTCTGCGCACGCGCCCTACCTTCTTGGCTTGTGAAATTCCATCACTTATGCTGACATATGATCTTTTCCTTCTTTTGGTAAATTGACATATTATCTTAACTTCTTAGCCTTTGTTAAATGATTTTCTCACATTTAAAGTATTGCATTCAACATAATTGCTAAATATGATACAACTCCATTTGTTTGGAGTATTGGTGCTTAATAGTTGATTACTTTATTCTGCTGGCTTTGGCATTTGTATGTGCTGTGAAGTTATCTAAAAGCCCATTTGTGCTAAAATGCTAACAATTCACATAAAATTGAAAGGAAGAAAGATGGACTTTACTGCATGCCATCACAATTATTTATTAACTTTGGCCAATATTTATTGCATAATTTTCAAAACATCCCTAGATAATATATCAAGAGGGTGAGCCTTGGCGTAGTCGTAAGGTTCCTGCCTTTTGACCTGGAGGTCATGGGTTCAAATCTTGAAAACAACTTCTTCAATTGTGGAGGTAAGGCTGTATGCATCGATTCCTCCCCAGACCTCACCACCTGGTGGGAGCCTTGCGCATTGGGCCGCCCTAGATAATATATCAGCTTCGTGTTGAAGCTGAATGTTAACTGAGCTTCCAATGTAAATGAATCCCCTGTATTTCTAACTCTATACTTAAGTTCAACAATATCTCATAGTTAGGAATTAGTTGGTTCCTATTAAATTACCGGTCATCTTAATGTTTTGAATAAGAAGTTGCCCTGTTTTCTCATTCGGGCTTCAGGTTTTCACTTTTTACTTACAGCGTTTCTTTTTAGCATTCCATTTATTTCTCAGAGAATCTGCATCATGACGGTTGCTATCACCAGTTTTTTTGGGAATAGGCCAAGCATATTATTTGACTATTTGGAAGTTTTTTGACTTGTTAAACGTGGAAAAATTCAGCATCTTGTGGTTCAAGAAATATCTGGAAAGATAATTGATGAAAAATAATGGAAGCAAATAGTAAAATGTGTATCCGTGCCATCCTGAAATCTCTTTAAGTTCAATATTTATATGCATTTTCATGTTTGGGGGAACATCTGATGTTAAGGAGGTCTCTATTTTTGTTTCTAGGAAAGGGTTTCTGATCCATCAACAAAGTCATCTCACTTTGCCACCCGTTCCAACGTATCTCCATATGCTCCACCAATGATTATGATGGACAATGATGATGGCATTTCCTACAAAGGTCAGACACCATGCCATCTGAATTTCATTAGCCTTGGATGTTTGAGGTTTTTCAAACATGACGAGAGATGCTTTTTTCTATTGTAGGAAATCTGTTTACCTTTGAAGTATCTCATGTTTAATTGACTCGTTTTATGTCTGAAAATTTCTTTGGGCTTCTTGCAGCTATTGGAGGTCCCACAGGAGAACTATTGGAACAAAATGCGCAGGCTTTGAATCAAATATCTGCAAATCTAGCTGCTTTCCAGGTAAGCTGATGCTGTTTTTGACCTTCTGTATTTCTACTTTTTGTGCAAAGTAAAATCGGCTTAACAGGTTTATCATTTTTGTGTCTGTATCATTTGTAAGGTTCTGGACATTAGACAGATAACCACTATAAATGTCCCTGTCCTATTTTTCCTCCATGTTCTTCTTTGTATTTCATTCAGGTCAACAATAATATATTTATCAATTTGATGAGCAAATTGCACGGTTGTTGTTAAATTTTGTATCTGTCTAGATGCTTTCAGAAGATTTGAGGTTTTGCTTTGATAACTGGTAGCTTAAACCTTGTTCAGCTTACCTGGAACCAAAACTAAGGAACAGTTGAAGATGTGAACATCAATACATCAATTTTATGTTAGAGAAGCTTTTGATGTTTTTTTTTTTTGACACACTTCACTGACAGTGGATTTATTTATTTGACTTGGGGCAATGAATTATAGATTACGTGGAGAGGTTTCTGGTATCCCATCTCTAGATTGGCAATCATCTGGTTATTTCTAATTTTATGTGAAGTCATTTGACTATTTCCCCTTCATGCTTTCGTGTCTCACATGGCATGGAGTTTTAATCAACAATGGAATCATTATAGGAGGTTGTGAAACTGCTGTAAAGACCATATGTGTTACTGAAAGAGGTAAGCATATGGTATTGGAAACAATATGACGAACTTGGTAAATTTTCAAAAAATTTAGATATGGGCATGGCAAGGTATATTCCATAACATTACTTATTTTGAGATAATTTTAGAAACAATACCAATTCATTTTTCATACCAAAAGCCATGCATCAAAAACTATAATAATTTCAAAGCCACTTTGATATGAACCTGATAAAGGGTATGCCTACAGCAAACGATATACTGGCAAACTAGAATGTTTCATCATGTGTCTTGTGGCTGTTATATTGAAAATATGACGTCAGACTGTTGTTTTCTAGTCCTAGTAGTATCATTTTCAATTCAATTTATAGGAGCATTATTGGTGGCTCTAAAGCTGATATATATATTTCCCCTGTTCTCTCCATTTTGTTTCCAGATACAGGAAAACATAAATCTATTCTGCCAAACAAGAGACAACATTCTTAAAATTATGAACGAGTAAGTTTTTTACTGTTTCTCTTGCATTTTCCTATAACAACACTCTTCATTTATTTGAAATTATGTCAACATTGATTCATCCATTACTCTTTATAATTGTGATATCTGAACGTCAGCAAGTCGTTCATTAATAGGAAACTAAGTTTGGAAAAAATATTGCCTATTTAGTTTCCTTTAGATATGTTAATCAATCGGAAAAGTAAAGAAATTATAATTGCTTAATGTGCACATGAGATATCAAGAATCAGCAGCAGCCTGCATGGCATTTAAACAGCCTCTCCTATAATCTTAATTTTTAATGCTCGAGCTCAAGACACTGGGAGACTTTTGCAGAGAGTAGAGCTGAAAGTTTCAGGCAAACAACCCATTTTTAACTCTGGAATATGATTTTTAATCTGAGAAAGAAAACTGATGCTAATGTCTAGTGATGCCTTTTGTTCTCCAAGGTTTAGAGTTGTTTCAACCGTTCCCAGCATTCTTTTATTTAGTCCACAATTTAAAAAATCTAATTGTGGTCGAAAACCACTCAGTACCAGTATCTCATCTGAATAAATGTCTAGAGATTTGGAAATGCTTAATGAGTGTGTAGATCAGTGTGCAGAAGTTTGTGCAAAAGTAGACGGCTTCTTTGGAATGGAAAAAAAATGTTGGGTCAATTGTTCCGTCTTTCTTTTGAAGTTAAGGGCTTGTTTGGTTTGAGGAGAGGGGAGGGAAAGTGGGCGGAAGGAAAACTTTTTTGAGTTGAATTTAAGAAAATTAGAGAAGTGGGGTTAAAAATTTTTAATTAATCTTTCTTACTCTTTTATCTTCTATATTCTCTTTATTAAAATTTTATTACCCCACTTTTTCAATCTTTTAAAATTCAACTTATAAAAATTTTCTGTCCTCTCCCTTCCCCTTCAAATCCCTCACACCAAACAGACCCTAAGAGTGTCAAATTGGCTTGTTATTAGAAACAGAGTTTATTTAGCGTTGCTGATTTAACCACTGCTTTTTCTCACGTTGCTCACTAATTAAAAGCTCCCCCACTCCTTTTTTTCTTGTTATTTTCTTGGCAGTTTGAACGACTTGCCGGAGGTGATGAAGCAAATGCCACCGCTACCCATAAAGGTGAATGAAGAGTTGGCCAACTCCATCCTTCCAAGAACAAACCTCCCAACGCAGTCATGATGTTGCTCGATGTTCATTCATCTCCTTACGGGCTTGCCTTTCCATATTTCTGCCTCCAGGGGGCACTCCAATAATATTCCCACACTTGTGTGAGGAATAAAGTGTTAATCTAAATGATCCGACTTTTAAATTAAAAAAAAGAAAGCAACAAAGAAAAGCAGGAAGAAGAAACAATTAAATAAGGATTGAAAATCATCAGGTTGAACAAGCTTCATTATTATTAATTTTTTCCATTGGTTTTCCTGTTTTTGGTTCTCTTAGTGGGATCCATCTATATTGTACCAGTAGGGAGTATTCTTCGTGGTAATCGTCGGTTGAATTTGGGCAATAAGATGGATTAACTGATGTTCTCTGTTGATTCTGTTAGCACATTTATAAGGAATGGTGGGTGGTTATCCTGTGTTTGTCAGTCTAATCAACCTTGGGGTCATGTATTGAGTATTCTTCCCCTGTAAATGTCATATTTGCACTATGTGGAGAGTAAATTGTTAGTTTCATAATTACTGTGGTCGATTAAAGGAGCACTTCTTGGCTTCATTTTTTTCTTTTACTTTTTAGATATGAAGTTTGATTATTTCATTCATAACCGCCCCAGTCGAGTTTTAGTGCTTCAACGTGCGTTTAAAGTTTGAAACCCTCTCCCCTCCCTCTCTACATCACTCCCACCACCCAGATCAATTCGAATTTATCACACATTCACACTTCTGACTAATGTCAATTTTGCCTTAATTGTTAATTTGGCCTCTGAAGTTTAATCCTTTTCAATTAAATCCGTGTAATGTAGAAACTAAAAGATTTGATTGATAAAGATTAAGTTTCAGTTATAATTAAGACCAACTTAAATAATAGAAAATTTCATCTTCTATTTTTTTCCAGGAGTGAAGGCAAGCTACAGACTTGGGACTAATTTCTAATAAAACACCTAAAACGTAATAGATGCACTGCTTGTCTTCCAAAAACATTCCTAAACATTTGTAAGTGCCATCTCTGATGCAAGAGTAAAAATCTAATTAATTTCTTTGGATGTGTAGTGGATCTCCCCAGTCTAGCCTCCATATAACATGTCTCAAATCCCTGTGATGAGATCTCGTAGTGGATTATCCGATTCACTTTTCCTAATAATGGAGTTAAATGCTTTGAATGAATCAATAAACAACATAATTTTGCACCAAGCTGTTCCATACATCCCCTGGCCCTGAAAAGCACGCGATCCAGTCTCCTCTAGCATTTCTGAGCACTCTCAAGTTGTGGAGGTGTCCAAGATGGCTCTCGTTCGCAGCTACGATAAAGTATTTGTTAGCAAAGCAATCCATCAAATAAATCAGAGTATCTTCGATGAATGAGCTCCATGACAATGACAGGGGCATGTTTGGGAAGCGGTTGGGCTGAAAAAACACTGTAGGAGAGGAAAAATCATATAAGAATAAAATGAGGTGTTTATGTCGGTATTTTTTTAAATGAGTTTTTAAATCAAACGTGACTTTTAAGAAGAAATTATCAAGATTTACTTTTCATAGTACATATGGGTTTTATTATCGTCAATCCAAATATAAATTATATTAAAAATTTAATTTTTAACTTATCTTAAATTTATAAAAGTCGTATTGAAACAAACCATTTTTACTGCCGTTAATCCCTGAAGATGCGACGAGGGTTTTCTTGAAGGCCTTCCTCGACTCCACCGGTTACTTTTGTGTGTTTGGTTGGAGGGGTGGGAGAGAATGAGAGGGTGGGTAAATTACTTTTTTAAGTTAAAAGAATTTAAATTTTGAATAGGAATCTAAAATTTAAAAAAAATAAAAAAATAAATTTTAGATGAAAATCCAAAATTTAAAAAAATAAAAGGATAAATTTTAAATTTCTTTTATCCAAAATTATAATTTCTCCATCTTCGGTCCTCTCCTCTCCCTCTCCTATCCTCCCCTCAAACCAAACACAGATACACGTTACAAAAGACTCGTGTCTACTCCAAATCGACGAATCTCCCATGCCTGGAGTTCCAAGCAAGGCGACGGCGTCATGATTCCTTACTTTCCTGTCACCTGTCAGCTCGTGCGTCTCTAGGGAGCTTGGCACTTGCTTATACTTGCCTATGGACTCCCATAAACTCAAACATTCTTTTGAGGAGCTTGTGAAGTTTACTCTTCGCTCTTGCCTAAACAATACATTTGGCTTCCAACTTCTGAACCTCTCCGAGACATTCTGCTCCTCCCTTCTCAAAGATGACCCCACTGATCCTTACTCATATGATTTTGGTAATTTTTTCCCACTGCGAACTTCTTCCTAATGCATTGTGTATTGTGCACGGGGAAAAAGGACTGACCATGCTAAATTGCATATTGAATCAAAGTTACGAGGGACGCTAATTTCCATGATTCCCTGTGGTAATTGTGTGTATCTTTAAATAAGCTAATTAGCTAACAAGTTACAGGGACGTTAATTCCCGATGATTTGTTTATTCGCATCCTTCATACTTGCACCTGCTCTGCCAATGTATAATTACAATATCCAGATGATGCGGGCAGATCGTTGCTTTTCCTATCAATGCTAAATCCTTCGTTCGTTCTTTCGCGTTTGGAGTTGGGTCCCAGTAAAAACAAAAAACCGGGAGAAATTTTCAATTTTATTCATCTCAGTAAACGTGAAATAGTGCTGCTGGTTATGGAGATCAATGAAATTTGACAAATTTTTCCCTTTTGCGTTGATCTAGATCCGACGCGTCTATATGTTTTCACTTTACAGATTCATTAGAAGGAGTTCCATCATATCCCTTATACAAGCGTCTAGCATCAGCTCTGTTGAAGTGTATGAGTTCTGGAGCATTTTGCAGGATTTGCAATCATTTAACCATGATCCATGATTGTAGTCCCATCCAGCAGAAACGAAATGAGTGGCAGAAATTGATCGTTGAGAAGGGATCTGAAATAGTGAATGTACATTCTCAACTGTTCTTTGCTTGGTTGAATTAGTTTATTATTAATTAAGGTAAATTATAGTACATAAAGTTTTATTTTGACAGATTTTGAAGAGGGTTGCCTTTGAACTTCATATTGAAGAGCCTTTTTTTCCAGAGTTGAAAGGTATACATGAGTCTGTATGACAGAGTTCAATGGTGGAAAATGTTTTTCTTCGCCTCTTGCTGGGCGGGAAAACTATCTATCATTCACTTTGAATTTATGTATGTGTATGGATTATGGACTCTTATCCACCCACTGGAACGCCGAAAGATGAATTTAAAAAAAGAAAAGAAAAATCCACCAGACATTGTCTATGCTATCTTCAAGTTGGCCTTCTGTCTCTCGTCCTCTGAATCCACAAAAGCATCCTCCATAATATTACTCACATGAATTCAACTCTCCTAAACCCATTGATCTTGTCTATTTGCAGATGGCCCAGAAACAATTGAAGTAAGGTGCGCTAGTGATACATATAGCAGGTTTTAAAGAAATAATTTTATGCTTATATATGTTTTTTTTTCATTTCCTTATTTTCATAATCAATAACTTTTGTTTTGTTTTTATATAAAGGGTAGATGAACGAAACTTTTGTTCTTCACATGGATTTAAAGATTTAGTGATGAAACTCTAGATGCGAAATTCTGCTTGTAGTGGGAACACTTAGAACCATATTTAACCTCTTGATGCAAGAGATATATGAACTTAGTAATTAATAGGAGGCCAACAACAGAACCAACAGAACAAATAGCTGGCTTGTTAAGTGGAATATTTTTAGGCTAAATTATACAAAACTCCCCTGAACTTTAGGTCAGTTGCATGTAACCCCCTAACATTTCTAAGTTTAAATCTAACCTCCTTAACCTTCTATTTTTTTACCAAGAGCCCCTTGTTGTTAGTTTACCGTTATCTTTTTAATGGGAACTACCATGTCATATTGATATAAGACACATATTATCCTCATGGCATCATATGTGGCTATGGCATTCTATGTAATCTACTAATTTTACACTAACATATATGTTTTTACATAAGGTTAAATAATCATTTTATCATTCATCTCCCTTGTCTTTCCTTGCTACTGCTTGCAACACTTTTTTGAAGAATCTAATTCGAATGTTGATGATGAAGACACATACAGATGATCGGAAGGCTTTGAAGCTGATGCAAAATCTGATTACAGAAGGTGGGATTGCTGTGGGGTCTACTTGGAAAGCATATTATGCCCTCCTTGTTTTGTGGACAAACCTTTGGATCATACCCAGGTGATCTGATTACTCAAGGTGGGATTGAAGTTGATGCAAAGATTGATGAAGGTAATCGTAGTAGATCAAATTCTGCGTTAGATCATCGTGAAGAAGAAGATCAAAATGCTGAAGAAACCATAGAAACTCACAGGGTATCCAATGTTGATCAACCTGGTGAGCCAAAAACTGGGGAAATTGTAACTTGATTGAGTTTTCCTTTTGAGTTGATTGAGGCTGATAGATTTTTCCTGTCACAAGAGAAAACTGAAAACATTTCAAACCCTTGCGATCATCCGTGCCTTCATCATCATCATCCGGAATCTTCAAGAAGTTTTGCAGATTGCAACAAGGAGAGACAAGAAAGATGAGGGTTTTTCTTGTTTTTCTAGTGATAAAATGACTGTTTAACCCTTATGTAAAAAATATATAATTAGTATAAAATTAGTAGATTACGTGCCACATATGATGCCATCTATGATGATATGTGTCTTATATCAATCTGACATGGCAGTTCCCATTAAAAAGATAACGGTGAACTAACGGCAGGGGGCTTTTGGTAAAATTATAGAAGGTTAGGGAGGTTAGATTTAAACTAGGAAATATTAGGGGGTTACATCCAACTGACCCAAAATTCAAGGGGGCTTTGTATAATTTAGCCATATTTTTATGTCAGAAACTAGATGCCTCTATGCCTTTTTTTGAGTAAGCAATAATGTAATTTCTTCATACTTAAACTTGATCAAAACATGGCATAGACAGATGGAGCTCCATTATCACAAATATAGCATTGATTAAATTGATTAAATTTTACTTCTCTCATTAATTATTTCCTTTCTGCTTTTTCATTTCCCCCTTTTTTCAGGATTGAATCAGGATATCTGATTCTTATCAACAAGTGTGTGGTCTTTGAAGTTCAGGTGGCAGTTAATCTCGTTCCTAATCCCATGTGTTTTTTCTGTCTATAATGGCTTTGCTCTGATCTCGAAACTTCATTAATATTCAGGGAGTCCAGTGGCATCCTGTATTCTCTGGAATGTCGGAGACAGATAGGCTTGGAACAGTTCTTCCAGGAGTTAAAAATGTGGAAAAGGGTCCTTTTCTGCTGTGATTAGTTCTGGACAAAAAGTTAACATGTTAAATGCAAAATTTTAAAAAAACGGCAATAGTAAATCAATAGACAAGAATATTTTGCTTCAAATCATTAACCAGAGCACTCCTTGCATACTTTATTGAGCAATGATCTGCCCTACATTTTCACTCGACCTTCTGTAAACTCTCCTGAGCTTTACAGGGGAAGAATTGATGCAACTATTTTTTTACTGAACCTGATAGATGGCTTTTGGATTTTTATTTAGGATGTATTTGCTCGTTACTTTAATGAAAGTTGTTCGTGTCTGTTCTAGTTCTCACTAAATTTGGATCCATGATAATCTAGAGCGTTTGTTCTGCACTGGGCACTAGGGAAGTAGTTGTTCTGTTTACCTTAATGTGAAATTACACATTAGAAGAGTTTTTTCACCTTTGAATAGATCTTTCACAGCCGTAATTTAAACTTAATTCAGTTCTGGATTTTTTTTAATACTGATTCCTCCCGTGTAACATTCACACAGCATCACAGGTGTAAATGTCTACCAGAGATTCAACACTGAAGTAAAGGAGCAGGCAAATGGTGTTCTCGCAATCACAGTTTCAAAAATGGCCCTTCAACCATACATTTATCTGGCTAGCATAATTTCTGTGGGTTTCAATCTATTGAAAATATTGATTCTGATCTGTTGGCTTATAGATTTTGCTGGACATTGTTTTCAAAACTAAAAAAGTTGCTCCCATCTTATTGCTCTGTTATTAGTGCAAACTCATTTTTGTTTAGCTATGTTTTGGACTCCTGTTATTGACATTTGAGCTCTGTTGCTTGTGTAGATTCCCCTCCTCCTTTTATCGTTGTGGTGCTATGCTTTTGCTGTCACATTGCTATTCAAGTTTCCAGCTCTTTTGTTGCCTTCCGTTTGTTTTGTGTAGCTGTAAATGATTTACTATAAAAATCATAATTAACTAATGCTTCTTAATTTACGTAGATTTTGTTTCACCCTTTTGCATCATGTGCCACTGGTACTTGAATGTCCTCGTTTAAAAATTGATGACACTGACATAGTGACATATATCCAGGGATTAAGCTATGAGGGGGTTCAAGGCCTTCTTGGTCTGATTCATACCCCAGGAACAATTTCTACTGCTCTTCCGCCACCAAGATCCACTCTATTAGCATCATTTAATATGCCATACAGGACCAATGTAAGAAAGTGCCTTTTTGCGTTCTTATCTTTCTCACTTTTGCAATGCATAGAGTCTTTGGAGCTAATGCAAATCACTCCATATGAACGTAAATAAAGACCTTGTCAGATTCTTCACTGCTTTCACACTTTATCATTCACTGTTTAAAAAAATCTCTTATTCTTGTGAAATTTAGTTACTTGTAGCATGTTTTATTGTTGTGTTTTCTGCAGAGTACTTTAACTGATAGTTTTGTGTTCCTTGGATATAAATTTTACCCTTCTCTGGCTTGACTTATTGAGGTTAAGAGTAGTGCCTTGACTCATGGAGCTCGTGCACTGGCAAAGCATATCTATAGGAGTGGCAATAAGTTTTGGGGTTCTTTAGATGGAAATGGTAAGGATCAGCTTGAAAGAAACAGTGTTTCGATATACCTTTGGTATTTATCTGTCGTTGAAAATTCTGTTTCACATAGCGCATGTATTATCCGATTTTTCTTTTCAAGAAAAATTTGCATAATATATATGTTTGCTGAGCAGTTAGACATGTGTTTCCTGAAAAGTATAGTTTATATATACATATATTATTCCTTGAGTAACTCAATTAAAATGTTTTTAGTGGTTCGTTCTAAAATCGGTTCTCTTTCCAGATTTTAATAAAAATAAACTTGCAGTGGATGTTGTCAGCCGCTTAATAGAACATTGTTCTTGGTTGAATGTGCACTTTGTCGCACCACATGGATTCTTATTTGAGATAAGGGTTGCCAATGGATATGGTGCACGCTGGACGGAGGATGGAAGTAAGGTGTGTAAGTAGCTGTAAATTCTTGTCTTTCCCATCTTTTGCTACAGGCTCATATATTATGCTGTTTACTTTTCGTCTTCTTTTTGCCGTATAACTTCTTAAGTGTGACCGCATTGAAGCGTGAGATGTTCTGTAGGAATCCCCTTCGATGCATTCATTATCCAATGGCAGTGAATCAGGCTCAACATAAAGAGAAGTTTTGAGTTTTCTATATTCACCTTGCAATAGGCCTTGCATATTTAAAATAAATTTTTGACCGACCTTTTTCTTAACGTATCTTGCAGTTTATTGGATTTCTAGAGCCCTACATGCAAGATGGTCACTCAAAGGGGTGGATACACTAGCTCTGCTTGATATATCTCGATAGCTTTGTATAAGAACGGCACTTCTCTCAACTGAAATGACATTGTGTCTGTGCAATTTAACATTGCATATGCTTGCATGCTCTTGCTCTCATCGGTAGTGTTTATTTTAATCATATATTTCTCGCTGTATGTCAAATTTAAAGTGCTTTAAGTGGTTGCCACTGATCAGTCATCGACTGAGTTGAGGGTATGCACATGTTTGTATATGCTACTACCTCGGCTACTACAAACTAAATTCTACTTTGCTTTATTCTTCTTGTTTGCTACTAATCAGATTATCAGAAGTTCAAAACCTCCTGCAGTTATGCTAAATTAATAGCAGCTTCTTTTTCAGTTTTCACCCATCCCAATGATGTAAATCTGTTTGGACCATATTCTCATCTGGTCTTATTTATAAGAGCAAGAGAGTGTTTATTTTGGTCCTATTTATAATTCACATTATTAAAATTTCTTGCGTAACTATACAATTTCACTCTTCAATTATTATTATGTAGACCGTATACTGATAAAAAGTTTGTATATTAAATAGGGGTAAAGTTATAAAGTTATTAAAATTTAGTACAGAGTTTAATGCTTTTTCTTAATTCCGGTAAAATATGTTAGAAGTATCTTATAAATAGGATTAGAGAAGTAATATACAGTAATCTTGTTTGCCCGATATGCAATGTGATACTTTCCAATCAATGTGTTCAGTGCTGCAAATATTAGCTCTCTAATCTCTATATGGTCGTCTGGATAATATTAGAGAAAGATTGAGGCTTCAAGTAAGAATTGGTCTGCTTATTTTTCGAGCTAAATTTCAAATTTTGAATAATAGTATTCAATACCTCCAATATAAAAAAGGTTAAGGTGGATCTCATCTAGCACCCTTGTAAATTTAGTGTCCTAAAATATTTTATGGTATACTTAATACCTTAACATATTCTTTTTAGCCGTGTCCAGTGCCTCAAATTATTTTTTGGTGCATCCCCACCAAATGTTTTTTCAAGTTCATTTGACACACTAAATTATCTAAATTGTTAAATGTAAAATTGCACAAAAGAGTATTTTAGGGTGATGGATGTACTTAAAAGATATTAGATACACCACAAAATATTTTAAGACATTGGATGCACTTAGAAAAATTATTTACAGTGCTGAAGCATCTTGGCCCTTCTAAAAATAATGAAATGGGTGCTTTAAAATTATTGTTATTATTATCAATAAAAATATTTAAAAATAATTATTTTCTTATGGCAAAAAAAATTAAAATGATTATTTTCAATTATATTATGAATAAAATATAACGGCTGAAACGTCATTATTACCAAATAACGATTTGATATTTGGTACTGATGATATAACCATATTAATAGTAAACAAAGGTAATCTTTCATCGTCCTTTTTTTTCAGTAAACAGACTCTAACGTCTTCGTCATGCTTCTACCAAGACCATTCTTCCGTTCTTCCTTCGGAACACTCCCACCCTCTTCAACGTCTTTTATCATCCATTCCCCTCCTGCTTGCTGCCTTCTCTCACACTCAACCTCACTCCCAGCGTTAGTCGGTGGGTGATAGTCATCGATGGAGCTGAGTTGGCGTATCATAAACAAATTTAATGCATAATTTCATGCAAATACCGTAATATTAGCCTTTCTTAACATCTGAAGTTAGGTAAATGTACTAACAATTGAGTTCACGCTGATCATTAAAAATATTCTAAAATAGGGGAGTATATCTAAGTTACATGTCAAATATAAGTTATCATCTTTTTTTTTCCTGGCTAAGAGTATCCACCTCTATGCTGATCATTAAAAAAATTGTAAAATAGGGGAGTATATCTATGCAACGTGTTACATATGGGTTATGATTTTTTTTTTTTGGACCAGGGTTTCCATCACCCATAAATGTGATTAATCCCTTCACACTGTAGACTCCCCGAAAGAGTTTTAGTGGTGGTCATGAGACCCTCTCCATAAACACTATTAAGAATTGAGCCCCTTACTAGATGCTTAAAGAACACAACTAGGCCTTATGGTTGTATGTGGGTTATGCTTATAGTTACCCGTTACTACTCCATCTGACCTTTAGTATATAGTTACCCGTTACTACTCCATCTAACCTTTAGTATAAGAGTAAATAGTCTTTTTTTAGAGCTAAGTAAACTAAATAATTATATTAAAATATTTATATTTATCATTTTTCTTCAAACTAATTTATTTGACTTATAAATTGATACATAATCCAATGATACACAACATATGTCATGAATAAATAATTTATTTAGTTTCCTCAATCTCTAAAAACAAAGTCAATTGACTCTTTAAGAAGAAGAGATACTCTTTCCGGTCCTAATTATAAGACAAAGTTGATTTTTTTGGAGAAATTAAGGAAGCCAATTAAATTACTTTAAAAGTATTTATATTTATATTTTTTTCTCTAAACTAATTAATTTGACTAATAAACTGATATATAATCTAAGGATATTAAAATATAAATACTCTAAAGTAATTTAATTGACTTCTTTAATTTTTCCAAAAAAATCAATTTTTATCTTATAATTAGGACCGGAGGGAGTAGTGTTTATTCAGCACTTGCATGTCTTTTCTTTTTTTAAGTGAAAAATGATATATTACTTTAAATGATGTTTACAGAGGGCTGACATTGTACAAGAATTGAATAATGAACATAATTAAACAAAGAGAGGGCACAATTCATCCTAGCCGTGCGTGGTTGAGAAGATTCTTCGCTCAGATGGTATGTTCAGTCATCGCTACAGCTTAGCACTTGTATATCTTTTGTTTATAAGATTTTACATTTTTCTTTTTTTTACACTAACCGAATAGAAGACCTGACTTTGGAGTCACAAATGCTCTTTATGCTTAGTTGACCCACGAAGCCATGACCGTAAAAGTAAACGAAAAACGACACTCCAATCTCCCCTCTATCTTGAGATTTGATTAATAATAAGTAATTAATGCTAATTATTTATAGGATATATATTTGTAATATATTAGTATATACGAGTATAATACATTCTATCATATTCAAGCATTTAGATTCATTCATCTTAATGTCTGTTTGAGTTAGTAGTAAAAACTTGTGTGAATATGATTTTTGAACACCAATTTAAACAAATACTTATATTTTTTGGTGTGCTTATTTTCTTGGGGGAAGGAGATAGATAAATATACCGATAACATTTTTACAAACTTTGAGTAGAGAAAAGAGGGAGGGTGAAGAGGTCTCGAGTCACGAGTCATGACGGGGTCCGAGCCGCACTGCTCCAGTCCAACCCCTCGTAAAACACGAGCGGGATGGCTAATTAGTACAGACAGTATTAAAGTTACAGCATGCTATTAAGATGTTCTAGAAAGTGCTTATCTTAATTTTTGTTATTTAAAGCAACTTCTCCGTCCGCTGCTAATCCTCCCTGAAGATCGAAGAAGGAAATAAATGAGATGTCTAATCTTAAGCCTGAGCTACCCCTCCTTATACTTTTAGCTTTGCACTGTTCTTTCCTCTTTCATTCTGCCTTCTCTGACATTCTTTTTGAGGAGACATTCCAAGGTGATCTTCTTAACTCCCTTTGAGCTTTGACCGGCTTCTTTCTGGCTCTTTGTTTGCGTACAAAATATAAACCATCTGATTAATAGATCCGAATTCTTATCTGGGTCTGTGCGACGTTATTTTGCTGTCCAAACTAGTATTTTCTTTTTTTCTTTTGGTTACTTGGTCATCTAGTTTACTCATGGAAAATTTAGCTTCTATATTGCATTTTTTTTTGAGCCATAGTTTATCTGTCCAACTGATCCATGCCAATCTAGAATCCTGAATCTGTTGTTTCGATATGAGTTAATCAGCCGTAGATGGAAGTTCTCCAATTACTTTCTGTCCTTTTTCCCGCTCACTTGCGCTCGAGTTTGTGCGTACCATTTTTCATTCTGCTCTCAGTATAGTCAATCAGATACTATTTTACCTGTTTTTGTGTTTGACATAAAAAAAATATCAATAGATAAACTAAATTCCCTGCTCACTGCCTTCAGTTTGTAGCAACTATCAATGATCTCACATTCTCTCTATGTCTATATGTCATATAAACTCTTTAAACAAAAGATGGTTGGAAGAGCCGTTGGGTTTTATCCGACTGGAAAAGAAGTGAAGGAAAGGCAGGTACCTTCAAGCATACGGCAGGAAAGTGGTCTGGAGATCCCGACGATAAAGGTAAAGTTCTTTCTCAAATGCTTAAAATTGCGTGGATTAATACAATGTAGCGTTGGAGTTTCAAATTCTGGACATTTTGGTACACGGAAAAAGAGTTGCGTTCTTAAGTTCTTTGTACATGTAATCTTCTACATTGGTCCCCTTATTGTTATTAATGGTTGGTCTTATTTATCTTATCATGCTTGCAGGTATCCAGACATTTAGTGATGCCAAGCATTTTGCAATATCTGCAAAGATTCCTGAGTTCAGCAATAAGAACAGAACTCTAGTGGTCCAGTATTCTATTAAATTTGAGCAGGACATTGAGTGTGGTGGTGGTTACTTGAAACTTCTTTCTGGCTATGTCAATCAGAAGAAATTTGGTGGTGATACTCCTTATAGGTCTGCCATTTTTATATGTCACACCTTCTTCATTGGTTCTTAGTTTACAACTTGAAATTCTTCAATATGTATATAATCTGTCACAATCCTTTTTGAAGGATATGCACAAGTTAGCTCAATATTTCATTGTTGTTGATAATCAAATTGATTGAACTTTAAACAAGTGAAGAAAACATGGCAGTGGTAGCTTACATTTGAGAGGCTAGTATCTCCACACACACAATTTTCCACCTGCCTTCTTGGGCCAACTCGGTGACTACCCCTATAACCCTCTACAATACTTCACTTCTCTCTCTTCTAAAAGGCCAGAGTGAGTTACATTTCCCCTTTTATTTGTTTGATCCTTAATGGGTTTATCTGGTCCATCCCCATCTATTTTTTCCCCTATGAGAATAAGTTTGGATGGGCCTAATAGCATAAAAAACAAACTGGAGTACAAGAAAAGATGTTTAAGTGGTAAGAAAGAGATATATTAATCTTATGATTATAGAATGACTGCACAGTTATAGCTGGCTACTTTTAGTACATTTAAAGATGTATACATTGCAAACTTACCTGTAGAAGTGGAACTCAAGTTATTTAATGTGTGAACACCAACCTGAATTTCTCTGCCCTTTATTGATGTTCTAGCTAATCTCTCACTCCTCACTATACTGCATTATATGTAGCAATAAGTCAGCTGATTGCCCTTTCTTTCTGCAGTTTTATGTTTGGACCAGATATATGTGGCTCACAGACTAAGAAGCTCCATTTCATAGTGTCATACCAGGGGCAGAATTACCCCATAAAGAAGGATCTTCAGTGTGAAACAGACAAATTGACTCATTTCTATACATTTATTCTAAGGCCTGATGCCTCTTATAGTATCCTTGTTGACAATCGAGAAAAAGATTCTGGAAGTTTATATACAGATTGGGACATCCTTCCTCCACGAAAAATTAAGGATGTAAATGCAAAAAAGGTACAACGTCTGGATGATTCATAGGTGTTGGTACAATGCAATGGTGGCAAACTAACTGTATGTCCAATTCGTTCAAAAAAAAAAATTTGAAATTTAGCTCAATTTTGGATGTTTTTGTTTAATTGATTGCAGGAGATATCTGAGTCTTTTTATGCATCTTTGATCTGTCTGTCATGTAAAAATAATTGTTCTGTTTTTTTTTTCCCTGGTAGCCAACTGATTGGGATGATAAAGAGTTCATTGAAGACCCTAAAGATGTCAAACCAGAGGTAACCCCCCACCGGGCCATGTAATTTTCATCTTGATCATCATATAACCTACATCATTGCTGGTGCATGCATTTACAGGATAAACCTTGATCCCATCTTATTTAAGAACTCCTATCATATTATGAATTTCACTGGTGGCTTCTACATTTCCCCCCCTTTTCTGAGAAATAACTATCAGGGACAAGAATGGGTCATTAAAGCGGCAGAGGAGATATCCTTCTTAAGAGAGATATCAAAGAAAGCGAAGTTGAAACAAACAAGATTATCAATATAGCAAGGGTTTCCTCTACATATTTGTAAGATGCTCCTTGGAGGGAATGTACCTGAGCATTTAAGGCCTTTAAAGATGATCCCAGTTTACCAAAAAATCCAATAATAGGGGAGGACACTTTAATATATTAGCTTTCCTTTCTTGCCAAGCACAACCAAGAACAACATAGGCAGCTGTAGCATGATGGGCCTCAACCATTGGGTCAAGGCTAATAGCTCGTTGAGCTGTATGACAAGGGATGAGAATCCCTCGTGGAGGGGTGAAGAGACTTGTTTGGCACTTAAGTCTTGTTTCAATATGTTTAAACTAAGTGCTCATTGCCAATTCCAAGTAAACAAAGGATATTTGATTATCACCTTAACAGCAAGTTTAAATTTGATGCAAGATATCAATTCAACCAAACAGAGCAATATAAAGCAATTAGGGATAGAAAGATTGCAAACTGAATACTTTAATTGTCTAGCTTATTACCATTGCTTTATTTCATGTTTGTGCTTTTTGTTTTTTGGGGATATTACAGGGTTATGATTCGATTCCAGCTGAGATCCCTGATCCCAAAGCCAAGAAGGTCTATTTCATGCTCATGCACATAATTGGAAAAAAAAAACTTTTATGTATTTGGATAGTAGGATCATATTAGCAGCCATAGGATTATTATATCGGTTTTGATTTTTCTTTGAGTAGCCTGTTGATTGGGATGAGGAAGACGATGGAATATGGAAGCCCCCCAAAATTCCTAATCCAGCATACAAAGGACCTTGGAAACGCAAGGTACTTTAAGCTACTCATATTAAAACTTTTATATATAATCCATGATTTCTAATTTTTCTTTTAAAATTTCTGTGCCACAGAAAATCAAGAACCCCAACTACAAGGGAAAGTGGAAGATTCCATGGATTGATAACCCAGGTAAACTCGGGGTGATATAGGTTCTCTGAAAGTAGAGAAAAAAATTGGCAGGAGCTTAGCTAAACTTGAAAGAATTAAATGGATTATTAATAAAAGTGGCTTAGCTCATATGCATTTGAGGCATTATAGTTATTTAAACACGAACAAAGTAACCAATTTACCATGTGTTAACTGTACTCAAGTGACTTTAAGAAGTCTTGTACTTGGATTAAACCTGAAGTTACTTTATAAAATGGTGGTTTTATAGTTTTACTTATTTTTTGGTAGCCAAAATATTTAGATCATAAGTATGATCTTACTAGAAAATCAAATACTCCCTCTGTTTCATATCGTTTGTCACGGAAATGCTGTTCTTTATGTTTCATAATGCTCATCAATTTCCGATTCCAAGAATGCATTAATTATTTATCTATTTTTCCCTTGTTAATTTAAGATTTCATGAATGCATTAAATTAGGAGTAGTATTTAGTTAAAGAACACTAAGGGCATTTTAGATTAATTTTACAAAAACTTATGTTATTCAATGATTTCCTTGGTGTCAGTAAAATTTTTTTGTGACAGTTAATATGAAGTGGAGGGAATATTTTGGTAACTAAGGGCATTTTAGATTAATTTTACAAAAACTGATGTTATTCAATAATTTCCTTGGTCTACGTAAAATTTGTTTTGTGACAGTTAATATGAAGTGGAGGGAATATTTTGGTAGGGGCACTCCTGTGGCTACCTTTGCATTTACGAGGCCATATGTAATCTTATAGATCAATCTTATGGACAACTTCTAGTGAAGTTCAGTTTAAATGTGTCAACTGTGAACTAACCTCTGTTTCCTTTTTGCTGCAGAGTTTGAGGATGATCCTGATCTTTATGTGTTGAAACCAATTAAGTATGTGGGTATTGAAGTGTGGCAGGTTGGTGTCATGATCGTATCAACAATCATAGGCAATTACAGTAGGAATATGTATAAAAATAGTACTCCCTCTACTCCCTCTAATCCTTAATATAAGAGACTTATTTATCTAATTTGATTAAATTAAGGAAATTAGTTAAGTTAGTTTATATGGCATTTTTTTTTAAAACACCCTAATCATGTTCCTTAATTCCCTTAGTCTCTTTTTTACTTGATTATTGTTGAGGATCATCAATAGAGGTAAATTAGGAAAAGATTGACAAAGATGGGAAATAGGTCTTACATTTGGGACCAAGATCAACTCCCCAATTTAATTAGGTCCTACATTAAAGACCGGAGGAGTAGTCTAATGTCTTTCCTTTTCTTCAAAGAAGAATTTTCCTTTTCGTGTGTGAAGCTGACTGTATCAGTAATCAGTACTAGGTTGGCAAGTCCCCTACCCCCAAAAATTATGAAGTCAATCAATTAGTTTAAGCACAGTTTAAGTTGTTGATAGAACGAAATCCAAAGATGATTTTATTTATAAAACAAGCGCACTATATGTTGGCAAAAAAGAAAAAAGAAAAAGGCCCACAACATATCTGTTCACTACAACTAGCTACCATAGGCAATTACAGTAGGAATATAAACAGAAAGCAAAAGTTAACCTCTGGTGTTTGAGGGACCAAAGACTATACAATAGGCCAAATGATTTCACCTCCCCCACCTCAACCCACAATATATTCACCACTAACCTTCTTACTCCCACTCTCAAACCCGCACCTCACAAGTAGTAGGCCACATCGTCAACACTCCCTTCAGCCTTGGTCCATGGCCCATTAATTGTGGGTCCATCAATTCCCAGCTCTTGAAGTTTGAACTTGCTCTTAGGGTGAGAATTATATGTTGGGACCAGCCCAACCTTTTTTCTTTTTTCTTTTTCTTTCCTTGTATCCTTTCACCAACTTATCAGTGAACTTCTCTTCATTCCATAGCAGAGTTAAAATATAGTGCTGAAGTTCATCTTCTAAGTTCTGGAACAGGGCAGGAATTCCTTGAAGCAAATTTTCAGCAATGAAAATGCTTTGAGGACCACTTATTCCACTGCCCATTCTCTTGCTTTAACTTATATCTGCTGGTATAAGATGTTCGAGAACAAAGAAAACTTATATTTGGAGCTTTGGAGGAGTTTTAATGGATAAAACCATTGAAGCTTTGACCCCACAATTCATTATCCATCCACCAGTCTTGTCTATCTTTCAACTGGGGCATTTGCGTCTTCATCTTCATGCTTGGAAACATCTTCAATTCCTGGTTTTTGTGCTTCATCATCAATCTGGAGACCCAGGCAGATTCTTCCATCTCATTTAGGACCACATTCTTTTCTAACAAACCATCTCGTTCATGAAATGATAAGGATTTCAGGAGGCTAGCAATGCGATATTTTGGGGCCATATGCCACTTCTTATTCTTGTTTAGTAGCTTCTATGAACATCCTGATCATCATTTGCAAAAAATTGAACTTCATCTCCCTCTATTTTAACCTTTAATATTTGTTCCCAATACAACAATATGGGAGTTTCATCTACTTTAGCATATGCAAACCGATCAATATTCTTTCTCTTGCCATCCATTCACATCATCATATTTTCCCTAATCTGCACATTATCAATTTGCCAAAGCTTTATCTTTGGCTCCCGTAAAAGCTAATTGGGTTTAAGTGGAATCACTGGTACAAATGATGAAATAAGGGGGGTCCAATATAATTTTGCAGTCGTAGTTTGGAGAATGTTCTCCTTTTTCACTGCTTTCCCCTTTCCATTGTCTTCATTGTGCTCTTATGCCATAAATAACAAGTGAAGAGGTTGATTCTGATTCTCGTTGGGCATTCCTATTTTTTTCGAACTAGAAAAGTTTGGGTGAGTAGGGTCTTGGGGACTCACCAAGGCCAATGCATGTCTCTAGGCTCAAAGAGCTCTTATAGAAGTATTTACATATCGCCTACCAAGAAGGTCCTCGTATCGGCATGGGTTTTGAACTCACGACCTAATGGGTCATGTAACTACTTACCAATTGGACCAACATTTGTTAGAGGCATTCCCTATTTTTCTTCTTGACCAAAAGAAAAGTTTTGATCCCTTCCTGCTCCCCCAACATTGGTTATGTGGCAAAACTGATTCAGTGCTAACTGGGGTAGGAAGGCTTCATTTTTGACTCATAACACTACAGTGCAGCCCGAGGTCTTTTACAGATTAGGGTTTTCTCCTCTACTTTATTTCGGCCAGGTCCAGTAGTTCCCTCTTCAATGTGAAATTAATGTTGTGTAAGGTTGGATGAACACAATTGAATGAGATGAGTAAAAAAACTATCCAAATCTCTCCTATTCAATTTTGGACTTCTGCCCCATCTAATTAACCCTATCTGATCGAACACCCATGTTGTTTTATGATTCGAAAAGGATCAGATTTATCATTGGCTGATTCTACCTCTTCTTTTGACTTGTTCTCACAAGCCACCAGCCCATCAATGTAAAATTAGTGGGAATAATTCCCTAATAACTCCCTAATTGTAATCCCTGATTGATAGGGATTCTGATTGATTACATATCAATTACGTTAATACATACTTCCTAACATTAACTATCACTTAGAAGTTAGGTAGCTGGATGTCCCAAGAACATAGATCAAACTTTCAAGTTGCATAATAGCAGTAAACCAATGTCTGACAAATGATTAGAACCTGAAGTAAGACTCGTATAATTAGATGCTATGTCTATTTGAAGCCCGATAATTTTGATAATTTGAGTTTTCAGGTTAAGGCTGGTTCAGTCTTCGACAATATCCTAATTTGTGATGACCCACAGTACGCAAAGCAGGTTGTGGAAAATTTTATGGCTAATAATAGAGAGGTAAGCATTTTCTTTCAGAGTTCGTATATGTTAATTATCTTAAAGGAGTTGTTGTTTTAATGTTCTTATGTGTGTACAATTACAGGCAGAAAAAGAAGCCTTTGAAGAAGCAGAAAAAGAAAGAAGAGCTCAGGAAGAAGAGGTTGTTGACCAATGCCCACGCTTAAGCACTACTTTGATCTGAGCATTCACTAAATTTATATTACTTCTGATGGTCGCCATTTGATTTTTAATGATTACATAGGAGGCTCGGAGAGCAAGAGAGGAAGGTGAAAAGAGAAGGGAAAGGGATCGTAGATATGGAGATAGTCGGCGCCATAGAAGGGTATACTTAAACATAATTGTTCTTCACTGCTTTATCATTGGGTGCATTTATGTATCAATATTCAATGTAAGACATAAATGTAGTATGAAGTCAAACTTTTCACCAGCCGTGAACAGTGTGGTTTATCTATCTCAGCTCTATATAAATGTGAGGAACTCACTCTAACTTATCATGTCAACTCTGCTGTACAATTTTAGATTTGTTCTTCAATCTTGTGTGATAAGAATTGCCTTAGTCACAGTGATAGGATACAACGGATAAGGTGGAAATCAAGCTGTTGGTCTTTGTATCTTTCTAGATGTGTCTGTGAGGAGAGATCCAAGATGATGATTGACTTGCAATTATTTACATGGGGAAATTGAGAGGCTTGGACCAAATGAGGTGTATAAAGGATGAAGAAGGAAAAGTTTTGGTTACTGTTAGGAAACAATATCCCACTTAATTAGGGATTGTGATTAGTATCTCTCACCATAATGTATTATAATGAGCCATTAATGCTGAGGCTCCTACTTTGTATATAAATACCTAATGTATACATGAATGATACATACAATTTCCAATATTCTGATTACATGAAGAGTTAAAGATGTTAATGCCGCCTACCCCTGACCTTCGGATCCAGGCTGATAATATGGAGAAATTGGCGATTCTTAGCTTTCTTACTGCCCTTGATCCGGTCTATGAGACCGTTCGTTCCCAGGTTCTGTCTAGTTCTGAACTTCCTTCGCTTCAGGATGTGTACTCTCGTGTGCTCCGTGCAGATAGTTTCTTACATCCAGCTTCTGCTTCTAATGCTAGTGCATTAGCTGGCTGTGGTCCCCTTGATAACCGCCACCAGGGTTTCTTGCCGTCTGGAACTAGTACATCATCCTCACCCTCTGCTGATTCACGGAACCAAGGTCCTCCTCGCTCAGGCAACAATCCCTCGACCCTAGTCCTATTGTTTGCTTCTATTGTAAAGAACCTGGACATACCAAACGTTACTGTCGCAAGTTGCAAAACAAGCTGCAACGTACTGGAGCTGCTCATATGGCACAATCCTCAGATCAGTCGGCCAATGTTCCATCTACTCCAAGTGCACTTGCTACAGGTAACGGTGACTCATGTCTTGCTACTTCTTTCTCGAAGTGGATCATCGATTCCGGTGCCACTGACCACATGACAGGTAACCATCATTTGTTCTCTACGTATGCACCTTATGCCAACCCTTCCTCCATCACTATTGCCAATGGTTCTGTTTCTCGTGTCCTTGGATCTGGCACTGTTACACCTACATCCTCTGTTTCTTTATCGTTTGTCCTTAATGTTCCTGACCTTGCTTTAACCTTTTGTCTCCGAGCAAGCTTACTCGTCAATTAAACTGTTTTATCTCACTTTTTCCTGACCATTGTGTGATTCAGGATCTTACGACGAAGCGGATTATTGGTAGGGGATACGAGTTTGGCGGTCATTACTTTCTTGAGGATCGGGTGCCGCGTTCAGTTGCTTGCTCTGGTGGTTCCTCTCCGTTTGACGTTCATTGTCGTTTAGGTCATGTGTCATTGTCATCCTTGAAGAGGTTATATCCTCAGTTTTATCATTTGTCGTCCTTAGAGTGTGAGTCGTGTCAGTTTGCCAAACACCACCGTGTTCACCTGGCACCTCGCGTCAATAAACGGGGTGCATCCCCCTTTGACTTGGTTCATTCTGATGTTTGGGGTCCTTGTCCTATTGTCTCCATGTCTGGTTTTAAGGACTTTGTTACTTTCGTTGATGACTTCTCTCGAACCACCTGGCTTTATTTAATGAAAAATCGTTCTGAGTTATTTTCTCTCTTTTGCAATTTTTGTGCCGAGATCAAAACTCAGTTTGGTGTCTCTGTGAAAATCTTACGCGGTGATAATGCTAAAGAGTATTTCTCTACCCAATTTCACGACTATATGCTTACAAATGGCATGCTTCATCAGTCTTCCTGTGCAGATACACCTGCTCAAAATGGTGTAGCTGAAAGAAAAAACCGGCACTTATTAGAAGTCGCCCGCGCTCTAATGTTTCACATGCATGTTCCTAAAACTTTTTGGGCTGATGCTGTGTCCACCGCCTCCTTCCTTATTAATCGTATGCCCTCTCCTGTTCTCCGTGGTGACATTCCATACACAACTTTGTGTCCTTCCAAACCCTTGTTTCCTATTGATTCCAAAATCTTTGGTTGTGTCTGTTTTGTCCGCGATATTCATCCGTGTCACTAAGCTTGATCCAAAATCTCTCAAGTGTGTCTTCCTTGGCTATTTTAGGGTTCAGAAGGGTTATCGGTGCTATTCTACCGATCTTCGGCGCTATCTTGTGTCTACAGATGTTACTTTCCATGAGTCCACTTCGTTCTTTCCTATCCCTGCTCTACCTCCATCTTCTCACCCCGACCTCGATATTGATCACCTCTTAGTGTATGAGGTTCATTACCTACCAGTGCAAGAGTCTGTGCCGGCACCTGCTCCGCCTCCGATCCACCATGTTTATTAGAGACGTCTTAAGGACAGTAATGCCGCTGCTCGTCTTTCTGACCTACCACTACCCGCCTCGGCGCTTGATCCGCACTTAGCCCCTTCGCCTTCTCCTGTTTCTGACCCTATACCAGTGCCTGATACTCTAGATCCTACTGCCCCTTCTGCTGACCTACCCATTGCCCTTCGCAAAGGTAAACGCACTTGTACGTACCCGATTTCCTTGTTTGTTTCCTATAATCACCTGACGCCCACATCTTGTTCCTTCTAGCCTCCTTAGACTCTCTTGGCATTCCCACCAACCTTTCCCAAGCCTTGGCCCATCCTGGTTGGCGTGCTGCGATGGAAGAAGAAATGATGGCCCTTGATAAGGCTGGTACCTGGACCCTTGTTGATTTACCTCCTGGAAAGAAGGCTATTGGGTGTAAATGGGTGTTTGCTGTTAAGATGAAAGCTGATGGCACCTTGGAACGATTGAAAGCTCGATTGGTTGTTAAGGGTTTTGCTCAAACGTATGGTGTTGACTACTCCGAAACTTTCTCTCCTGTGGCCAAGTTGTTCTCTGTTCGTCTGTTTATCTCTATGACAGCTACCTATGGTTGGGATCTTCATCAACTGGATGTTAAGAATGCTTTTTTAAATGGTGATCTTCTTGAGGAAGTCTACATGGAGCAACCGCCTGGCTTTGTTGCTCAGGGGGAGCATGGCAAGGTATGCCACCTTCAGAAATCTCTATATGGTTTGAAACAGAGCCCTCGTGCTTGGTTCGACAGATTCAGTTCTGTGGTTAAGAAGTTTAGTCTGAACCAAAGTAAATGTGATCATTCTGTGTTTTATCAACAAACGGATGCTGGCATGATTCTCCTAGTGGTCTATGTCGATGACATTGTTATTACGGTAGTGATACGTCAGGGATCTCATCACTCAAGGCCTTTCTTAATTCTCATTTCCAAACAAAGGATTTGGGTCCGTTAAAGTACTTTCTTGGGATCGAAGTTATGAGAAGCAAGAAAGGCATTCTCTTAACCCAACGGAAGTATGTCCTTGATCTACTGAAAGAAACTGGGAAAATTGGGGCAACACCTAGTAGCTGTCCCATGATTCCTAATCCCTTTTTGGACATTGATGATAGTGTGCCGTTTGATAAATTGCCCGAGGATGTAAGAAAAAGGATTGATCCTGAGAAGATTAAACCGTTTGCTTACCCTGAGCGGTACCGAAGGCTTATTGGAAAATTAAACTATCTCACGGTAACTCGCCCTGATGTCACCTTTCCTGTTAGTAGACTTAGTCAATTCATGGTAGCACCGACCGTTGCTCAGCGGGAAGCTTTGGAACATGTCCTGCATTATTTGAAAGGGTCCCCTGGTCGTGGTATACTCTTTACGAATCATGGTCATACAAAGATTGAGTGTTTCTGTGATGCAGATCATGCGGGGTCAAAGACGACTAGGAGGTCCACTACAGGCTATTGTGTTCTTGTTGGTGGAAACTTGGTATCTTGGAGGAGCAAGAAGCAGGACGTAGTGGCCAAGTCTAGTGCAGAGGCCGAGTATCGAGCCATGTCTCAATCCGTGCAGGAGATTGTGTGGATTCACCAGTTAATGAAGGAGGTTGGTCTTGCCACGTCATTACCTGGGAAGTTGTGGTGTGATAATAAGGCTGCCTTACATATAGCCTCCAACTCCGTGTTCCATGAACGTACGAAACACATTGAGATTGATTGCCATTTTGTACGTGACAAGATCAAAGAGAACTTTGTTTCTACAGGACATGTACCGTCTAGTGATCAGTTGGGTGATTTTTTGACTAAGGCCTTGGATGGCACACGGGTTGACTATATTTGTAACAAGTTGGGCCTGATTAACATCTATGCTCCAACTTGAGGGGGAGTGTTAGGAAACAATATCCCACTTAATTAGGGATTGTTATATCCCACATAATTAGGGATTGTGATTAGTATCTCTCACCATAATGTATTATAATGAGCCATTAATGCTGAGGCTCCTACTTTGTATATAAATACTTAATGTATACATGATTGATACATACAATTTCCAATATTCTGATTACAATTACTAATGGAGATATCAAGAATAGGTAAGAAGCCTACTTTTATAAGTTGTTTAATGATGGGGGGAGGGTCGCCTTGTGATTGGGAAGATTTGACTATTCGAGAAGGTGATCTCAATTTGTCATTTTACCGCAGGATTCGAATTGGTGAGGTTAAGGAAACTCTTAAGAAGAAGGAAAATGGTAATAGATCTGATGGTATTTCTATTGAAGTTTAGAAATGTTTGGGTATAGAGGGTGTGTTGTGGCTCACAAAATTATTTAATGAGATTTTACGATCCAAGAAAATGCCGAATGAGTGAAAAAAAAGTACTTTGATCCTTATTTATAAGAATAAAGGGGATATTCAGAATTGTGTAAGCTACAGAGGAATTAAGTTTATGAGTCATACAATAAAATTGTGGGAAAATGTGATTGAACAAAGGTTGAGGTTTGAGACTGATATCGCTGAAAACCAATTTGGATTCATGCTAGGAAGGCCCGCAACAAAAGTGATTTATTTATTAAGGGGGCTAATGGAAAAGTATCGGAGTAAAGGAAGGGATTTGCATATGGTTTTCATTGGAAAAAGTGTATGACCGTGTGTCCAGAGATGTACTTCGGAAAGTTTTGGAAAAGGAGGTGCGGGTTGTATATATCAAAACCATTCAGGGCATGTATGAGGGGGTTACAACCAATGTTAGAATGCCTAGAGGTGTTACAAAAAACTTTCCTACAAGGATTGATTTGTATCAGTGATCAACTTTGAGTCCTTATTCGTTTAATTTAGTAGTAAATGTTTTAACTGAGCCTATAAAAGAGGAGATCCCTAAATGCATGCTTTTTGCGGATGATGTAGTTCTGTTGGCTGAATCCAGGAAAGAAATTAATTATAAACTTGAGATATGGAGACGGACTTTGGAATTAAAAGGCTTTCGTTTGAGTAGGAGCAAAGTTGAATATATGTATTGTAATTTTGATAAGAAACAAGGTAGAAGTGAAGTGCAAGTTAAATTTAGGGAGCAAGTCATTCCACAAGTAACCAAATTTAGATATTTGGGATTAATTATACAACAAGATGGTGAAATTGATGAAGATGTTAATCACGAAATTCAAGCTTGTTGGTGTAAATGGGGAAAAGCTACTAAAGTTATTTGTGATCAGAAAGTATTTAATAAGGTAAACGGAAAGTTTTATCGCATTGTTATAAGACAAACAATGCTATATGGTAGTGAGTGTTGGGCTTTAAAGGGACAACATGAACATAAAATGGAGGTAGTCGAGATGAGGATGTTGAGATGGATGTGTGGTCATACAAGAAAAAATAAGATTCATAATACTCATATACGCGAACGAGTTGGAGTGGCCTCTATTAAAGAAAAAATGGTAGAAAGTCGTTTAAGGTGGTTTGGACGTGTTCAACGAAAGCTATTGAGTGCTCCGGTGAGGAGGGTTGATCAAGCAGTATGGAGTTTTGTAAAACGAGGTCGAGGAAGGTTGAAGCGAACGCTCAATGAGGTCATAGAGGGATCTTTTGGTCAATAAAATATCTAAAGATATGGTTTTTGACGGAATATAATAGTGTCGTGCGATCCATGTATTTGACCCCACCTAATGATATAAAAGCTTTGTTGTTGTTGCGTAAATACTCTTCTCCTTTAAATAGGTAGAGGGTAGACAAAGCTAGGTGGGAAAAAGAGGAAATGACGAACCAACAGCAGTGGTTAAATATTTAAGTAAATTTGGAAAAGTGTGCTTAACAGATATCAACAAATTTGTGACAAGGGTG
Organism: Inga laurina; assembly: GCA_963855925.1. Lineage (NCBI taxonomy): Eukaryota > Viridiplantae > Streptophyta > Magnoliopsida > Fabales > Fabaceae > Inga > Inga laurina. The sequence continues at coordinate 85,932,536 of OY979702.1, forward strand.
TCTTGAGACTTGGGAGCTTTCTCATCTGTTCTAGCTATTTCATTCATATAGTAGTTTCATTTTATCATTTAGCCAGTGTAGTAAATATTTCTATGATCACATGTTATTTAGCCATGATATAAAGTAGCTTTATATCACATCTTACTTCCCGACATCTGATCTTACTTCTGAACTTTATTTTGCAGCCGGATCCACATGACTACATGGATGATTACCATGTAAGCCCCAAGCTCTCTAATGGAAATTAATGTGAAATACTCTATTGCTTTGTGTAGTTTCGATATTGAAATATGAATTTATTGTTGCTTAGAATTGACACTGCTAGTTGGCTTGGGATGGGGTAGGTATTTGCGAGTCCATACTTTGCCATTCTAAAAAACAACCTTTCTTACTTATCAAACATGCAAAACCAAGAATACTTTTGCACAGAGAGACATAATATTAACAAGATGTGCCTTATGCCAAACTTGAATCTAATTACTGAGTCATTTATTTGTGCATGAATAGAATGCACCTGGTGTACCAAATACAGAAGTAACCATCAGGTGAACCATTATCCAAAGTTGATGTATTCCTTTTTAAAGATTGGACGATGGCAGCTAGATCTTTGGTAATATCTGTTAATGTTGTTTTGGATTATGAAGTGGTAAAACATGTAATGATGAAACTATAGTAATATTGGATAACTTTCTTGATGCATTTTCTGACACCTAAGCCGACAATGAGCACAAATAGAAAACTTGAACGTTTCTATTATATTCCTCCACCAACGATATGTTACTAGAAACCATTAACAGTACTCATAAATATGTGTGTCCCTGGTCTTGCAGGATGAACTTTGAAACGTGCTTTCTGATTGACCTGTGTTCCGAATATATTGCAAGTGGAAAAGCTCGAATGAGGAGGCTTGTTCTCCAGAATATGGTCTGTCTGTATAATTGCTGCTATTCTCAATACGATATTTTCTGTTTCTCTGGTATTATGTATTGTAGGATTAAAGTTGCGATTGGACTAGCCATAACTAGCAGCTCTATTTATTTATTTTTGAATTACAAGCGGGATTGAACCCGTGACCTCCTACTTATTGGAGAACATGCATGCCATTAGATCACGAGGCAATTGGTAACTAGCCGCTTTATTGAGACATGAATGTGGACCTCAACAATAAGGTTTTCTTGATTTCTGTAGTATTACAGTTGGTTTTTTTCGTTTTTGGGCAGAAATATAACAGTTGCCCTCGTAATGAGTCCTACATTAGTTAAGTTTTCATTAATAATTAATCGTTAATCATAATTAATTATTCTAAGGCCTAATCTTGATGAACTGTGGGTCATATGCTTGAAAGCTTGGTAAGATTTGTAGTCAATTATTGCTTATGCCATTGAAAATGTGAACCTTATTATGCCCAAGGCCAAGGTTCTTTCCTCTGGGGAAAGATTTGGAATCATGAGAATCGGAGGTCTGCGGTCCATGACATGGGGTTCGCAAGTTAAGCTGTTTAGTCTGGGGCCATTTTGATGCGCCGCGACACGGGTTGTTTTTAACCTACCAAAATGTGGGATGCCTCAATCTTGACCAGCCACCCACTGATTTACCAGCTTTATTTTCAAACTTTTATTTTAATTTTTTTTTTTTGCAAATTTTATTATTTTACTTTTAACAAAAAAATTACTCTCTCCGATTTTTAATATAAAATATATTTATATAATAAATATTTAGGGAGTTGATCTTAGTTCTAAATATAAGGCATAAGTTTTATATTTTTCAATTTTTTTTTAATTTACCTCTATTGATGTTTTTTTAATAATAATCAAGGAAGAGGATTAGGGCAAGTTAGAAAATATATGTCATATTAGCTAATTTAACCAACTTATTTAATTTAATCAAATTAGTTAAATATGTTTATTAATTCACTCTTAATTTAAAACCTCCATATTTTAAGTCAAGAATTTGATTCTATATTTGATCTTTCATTTTATTAATTTATTTTTTTTGTATCAATAAATTCTCATAAAATAGATTATATATTTATATTATAAGTTTTGGGGCTAATTTAACGGTACAACTTTATGGAAGTACAAAAAGTTTGAATTTAGGGTATAAAAAATTTGTAATTTAATTTAAAAAGTTGATTGTTATAAACAATTAAATTTAAAGACTATCCTTTACTCTCCTTTTTTTAAAAAAATATCTAGAATGCGATCTAGCCTAGCGTTATAAGACACTTTTACATTAGACATTTGTCATTAGAAATTTTACATATTATGAACCATTCAAATGTGCAACTTGGATAACTCCAGTTCAATGTGAGAATGTACAACTGGTTACCCTTCACAGAGGGCCAAGGAGAAAGCTTTTCTGCACGAGTATTAAATTAAATAAAGCATGCATCAACAAATGGATTAACCCTAGAAACTATAAGCAGCCTGATAATAATGTAACTCGGGTTGAATCCTTGTTGAATGTGGATAGAATAAAGTTCAAATCTTTCAAATGACAAATCAATTACAGGGATTAGTATTGATGATTAATATGTTAGACATGACACTTAGAACCAACCATTTAAGAGCCCGTTTGGATTAGCGGTGATAAAAGTGACTTTTTTTCAATTTGACTTTTGCAAACTTAAGATATGATAAAAGTCAGATTGTAAATGTGATTTGTGTTTGAATTGACTGTAGCAGAAGTGACTTTTTTTCTTTTTTTTCTAAAAAGCAGCTGAAGGCAACTTCTGACAGAAGCAGCTTTTTTTAGAAAAGCCTATCTACAAAAAAGGCCTCCCCAGATCATTAACATATCTACCAGGCTTTTGTCTATCAACTGGGCATTTTCTTGCCTCCAATTGCTTCGCCAAACGTACCCTAAATCTGATCTCCCCCCCTCAATTTCTCTCCCACCTTTTGACTATATCAGCAATCTTTTTAGAGATGTATTCAGTGTGTCGTGTGCCTTTCCAAATCGTTCACAATCATATTCAACAATTCTCCATATGCAGCACATCGTCTCTTGCACTTTTGCTTTTCATTGTACACCTCGAGGGAGAGGTCACGTATTCTCTTATCTTTTTAATCCTGAAAATAAATGCTAAAAGCTTTAAATGACTGCACAATCCATTATAAAAGTTCGAGTTGTTAACGATAGCAATTAGAGAAACATAATGGAGAAGATGAAGAATCATGTATTATTGTATTAACTATGTAAGAGCAACGTACTCATTCAAATTATAACCCACTTGGGTTTAATAATGATCATCTCTCACTTGAGGGTAATTAACAACTAACCCTAACTTTAGGGATCTTAGAGGAACTTCCCTTTCTAGAGAGAGACCCACATTTACCTCTCTCTAAACATAATGAGGATCTAACTATCCTAACCCCCTAAACCACATTAATTAGACCTTTTATATAAACTAGGGCCTTAACCAATTAATCAACGAATCAACTTATATTTCTAACACGCCCCTTCAAGTTGAACCCTATTAATCTCAAAGGTGCTCAACTTGAACAATACAAATTGGAGGGTGATAGGTGATTTAAACTAAACCATTTTCAATCCACAAAATAATGCATAAATTTCTTCATAACAATCTTCCCCATATCTACTTTTGACAATTCACAAACTGTTGATCCACTTCTGACAATGCTCTAGTCTCCTTGACTTTTCAAGATCTGTACAGAGAATAATGTGCCATCTGACATGCTTCAAAATTCACCCTTAAAAATCTGATACACTTCCATGATTAATCAAAACAAGATGCAACCTGTTCTAGTTGCAATCTTCTTCACCCCTAGAAATCTGATCCTACACTGTATATAATTACCTTGACTAATACTGTCATGATGTCCACCAGAAAGGTCCCAAGAATTTCTCATGCTTCACTTTCAGACCATCCCAGGCAGTAGCCATATTCTGCTGCAATACCAAGCTTCATAATCCAACATAATGGCCCTATTCCTTGCCCTCTTGTAAGCTGAAACCATAGCATCAATTGAGAGCCTTCTAAGATTGGAGTCAAGTGCCACCACTCCAAATCCAAAACTAAGCCCCATGCGTGAGGGGTATTATATGAGTGACCAATTAGCTTGCAATGTTTTGGGAGTAGTGAAGAAACGACTTGTCCATTAAGTGGGAAAAGCCCACCATTAATACCAGTATACCACCTCTATTATGAGCGTACTTCAGAGGCTTTATCTTCACATAGTTCACCTTGACATATTCAACATATGGCGGTGAATAATGGTATATCTCCAAGCTTCTTCTTTGCAGAAGATAGCAATAGAACTCTTGACTTGCCCACCTCATCTTTTACAGCTGCTCGATCATCAAGGTTCACAGCCTGTAGCACAACTGCTCGATCATTAAGGTTCACATCCTGTAGCATGTCACTCTAAAGCTCCATAACATACGACATTGAAGCCAAGCTTGACATACTTAAACCTTCAATCTCTATTGCTATAGTTTCATCAAGTGCCTTTGAAGAATTGCTTGGCATGCCATATCTAGCTTGCCCAAGACGACGCATATGCCCAATAGTAGTGAGGATGATGCTTTCCACCTGACCCACCAAATGCCTGTTGCCACAAGTCTAGCAGCACAAAGACTTTATCCCTCACTTGCAGCGGCGGCGGCGAACACTGCTTTGCCTTTAGTGTCGACGCAAACTTCGATGACGGTGAATACATCGCAGGGTTCTTGAAAGCTAGTGTTTAATGTCCACATCATGTTGTTTCATTTTACTATTGGTGACTCGCGTTAGAGGAATAAGGTGATTAGTAATTGAATTTTGGAGCTCTTATGCTGTAATTTCTTCTTCACGGCTTTGATTATATCTTTGGGCTCCCAACGATTGGAATTGACAGGATCACAGATTTAGGAGGTTAGAATAGTTACATCCTTATCATGTTTAAAGAGAGATTAATGAGTCTCACTCTAGATTTAGAGACGAGGGCTTATGCGACCTCAATGTCCTTCATGGAGCTAAAAGAAGTCAATCTCAAGCTGCAATTGCCTAATCTGATAAAGTTAAATTAGCTGCCAGGTACTTCTTGGTCAAACCTTTTTTCTTCCTTTTTCTCTATTTGGGGCTACTAATATCTGAAAATTACAAGGTAGGACCCATAATTTAACATCAATATCGTTGGCTTTTATTTGTCCAATAAATTTTGACACATCTTGAATTGCATCAAAATGTTTGGAAACATGAAGAAACAACTACAAAAGATTTTTAAGAGCTTATAGAGGAAGTTATCATACGAATAACAATGAAGATAGGCATTGAATTCGAATCAAATCTAATTTTAGTTTGTTTTTAAATTTCATTTGTAGCTTATTATAGACCGCTTATTTTACACTTGATATTCATATTTAGTACGCAAGTTTATTTTGCGTTAATTTGTTGAACACGCACAAAATCTTTTAAGAGCCGGAGTGAATCCATGAAAAGACTCCCACTCGGTTACATTTAATTAGCACTTAAATTACCGAGTACTTCTTATAAACATGGTCAGGGATTGGTATCCGTGAATGATCCAGTTTGAGTCGAGACGTGAGGTCCCTTACTCTCTTTTTTCCTTTGTTTTCTTTCCCCGAACCTCTTCTACGTGGTCTTCATTTCCAAACTTCTTACCCGAATACTAACTCTTCAAATTCTATTCTAGGTCTCAGCTTGACCCCACACCAACTTCCTCCATATTTATATTCTTTCTGCTAACCTTTCGCTTTCCATGCTGTTCTCATTCTTCATCTGTGAAACTCGTATGTTTTATTGAAGCCATGCTCCTCTCGCATCTAAATAATTTTCGTTTTGCCCTTACCATAATTATTACGGCTTTGTTTGGTTGGAGGCTTTATTAAGTTAGGTTAGGTTGGGGTGGGGTTGGAGGTAAAAAAGTGATGTTTAGTTGGAAGGAGGTTAGGTTAGGTGTTGGATGTTTTTTTGTCTTCTAGTGGTCACCTAACCTAGATTGTGAACCCTCCAAAATTATGGTTTTTCTTATTTATGTGAGAGAATATTTATCTTCAATTGTGACTAAATTGCCCATGACAATTTTTTAAAATTTCAGCACTACCCTCCCTTATAAAACTTAACCTCCTGATTCAACGAACTTTCCATATTCTTCTTTGTTGTTAATGGGATTCAACATGAACTGGCCGGATTTCTTCGTCTCCTTGGTTTTTCTCACTTTGTTTTTCGGTTGTTCTCTCGTACACAGCTCGGAGGAGGAATCTACAACCCAATCGTTGAACTCTTTTGTTCAAGAATATGCTTACAATACATTTTAAATAATAATAATTTTATAAATAATTATCTATATGCTTACAAGAATAATTATTTTATAAATAATAATTTTAAAAATAATTATTATTAATAAATACATTATAAAAGAAGAAGGAAAATATGTAGATGGGTATTTTTATTCCCTTATAATTAACTCACATAACCTAACCTCATGAACCAAACAAGATACCAAACCTCACCTAATCTCTGTTTGAACCAAATAACATTATAACCTCCTCTAACCTAACTTAAATAAACCTCACTTAACCTAACCTTCGTTGAACCAAACACAACCTACAAGTTACCCTTTGTTGGGGTCTAGATAATAGCCAATAGACAAACCCTTTGGTTTGAGGGGAGGGGAGGGGGCGTAGGAACCTAAAATTTAAAAGAAACGAGAGTGTAAATTTTGGACAAGAACTCAATTTAAAAGAATGAGAGGGTAAATTTTGGGCAGAAACCTAAAATTTAAAAGAAATGAGAATGTAAATTTTGAGTAAGAACCCAAAATTTAAAAGAAAATTTAAAAGAATGAGAGGGTAAATTTTAGGTTTATCCTGTCCAAAATTATAATTTACCCCCTACCCTCAAACCAAACACACCCTTAGATCCAACGTTGCTTTCCTCCAAGTAATTCACTTGCGTAGTACACATAACTCAATTTTAACCAAGTTAAAACTACGTTTACATAAAGGATCAACATTCCAGCTGCCATAATATTCAAAGAAACATACCAGAAGACGTTTATTTTAGCATTTAACATATTTTAATTGATTTTTTTAAAAAATATTATTTTATTTAGTTATCTATAATACGAATATCAACGGCATAATTTGGAGCAACTCTGCCAAAAAAACATTTCTGCACTCGCACGAGTAATTCAAAGTCATCTTTAGGAAACCACAACCATTGCTTATTACATAAATTTTTTTTAATATGTTTGTTTAAAATTTTTTAAAATAACCAAAATAATTTTTTTTGATTATTTTAAAGCTACTTTGAATAACTCATAATTTTCTTTCAAGTGTTCTTTTATTATTATAGCCAAACACATTATCTTTGTTTTTTATTATTATAATCCAATTTTACTATTCATTGGACCCATCATTCGGTTCTTTTCCTTTTGCAAATTCGGTGGTGCTGAGGTCGAAGATGAGGGCTATGGAGTGGGAGTGCAGCAGATCTGGAGAAGCTCCCAACAAGAAGGAGAAGCTCCCAACAATGGAAGACACACATTGTCGGCAAATCTAGAATGAAAGAGAAGCATTAAATCATGGAGCATTTCATTACAGAGGGAGGATGAAGGAGATGGCTTTGTGGCGTCAGAGCTATTGACAAAGGTCAAAGAGGAGTGATCACATTGTGCTTGAGTGGTGTGAAGAAGGGCATTACAGGAATACCAAAAAGTTTCAGGGGCAAGTTATTCACATCATGTCAAAATATTATTCCTCCCCAAAGGATGCTAATTGCCAAATAAGGGGAGGGAAGCAAAATCCCACCCCTACCTTTTATGCCCCCCTTCAAACCAAACAGACCTTAGGGGTCTCTTAGGGGTCTGTTTGGTGTGAGGGATTTGGAGGGGAGGGGAAGGGAAATTTTTATGAGTCGAATTTTAAAAGATTGAAGAAGTGGGGTAATAAAATTTTAATAAAAAGAATATATAAAATAAAAAAATAAGAAAAATTAATTAAAAATTTTTAACCCCACTTCTTTTATTTTTTTAAATTCAACTCAAAAAATTTTTCCCTCCACCCACTTTCCCTCCCCTTTCCTCAAACTAAACAAGCCCTAAAGGCTTGATTGGTATGAGGGGAGGGAAAATGAGTGGAGGATTTTTTTTTTAGTTGGATTAAAAAAAAGAGAAAAAATGGAGATAAAAGTTTTAAATTAATTCTTATTATTTTTTTATTTTATATCTTTTCTTTATTTAAATTTTGTAAGACCACTTCCCTAATCCCCCCAAATTAGGAACCACGGCGACGTTGAATTACACGCCACCACGTAACCAATTATACAACTGCAATCCCCACACACACTCCTATAACATAAATTTACGCAACCCTACGCCATGCGCGGATTCCTCGTCTCCCGGCGTCCAAGAAACTTAAAATTCTCTCTTCATAATTAATCGTTGCTCAGAAGACATACAGGTCAATTAACAAACAGATATGATCAACATTCTAACATGACATAACCAACCAACTCACATGAATGAACACAAGAAATACACAGATAAAAATATCCTAGATATGGAGATATTCCATTTATGCAAATCTAAAGCAATCCAGAGTCAAAATCAGAACACATAATCTGGCAGCTGGAGAGGGAATCGGGCCACAATAACTTCGAAGGGACTTCCTTCTGGATTAGCCAAGCTGACATAAGACGAGCAAGGGTCAAAAATAACCCACATTAGACATTTCAGTTGCAATTATGAGGTGCTTTGTGCAAGATTTTGAATCAACTCAGAAAGACAGGAGTAATAGCCAAACAAGGGGAAAAAACACTGGCCAAACGAATAAAAAACAAGAAATCATCCTTGGAGACATCAAGGTTTTAGAATGGCGATCGATGTTCAAGTGGACATCCAATTGACTCGATAATTAATTTGCTCAAAAATGAAACCACAGCAATGCAATACGCCCGCCAAGCTAATTGGTCATCCTAATGGAAAAGTTAAAACAAGTGTAACCTTAAATAATTAGATTGGGTATTTTCGTGCATCATATCCCACTTACCACGTAACCTCGGTATTTCAGTATTTCTTTAATGTCTCTATATACATAAGATAGTTTCAAACTTCCATTACTAAACTTGTTTTAGAGAATTTGTCACCAAAAAAACGGACAGATGTTTAAGAAAAGGGACATTAATCTTTTGATCTCTATAATTTTGACTCAGTCCTTACACTTTGACTTGATACAACCCAGTTTTTAAACTTTAACTTGATGCAATTCAATCCATATAATTTTAACCATTGAAAATATTTGTCTTTAGATTTTAAATAATAAAATTATACATTTCCTAAAACTTAGGGACTAAAACTTTATATGATTAAAACTAAAACAACTAAGTTGTGGTGAGTTAAAGTTTAGACACTAAATTTCAACTAAGTCAAAACTATCAAACTATAGGGGCCAAAAGATTAATTTTTCTTTTAAAAAATCAAACATTCACAGTCCAATGAGCTTTTGGTAAGGTTACCGTGATTTTACCAGTTTAGACTTCCTCTCCTCTTCACCAATTTCATCATAACACAGCCTATGGAATAAAATATGATTTCAGCCTTTCAAAACCTACTGTTTCCAAACTCAACCGAGACATAAATCAGTACCATAACAGAAACCACTAGAAAAATCACAAAAAAAAATTTAAAAGAAAAAAAAAAAGGACTAGGTACGACTAACAGCTATTAATGGAATCCTGATTACCTTTTCTTGGCAAGGTAAGCAATAAGAAACATTATTTTATGCGGTAAGAATTAGATGCCACGTGAAAAGTGCTGAAGCCATATTCAAAAACTTACGAAAGCCAATACATAATTAGACCTCCAAGTAATATTAAAAGACCATATTTCTCGATCCTACAGATTAACGTCATGTGCATTAGTCATTAACAAATCCTCAATGCTGAATCACAGTAGTGTTTCACATGAAATAACTGGCAAGCTAAATCAATCAATCATCATCATCAACAACAACAATAATAGAAACTAACGAACCCAACAAACAAATGAAATACCTGCCAGGGACAAATGTAAAAGAGCCTTCAATGGAACCTGATGGTGTCGGTAAAGGTGTGCAACTCTGGTACACAAATTCCTTATCACCAGGATACAAAAGCGGGAACTGCAACCACATAAGATTCAGCTTAATAGCCTAGCTACTATAATAAGAAATCACTTGAAAACCGGAAATCATAAACCTCCACAAGTTTTGGAAATTGACTCCAAACAACCAAAATTTGTTAGGTTACATGCTTTTTCCCCTCCAACCCCTCCCTCTCTCAAAAACAATCTCGTGAGCACCTCATGGCATTCAGATACGCAATTCTTGTCTGCAGGGCAGTCGGGAGGCTTGGTTTGGTAAAACTAAGCCAGAGAGGAAAGAATTTGCTGAAATCAACATTAATTCACCATAACTGGATTGATGTCTGGTCATAGACTAGCTCACAGTATTAGACGCACAAGAACCAGTATGAGCTCAAAGGTATCAAAGGAATGTTTTGTTGATACATCTAAAACATAAAGAGGGTTTATTCAATCATTACACACCTAATACATCACAGTATCTCCCTATTTATAATAATAAAGAAGTCCCTAACTAATTCCCTTCACTAATTCGTAACTACCCCTAATCACCAGGTAACCATTCTTCCACCATCAAATTGACCCTTTGATGTACAACAGATTGGGAACTCACTCACACACTTCATATAGCATAGACAGAACTGATCTGGAGTGGAAAAATAGAAACAGAGAAGGGGAGAGGGAGAAACAGAGGTGGGAGGAGGGAGAGAGAGACTGATTTGAACACAAATAGAGGGGGAAATTCAGAGGGGAAGAGACAGAAGGGAGGGAAAGAGAAAGAGAGCTCCCATAGCTAACCATAAATTCATTCATCAAAATCTGTTTTTGTACAAACGGGACACACATATATATAGTTGAGGTTTCCTTCTCATGAAGGAAACATCCGCTTGCTTCTACCCTTTCTTTCCTATTAAGTAGATCATCAACTTGCTAGATAAAATAATAATAAAAACATCCACTTGAAGCTATAAAAAAAAGTAAATATGATAAATATAAAAGTAAGCTAGGCTTTCTCAAAATATTAGTTCCTGTATTCTATCACCCTTGTCCTAAAGGATTGGAACAACTCAAATTTTGGAATTCAAGATAACAAACCTGAAATTCTGAAAGTGGTTAAAAAAAAAAGGATCTTCAAATGCATCCAATGCATTGCGCGTCAATTTTGGCCTTCCTTTCTTCATTGGAATTCCCCCATGATACCCAAAAGTCCACTTCGCAATACCACTTATATCAGGCCTTTTTATTCCTGTTGTACTAGAATATCCAAGGTCCACTTTGTTTCTGTATTCTTTCTAGGTTAAGGCCAAGCAATAGAAAGCATAACTTGAACCATTTGCAAACACTTGACAGCCTAGACAATACTTTTCATGGTAAGGTGCTATACAACTTGCCTTCCAGTTTGAGCGTGTTATCTTTTCCATCGGGTTCATCTCACTTTCAATGATCCATAAGGCTTGTTTTGGGTGAGAAATAGAGGATGATGCTAAGAAGAAAATGCCAACAAACAAGGGCAACATTAATTGCTCTTACTCAGTGTTCCTCGTAGTAAATATGTAAATAATAACAATAATAGTGAGCAGATTTTTAGGCATTTAGAGGCGAGAGAATATTGGGTAGTTATTATGATTGATTGTATCTTTATTGTTCAGGTTCTTTCCCGATTCTCCTTGATTCTGTTACTCATGCATATATATCAGCATATACCGAATGAATAATATCTTCGGATTCCAAAAGCTATCCTGTTACTCATGCATATATATCAGCATATAAAGAATGAATAATATCTTCGGATTCCAAACGCTATCAGGCTCTACGTGGTATCAGAGCCACCCCTCTATCATTTTCTTTTCAAATTTAAAATTATGCACATGCTTTTTTAGCTAATAATAGGTAAATTGAAACTGCTTAAATGGCAGCACCAAAGTCTTCTGAAGTAGCATTCTAAAGCATGGTAGCCAATAAGCATCCAGTAAAAACGACCATATAGAGGAATATTTAGGAAAATGGGTTGGAACAATTCATCTACTTGCAAGTCATAAAAGGGCCTACTTAGCTCGGCGAGAAGCTTCAATTGGATGCATTCAATTACTACACTCCAGTATGAGATTTAAAGTGAGGAATGCCCAGTCGCATTCTCCATAAAGTTTACAACTTTACAGTAGAGCTTTGTAACTGCAATTTTCTAGGAGTGATAGAATTGAATCCCAAAAGATTGAAACTTCAAACATAAAATGGAGAAACTAACATCAACATATGGATAACAGGTGACTTACGGCCCAGCAGATAAATGTTCATCAGTTCAGTTGCAGGACATCAACTGTTTAATTTTTGAACATGAAATGTGTAGAATTTTCGTATATTATTAGTATATATTATTAGAAATCCCACAATTATAGGGATTAATTAAATCTAAGATTATAAGAGATAATTAGGATATTTTCAAATCTGGATCTCATTAACAGATCTGATTCTCTCTGTGTATAAATGTAATTATCCTCTCTCAGAACTATATACAACAATTATTTTCTCATCTGATTATTCTTAATGATATAGAGCTTCTTGGAAAATAACAAGAGATTAACCTAATTTTTTCTGGCACCGTCAAAACTCCCAGCAGCGTCAAGTTTCGCTGGATCCGTCGCTTCCGCTCACTGTCCGATCACATTGTCGAGCATGGACCCCTGCTCCCTAAGATCGCTACCTGGTCATTTTGTCACAGTCGGCCCTCCTCTCACAATGCCGTCATCCGTTAACATCAACCCAGGCTCACCATCGACCTCCTTGTCTCGGTATCCTAGCACCGCTGCAACGCCGATCTCGTTGATCAACGTCATTGATCGTCTGTGTCTCGATTTACCAGCGCTTCTACAACGTCGACCTCTTCAATCAAGGCCATCAATTATCAGCCTCCTCGTCTCGTTGGCAATACACATCCGAGTCTGCAATTTGCTTCATCGTTTCACTCGTGGATCAATCTATCATTTTGAAAATTCGTAGGACTAAACTGTTATTTCTGAAATTTGAGCCCCAAACTGACATTTTCAGTTTTGGTTAGTGTGCCTATTTGTGACTTTCGGCTTGTCTTTCGAACATTCTACCACTCAATAAATCTCAGGTCAGATTGTTCCACTTAATCTCATTAGTATGTCTACAAATTCTGATGCTTCCTCTTCTTTTATGCCATGAATTGGTGCTAATCACATCTCCACCGCTCTTCTTGTTTCTGAGAAACTTACCGGTGACAATTATTAAGACTAGTCTCAATCCATGATTCTAGCACTCCACAGAAGGGATAAACTCGAATATATAATTGGTGAAGCACAAATGCTCCCAACATCAGAAAAGAAGGCGTTTTGAACATGGAAGTCTAGGAAATTTGGGAAGCTCTTCGACAAACACACAGCCCTATGGGGAATAGGTCCCGCATATTTGATGTTAAGAGAAAGGTGTGGGATCTGAAACAAAATCACAAGCCTCTTAATGAATACTACCTTGCAAAGTCCGTTCTTTGGCAAGAATTTGATGTCCAAAAGAATAAAATTCATCATTGCAAGGCCGATGCTTCTGAGGATCGCAAAGAAAAAGAAGAGGAGCAAGTATATGAGCTACTGGTTGGTCTTGATGTGATTTACGATGATGTTAGGGCTCGAATTCTCAGTCAAGAACCTTTGCTTTCTATTCGGGAAGTTTACTCCTTTCTATGCAATTAAGAGGATAGGTGCAAATCAATGCTTTAGAATAATTCCGCTACAACTCCTAACCTCCTGAGGCTTTGGCTCTTGCTGTTCGATCCACAAAATCAAAAAGTTCCAAAGGTCAACCATTTTGTAATGATTGCAAGAAATAGGGCCACGCCAAAGACACTTGTTGGGACTTTTATGGTAAACCTGCTGATTGGAAGCCCAAAAAGGGGAAAGGAAGAGGCCATGTGGTTGAAGCTTCAAAAGGTGGTGAGACCTCTCAAAATGATCAGCTGAGTAAGATCATGAAAATACTTGCAGCACTTCATACTACAAAACAGCCTACTGCCACAGTAGTGAGAAGAGGTAATTTCTTGTAAGTTTTGGCTGTAATAAAAGATCTGTATACAGGTAATTGCTGGATTGTTGACTTAGGAGCCTCCATTCACATGATTGATGATAAGACTCTTTTCTCATCCTATACTCCCGTTTCCAAGGGAATGACTGTGCGGATTGCTGATGACTTTGAAGTTGTTGTGACTGGAATTAGCTCTATTAAAATCTCTGCTATACTTACTCTACATTTTGTATTGCATGCTCCAAAATTAAAGTGCAACTTAATATCAGTGAGTCAATTAGCAAATGATGAACAATGTCATGCTAACTTCTTTGCTACTTATTATCTTTTTTAGGATCCACTGACAGGGATGATGATTCGGAGTGCGAAATAGCTTGATGGTCTTGATTACATTGATGAAAGTGATAGTCGTAGTATTAAATCTAGCAATAAAGTGTCTCTCCTTAGGACTAGTGACTTAGAGTTATGGCACAAACATGTAGGTCTTCCAAATTTCAATTACATGTCTTAAATGTTTCCATATCTTATTTCTAATAAAAATGCATTAAAACCCAAACATCATCATACCACATTCCCAAAAATCCCATACTAGGCCTCTACACCTTTTTCCACGATTCACAATGATCCCGTATACCAAATAGATCCAAATCCAAATGGTTCATCACATTTATCGATGACCATACACGTGTTAGTTGGGTTTACATGTTGAAAGATAAAACGGAGGTATATCAAACCTTCCTTTACTTCCATAACATGATTCGAACTCAATTCCAAACCCAAATCCGGATCCTATACATTGATAACGGGACTGAATACTTCAATCAGGCCCTGTCCACCTTCCTAACCGAAAATGGCATTGTTCACAAAAGATCTTGTCCAAACACATCCCAGCAAAATGGCATTGTTGAAGGAAAGAATTGCCATATTCTCGAAACTGCCAGAAACTACTAGAGCCATTATGTTTAGTAGCAATGTTCCTAAATATCATTGGGATGATGTTGTCCTTACCGCCACCTTTCTCATTAACCGAACGCCAAGCCGACCATTGTCTTACATAAATACTATAACCTCTCATACCTTGAGAACACTCTGCCACTCAGGGTGTTTGGATGCACATCTTATGTCCATCTCCATCACACCAACAGACTTGATCCCAAAGCCCTTCAATATATCTTCCTAGGCTACTCTAAATCACAAAAGGGATACAAATGTTATGACCCGGTCTCTAAACGTCTCTTTGTTTCCTATGATGTCACCTTCCATGAAAACACCCCTTACTATCCCCTGCCTGCAATTCAGGGGGATAGAGAAAGTGAATTTGAGACAAACAATGACATAACATTCATAGTTTATACCCTTGTTAACCCTGATACTCCTGATAATCCTGCTTCAAAGGGAGACACAGGCAAGTGGGGTGATACCTACATAAGACAACACAAAAGAGGTAGTGAGCCACAAGTTGTTGGCACTCATCAAGAGTCAGAACCGAAGGCAGGTCATAAGGAAACAGTGGTAATAGAGAGCTTTGATCTTGATCTTCCCATTGCAATAAGAAGCCCAGATCATGCACTCGACATCCCATAAAAAGGTTTGTTTGCTATAAATCCCTTTCATCTAGATACAGTGCATTTGTCTCTCATCTTGGCAGTATCAGGGTACCAGACACAATTGATGAGGCCATGTCCACATCTGAATGGAAGCAAGCTGCCTTAGAGGAGATGGAAGCCCTCAAGCATAATAAAACATAGGAGGTAGTAGATCTACCAAAAGGGAAGAAACCAGTTGGATGCAAGTGGGTATTCACTCCTAAGTATAAAACAGATAGAACTCTTGAGAAATACAAAGCCAGACTGGTTGCAAAAGGCTTCACACAGGTATATGGGGAAGATTATAATGAAACATTTGCACCAGTAGCCCAATTGAATACAATCAGAGTTTTCTTATCCATTACAGTCAATCTAGATTGGGGTCTGCATCAACTTGATGTGAAGAATCCCTTCCTCAATGGAGAAATCAAAGAAGAGGTGTATGTGAAGTTACCTCTAGGGTTCCCAGGAAAAAAGGCTAATCAAATCTACAAGTTGAAGAGGTTATTATATGGATTGAAGCAATTTCCACATGCCTGATTTGATAGATTCACTCAAGTTCTCAAGAGAGGATAAACTCAAGGGTAGAACGATCATACCCCCATTCTTTAAACGTTATAAGGGTAAGATGGATGTTCTAGATGTATATGTTGATGACATAGTTCTTACTGGAGATGATAAGGTAGAGATTAGTCAAATCAAGAGAGCCCTTGCACGAGAATTCCAAATCTAAGACCTTGGTGAAATGAAGTACTTTCTTGGGATGAAAGCTGCTTGGTCGAAAGTAGAAATCTATATTTCTTAAAGAAAGTATATACTAGACCTTCTAAAAGAAACATGAATGATAGTCTTCAGACCTAGTCACACACCTATACGAGTTGATAAAATAGATGAAGAAACATACCTAGGCAAAGTAGTGGACACAAGGAATTATAAACGAATGGCAGGCAAACTGATAAACCTATCTCATACCAGACCAGACATTACATGTGCCATCAGTGTGGTCAGCCAGCACTCCTATGATCCTAAACAAAAGCATCTAAATGAAGTCTACTGGATCCTTTGTTATTTGAAGGGGTCTCTTGGACGTGGGTTACTATTCAAGAAGACTGATAAATGGAATGTAGAGTTGTTTACAGATGCTGATCGGGCAGGTGATCAAGATGACTGGAAATCCACATCTGGATACTATACATATGTGTGAGGTAATTTGGTCACATAGAGAAGTAAAAAGCAGAGTGTAGTAGCAAGAAGCAGTTCCGAGGCTGAATCAGAGCTATAGCACTGGGAATTTGTAAAGGAATATGGATAAAGTGTGTTCTTGAAGATTTAAGGAAATGTATAAATCTGCCAATTAAGGTCTATTGTGATAACATGGCTGCAATCAATATTGCTTACAATCCGATTCAACATGACAAGACCAAGCATGTTGAAATAGATAGACACTTTATAAGAGAAAAGGTTGATGAAGGTATTGTTGATCTGCAATACATACCATATAAAGAGCAAACCGCAGAGATCCTCACTAAAGGACTACCCAGGGACAAGTTCGAATATCTCATTGGCAAGTTGAACATGAAGGATATCTATAGTTCAACTTGAAGGGCCGTATAGAATTCCTGTATATTATTACAAATCCCACAATGATAGGGATTAATTAAATCTAAGATTATAGGAGATAATTAGGATATTATTTTCAAATTTTAAATCTGAATCTCATTAACAAATCTGATTCTTTCTTTGTGTATAAATGTAATTAACCTCTCTCAGAATTATATACAACAATTATTCTCTCATCTAATTATTCTTCAAAATGTGTGAAATCCAAAGCAGGTCATAGAACCATGTTACATTTAATAGGCAATTGACAAACAACAAAATAGTTAAGGTCTATTATGAAATTTCATGAAAATTGATCCAATTATAAACAATGATCAATTATATGCTTCAACAAAAGAGCATGATATTAATAAAAAAAGCAAGTTCATGAAAAGGGGGAAAATGCAATGTCATAACTAAGGACGCCGGAAAAATTGGAAACAGAAGAAAAAGAACTTATACCTCTCCTATAACAGCTTCTCCATTGACATCAGATACAATGACATCATTAGCATGGATAAGCCAATGCCTCTGGTGAAGCTGGCAAGAGTTGAAGAACATTCCATTAATGATGCATCCCTGAGGTTGAAGGGACATGCGGATTGAATAGGAAAAAAAGTACTTCTCACGATCATCTAGAAGATCAGCCAACTCAGGTATGAAAACCGCAGATGCTCGAACCTCGATAAAATAAACAATAATTATAAGTGTCTTGAGAGATGCATCACATACATTACAGCAAAAAAGTGAAAATATATACACTATATTAGCCAATAAGCTTACTAAACCACGTGTTACATGAGCTTATCAATAATGAAATGCAGAAATAATTTGTTTGAATAAATATTAAATCACTATTCATAAAACCTAATGAATCAAAGACTCAATTGCTGTGCCCATGATTTTCACTTCAATTACTATTCCTGTAGCATCTCATCTCATGGGGCAAATGGGTCAGAAATATAATTCAGAAATTGATTGTAAATTGACTCTAAATTCCTTGGTAACAAGACGCAAGATATAGACATATGCAATCCATACAAACATATGAAAGACATAAGCCAAACTCCAAGCAGCAAAGCAAGTTATGGTTTGGTGGTCACATACTTGTTGCAAATAAAAAAGGAACCCTTTGATGCATCACCACGCCAATGTTTTGATGCACATCCAAGCACCTCTCCCCCTCCCTTGCCTTTAGTTTAAACAAGCAAAGCAAGAGGGGGCAAAAATATGAACGTATATAATAAAAATTGCAAAACATGAGAAATTTTAGAAGTTAAATCAGTATTTGTTTGGTCAAAAGAACTAAGTCAGCATTGAATTTGTAATGCTGTACATATTAACAAGCAAAATGACAAATAAAAAATCTGTTTGAAAAATTGACAAATGAAAAGGAACTAATTAATATGAAAGTTATGCAACATATTTGATTTGAGCAGGCCTCTCTATCTCAATATGACTTACCAACCAGCATCAGCCCCAACTATTGTAAAATGCTTTTCCATGCCCAGAGAAACATACAAAAAAGGAATCAAAAAATGGAGCGGTAAGAATAATCCTACCTCCACACCATTAGTTACAGCTGTTGAACAAAGAGGGGATTCTTCTGGGAAAAGACTGATGCTTCTAACATTTCCTTCTTCACAAAGTTTAATACTGCCATTTTGTAATCGGTGACCATGCTCTTCTAACCATAGTAGCATGGCATCCTGTTGTTGATCACCATTCAACCCATGTGCTAAACTAATCAGATCATGCGGTACACAAGGAATCATTTCTCCATCAGTGGCAAGATTCCTGGTTCCGACATATAGTTGACCATTGGTCCAGTTGAGGAAAAAAAGCTTTTCACTGTTTGTGGAAGAAGCAGCCATGACAATATACTTAGATTTTCTAGAAAAACCCAAGTGGCGTACGACTCGCTGAGTTTCTAGCATCACCTGACTTAAAGGTAAAAGATACACATTTACCAAATGATTATAGAAAGAGTAGCCGCCAATTAGGCCCAAAGAACTGCCAGGAGTACCATTAGAGAAATGTTCACCAGCAAATTCTTGGCCATTTTGAAAGCGATAAAGTATTCTTGTAGGAAGAGGTAATTTCACTTTTAAAGCAATCTCCAACTCCTGAATCTCATCTTCAGATGCACCTTTACAAAGTGTTGCCTCAGCTTCGGAAAAGTTATTGGCAAGCCAAGTCTTTATTCTGTCCCAACACCTTTTCACGCGTTTCACAAGGGACCAAGGATACATAAAGAAAGCTTCACGCCAAATTTGGTAAGTTACCTACACATACAAAAATGTTGTCTCAATCCTAACTGCACCAAGAATCAACAGGACAAGTTCGCCAAAAAAAATCAAGAAGATACATTTTAAAAAATCAATATTAAGGATTTTGATTCAAGGGAGCCAAATAGCTCATTAACTTGGTTGTTTGAACATACATGGTCTTTGGTATTCCCTGTGTAATTATCACCCTTTGGTATTGCTTGTGTATATACACATGTTGAAAATGCTTGCCTCGGACCATGTGTTAGGATAGTTGAATGGTCAATTAGGACTATATATTCTGTGAATTTGGAATTTAAACAATCATTATGATAATACACCATAACATTTTTTTGCTTGGCTTGTTAGCAGAGCTTTCTAGGCAAATACCATGACTTCCTAAAATCCCCTAATTCATCTTCTACTCAGTAAAATGACTATGTCTCCAACCCCAAAACAAGCCTTTGTCGAACACCATTTCACTGCTTAAAGGCATCAATCAGTTGCGTAAAGCTAGGTAGGTTGAATTATCAATTATCTACTCTAGCAATCCTTAGTCCTTCTGCTTCACAGAAATAACCTTGAATGTTATATCACTAGTGAAATTCCATGCCCACCATTGACTCATCCTGAAGATGTGGACAATAAGCTAAAACCAGCATTTGGTATATGACCAACCAGCTTCCTAAGAACTAGCTCTTGAATACAATGGCCATAGAATTCTCAGCACAGATGACCCATTGCAAGACAATAAAGGAGTAATGGAATGCACTCAAATTCTTCAACTTTAGGTGCTAATTCTGAATCTTTAGTCTCCTGATTCTTCTGTTTCTAGAAGTCAAGATGCTGCATATGTTAATTATCAACACAATGGTGAAATTCCTCAACAATCTCTTTCCAAACATCCTATGGTTATTAACAGTCATGGTGGTATCCTAAAGTTAAAGGCTCCCTTTCATGGTCTGACAACTAGCTGCCATAATACTAATGATGTAGAACCAGCTTCTCTGTGAGAAGCTTTAGCCTCTAGAAAGTGGCTTGTGTTCAATAGCACCTATTGATAAGAACCAACCACTATTTGTGTTTTATGTTTTATTATGTGTCGTGTTAATAGTGACAAATGTCCATTGTTGGTTATTACAAATTAGTCGAAGTTCTTTGTATTTAGATGTTGGTTACTTTTAGTTATGTTGTCAGAACTATAAATATCATGTTATGTACTTTGTCAAGGATATGGATGAATGAATAAAGTTATTGTTGAGATAATTCTTTCCTCTTTTCCCCTAGAACCAGATTTTGGTTCTAGCCTCTCTCTTCTTCTCTCCTTCCTCTTCCTTCTCTTCTTCTCTCTTTCTCTCTTCCCTTTCCCTTATTTCTACTTCTATTTTCTAGGTTCTAACAATTTATTATTAGAGCCGTTCTTTCCAAACCTGTTGGGCATAATGGTTACTCATCACACCATAATTTGATAGGCTAATTCATGGCATATTGGGAATTTTAACACACTTTGGGTGCCATATTTGCATAACTTAGCACTAATTTTTGTTAGGAGTCATTGTCTTGAATGGAGCCCATTTTCAGGGTGATTTGGTCATATTTTTGTCATATTCATCCAATTGAATTCCTAGCACTTTTGATGCTACAAAGTGTTGGTTTTGCATTGTAGGTACCTTAAAAAAAGGAGAAAAACACCAAGAACCATGAACAAGACCCAGTCAAATTGCCCAAGTGAAGAATTGAAGCTTCTGTGCCACCGGCTTCGATAAACATGTTGGCTAAAGCAAACTTCGTTTGATTGTGGAAAAGGACTCTCTATGTGATAGGCTTCAGCAAATATGTTGTTGGCCGAAGTGAATTAACCTTTCTGAATAATGTTACTCTGTGTCATGTGCTTTGACGAACAAGATGTTGGTTTCTCTTTGTCATGTGCTTCGAAGAACAAGATGTTGGTTGAAGCAAATCACTAAATTCTGTAGATGCGAAAGCACGCATATTGTTGTCAAAAGGACCTAAACTAAACCCAAACCATCCCAGACCCAAGTCCAACTTATAACAGACTTGAAATATTCGAACCTTAGCCTCATTTGGCAGATTTCCTTCACTCCATTCACTCCCATTCCTTGTCTCCCATCGCTTATCCATCACACTCCACATTCTTCATTTCCTTCACTCTATTCCTCCACATTCACCAATACCCACTCATTTCTTCCATCTTCTTCCATCATTTTCATCCAGTTCCTCCTTTCTCCAAGGGTACTCAAGTTTTACTACTGGCCATGGTGATCTTGAGTTCCATGAGAGGCTAGGGTTTCAACTTTTGAGGATTGGGAAGACTGGCTTGAGTTCTAAGGCTCAATAGGGAGTTTTTCTTAGTTCCTTTATGAATTTCTTATTGTCATTGTAATTCCTAGCTATGCACCAAGATAGTTTCAGTAGGAAGATGTTTTGAGTTATTTTGGACTCCATATTGTTGAGCTAAGATTGTGATTGGATTTGGATTATTGCAATTAGATGATTGTCCTTTATATATTTCCTATTAATCCATTGAGGCTATGCTTGCTATGTGATTACTAGTTTGTGTAGTTGATTTGGGTTAATATGAGTGTCGCGATTGTGCATTCATACTGGAAGAAATATTTACATTAATTCAATCTGTTTCAAACATCAAGTGTTTCTTTAATAACATTCCTAAGTAATAGTTATAAATGCAATCATACGAGTAGTTATTGATTACAAGTGTTAGACCCAATGTGATTACTTGGAGTTTTTAACCAAGACTTGATGAGTTTCAACTCCCATATCATTTAGTGAGCTAAGATTGCCAACTGAACCAATCCCAAGATATTCACTTTATTCATTCCCATATCCATCCCATTTTTATCCAAAAAGACCAAAAACATAGTATCTTATGATTTTATTTCATTCTTTCTCTTGCTTATTCTCAAACAAAACCCCAAAACCAATTTCCCCTTGTTTTCATTGCATTTGTATGGCCTTTAGATCACTTAGGAATCAATAAAAGGCTCCTCGAGAAAGAGAGAACGATCTTAGGTTTGCCTATATGCAATCCTTGGTAAATTATTGATTGTGGACCCCAAGGCTATCAATAAAAAGTCAATTCCACTTATGGAAAAGATCTCCTTCTTCCAAACCCCAACCCCCTCGACTTCTCCTAAATCGAATAATTCTTCAAACCCTTTGTCCGCTAAACTTTTATCAGCAACTAACTGCAATCACAAATAATTCAGAGGTTGAGATGACTGACTTGAAACATCATAACCATTGACTACTGGTAAAGGGAAGCAAGATAATAGAATTGAAGAAGAATAGCGTACATCCTTCTTTTGGACATTTTACACGGGGGAATATGTGGTTATGTGTTGAAGACAGCAGCCATGATTCTGTGGAAAATAAAGATAATTTTCAAAGGCAGTTAATGATGTCAGTTACTGCATTGACCCAAGCAGATACCACTACTCCACAAATTTTGAAACTGACAAGTAGTTACACAAAGATAAAGAATTATTCTTCAGGTGTGGGGATATATTTATTTATGGTCATAAATGCAAAGCCGCCTTCCTATCGCCTTGAAGACAAGGTTGATTTCCTAGGGAAGGGTATTGAGAGGAACCAACCACTATTTGTGTTTTGTGTTTTATTATGTGTCTTGTGTTAATAGTGACAAGTGTCCATTATTGGTTATTGCAAGTTACTGACAGTTCTATGTATTTAGGGGTTGGTAGTTACTTTTAGTTATGCTATCAAAAATATAAATATCATGTTATGTACTTTGTCAAAGATATGGATGAATGAATGAAGTTATTGTTGAGATAATTCTCTCCTCTTTTCCCCTAAAACTAGATTCTAGTTCTAGTCTCTCCCTTCTTCTCTTCTTCCTCTTCCTTCTCTTCTTCTCTCTTCCCTCCTCTCCTCTTTTCTCTTCTAACTTCCTATTCATCTAGAATCACATATTTTGATTCTAGATTTTTTCTTCTTTTCTATTCTTCCTCTTCTCTTTCTTCCCTTTCCCCTATTTCTACTTCTAGTTTCCAGGTTCTAACAGCTATGAAAGAAGAATATAATGCTTCTATACGGAATCAAACTTGGCAGTTGATTCTCCATCATGATCTAATGCTAGTTTTAGTCCAGTGGTAAAAGTAACCACAGTTCAACTAACCATGAATCAAGTCAAAAGTCAATGTCAGTTGTGAAAATATACTTCATGCTTGTTATAAGAAACATCCTAGGCTTGGGTTAGACATCAAGGCTTGTGAAATTATTGATCTCTAATTCTTTATGATGTTTTAACGGCAAATTGGGTCGGCTGTCTAGATGATATTCATTCTTCAGCAGGGCAATGTGTTTTACTTGGCAATACTTTAATTAATTAACCATCTAAAAAGGAAAAGAGTGGTTGCTAGATTCAGCATTGAATCTGAGTACAGGTGTCTTGCTTTTTTGGCTTCTGATTTGGCATCGATTCAGTCATTATTAGCCAAAATAAGAGTGCTCATAAAACGAGTACCACTTATTTGGTGTGACAATATTGGAGCAACAGGGTTAGTTCCTAGTTTGGTGATCCATGCTCATACTAAACACCCAGAACTTGATATTCACAATGAAAGAGATCAAGTACTGAGTAAACAATTACTTATTCCGAAAGTTTCATCTTCAGAACAATTGGCAAGCTCATATACTAAACCTTTAGCTCATAAAATGTTCTGCACTTTACATAGTAAAGCAAACTAGGAATGTGTCAAGAACCTTCTGGTTTGAGGGGCGAGTTAAGACTAAAGTCATGCAGCGAATTAGCATAGATATTTGAATAGGTGTGATCTTTGGTATTCCCTATATGCAATCGTCACTTTTTTGGTATTCCCTGTGAGTGACATTTAATTACCATTGGTATTCCCAATGCATAATTATCACTCTTTGGTAATCTATACAGGTATTAACACTTATTAAACATGCTTACCTAGGACTGTGTGTTCTCTTTAGATAACCTGGGTGAACAATCTAAAAATAATAGTACACTGTATTACAGCAGAGTAATAGTACAACATATCATGGGTGCCTAGCATTAAGTCTATCACAACTGATTATCCATTGACATCCTTATTTTTCTTATTTGAAAAGCAGATATCAAATGAAAGGAACTGCAGAATGAAAAATCAGATGTTGAAATGGAAATCAGGACAACGGCCAAGGAAGTTCGTGTTTGGGGATTGAGTTTTAGTGGCTTTAGACTAAAGCATGCTATTGGCAGATGAATAAAGTTGGATATAGTAAGGACTAAGGAATTAAATAGTGAGAGGCAATAGAGTGCACGCACCACACCCTTTTAGATTTTGACCAAGTCAAACCAGTAATGTTGAGAGCTTCCTATCTAACCCAGCACCCTGGGTGAGACTACGACTAACTAGCATGGCCCCACGTTCTGCTTGAGTAAAAGACGCAAGAACATACAATTTGACAGATTTAATGAGCCAAATTGACCAAGGGCCCAGCAGCTTTGTCTCCATTAAACAATAAAGACGTCAAGCACAGTTCGAAGTTGGATGAATAGAGAGAAAGTTTCCAATGAATTCGAGCAGTTTGGATTGACAAGATTTTCATGTCGAGCGCCGAGATGCAATGAGAACATAAGATACTAAGGAACAATTTTTTTGTCGGGGGTAATGAATAATTGAAGAAATGGCATAAGCACAGAACAACAAAGTCATATCGCTTTTAATGAAGGGTCACCTTGAATGAAGGTACGGGATTTCCGAGAAGATCTACAGGGTTGGTGACACACAGATCCTGGGAGCAAACTCTGAACCATAGAGAGTCTTCGGAAGCCGAAGACCTAAACCTCTTGCTCACACAAGCAACTCTGGCAATGTCTTCAGGGCCTAGTTTGGTAAGGATTACGTGCAGCGCTAGATCTCCCACCGACTCCAAACCCATCCCTCTCCCTCGCAGGAATGCTCTCTGGAGCAACCACCGGGGATGTGTTCCTAATCCGAATGACTTTTTACGGGTACAGTACACATATTTCAATATATTGCCGCACACAATTGAAGAGTAGAAGGAAAATGGGTGAAATACTGAAATATCCTGTTCTAAAATTTTTATGGTTTTCCACCACCTCCCCAGCAAGAGGTGGATGAGGATGAAAGAAGAGTAGGATAGTTTTTGTAGGCTTTCTTGTTTTGCTGTTTTGCCCTGTACCAGGTCTATTAAAAAAAAAAAAAAATTTTATGGTTTAGAACTAGAAGGCCTGCATTGCAAGGAGTCCTAGTCGGAACCATTTCTTTGGATGGATTTTCAGGGAAGTAAATTTGGTAGCCGACCGAGTTATCAAAGTTTCATTGGATGGGTCAATTTTCAAGAAAGTAAATCTGATGGGTTATTGGCTATTATATTGAAGGATATATAAGAAGCAGAAGAAAGTCAAGATTGACGTTTTGTAATGTGTAATTATTTTGTATGTATGTAAACTTAATACGTATTTATTAATGATATCCTTGTTGGCAAAAAAAAAAAAAGGGATTTTTTTGTCCATTTTTATCAAAATACTCCCTTTCATACTTTATATAAGATATATTTATCTAATTTGATTTAATTAAGAAAGTTAGTTAAGTTAATAAATATAACATATATTTTCTAAAGCACCATGTTCAATCTATCTTAATTCCCATATTCCCTCACATTTTTAATTATTGCTGAGGGAGTTTTGATA
Organism: Inga laurina; assembly: GCA_963855925.1. NCBI lineage: Eukaryota > Viridiplantae > Streptophyta > Magnoliopsida > Fabales > Fabaceae > Inga > Inga laurina. Next base: position 85,958,835 of record OY979702.1, read on the forward strand.
GAGATAAATTAGAAAGAGATTAACAAATATAAAAAATATGTATTATATATAGGACTAAAATCAATTCCTTAAATATATCATATGTTAAGGACTAGAGGGAGTGAATTATTTGTGGGGGTAGTATAATAATATTAGTCTTCAATCATCTGAAAGAGTTATATGTCTAACTAGAACCTCACATGAAAAATCTTTGGGTTCATATATTCCTGGGTTACAGTGTAAAAATATATATGAGCTTTTTCATAAAAGTACGCCTAACATCAAAAGCTTTTTTTAGGGGCAAAATAACTATGTGAATACAAAATAGATGCAAAAGTCCGATTTTCTGTTAGTGGTAGATAACGGCAGTTAGTCTTGCCAGCTAGAGTCATTTTCATTTACAAGTGTGCAACTTTTCGTAAACAAGTGAATCATATATATGAACAATACAAATTGAACAGGTCGTAATTTCAAGTGTTCAACTTTTCATGAATAAGTGAAATTCTCCTATGAATAACACACTAATTTTCCGTTGGTCGGAACTCTAACAAGGACACCTCCAGAGCTACAGTAGCCAGTTGCAGAAGCTACGGCAACGATCAACCTTTTTTTAAAAAAAATAAATAAAGTAAAGGACATTATTGTGTTTTTACCTATAAAATTTATTTTCATTTTGGTTTTTGGTCTTGCAGTAAAATTTCGAATATGCTTGTCTTTGACTGAAATAAATTTGGTTCAATGTCCTTTAATGAAATTTTCCTAATAAATATCGCTGATTAACTTGAAACAGAAATTCAGCCAATAAAATTGAGTGGCAGCAGCGTCTTTTTCGACTTGTGGGGAGCTTTCAATTTCTTAGGGTGTGTTTGGAAGTGTTAGCCAATTCATTCAACTTATTTTTTTTTTTGTTCAAAATTCATTCAACTTATTCAAGCATGCCTATTTACATAAAAACACGAATTTCACATTTTTAATAAAAACCTTAAAAAATTAAATTGATTCTAAAGATAAATTAATCTCAGTTTCATCTTTTAGTTATTGCTTAGATAAATTAATCTCAGTTTCATCTTTTAGTTATTGTTTCAATCTGCACGGAACACCTTCAAATTACTGCTTGCGTTAATTACGAGTTAAAAAAATGCACTGCGACAGAAGGTGTGGTTAGAAGATGGATTCGAAAATTGTCTCCATCAAGAGGGACAAGTCATCTTAATTCATTTGCATTTGGACGGTATCTTGGGCATTTCAATAATTAAGCATATTTGTCAATACCGAAACAAGTGTTGTGCAGTTAAGGTGGAACACTGAGAATGCTATTGGAACGACATTCTTGGAAGAACAAATTAAAAAACCCTTCGCAGGGGTCGAAGAGACAGATGGCTCCATCCGCACGAGTTGACCTTTCTTTTCTTCCTTTAGTGGCGTGGAGCAGCCCACGAATGACGAATCCCGCGCGAACATGCATTCATACACAGCCATTAAACCTACACGTCCATGAAATATGAATAAAACCGTTACGCTTTCTATTTTTGTTCCAATTTGACCCATGACAACACCAAAAAAAAAAAAGGGCCGCCATAATAATTAAATAAACACACTTTCTAAGCTTGAGCTATCGTTGATACGCGAAAAAGAAAGAAACTTTTTATTTGTCAGAGACTAATTATGTTCAAGAAGTTTTCTTCAGTACGCCAAACTAGATGGAACTGGTGGCAGTTATTGATACCATGCCTTGAACCACACACTTCTATTCCATAAATCCGTTTACTTCTACCGCCAAATCAACAATACCATAGTATCAGAATCTGTAGACACGTTATTGTTATTCCGCCTCTAAAGATTTGCATGCCATATGACTCCCTCAAAAACATAGAAAGGACAATGAATGATACATGGATTCCTGAACTAATAAGCTACGAGACGAGTGCATATTCTAATATTTTCCAGTGAGATGAGGCCTTATCATATTTTCCTGCATTAAAGCAGCCGACAATCATAAGCAACAATTTTATCAACAATGAACCTTCCTTGAGGTGAGGTAGCTTTGAATGTCGGGCATTTTAAAATTTTTAAAAAGAACATGATTCACATAGATCAGTTATAACTTGCGATTTTGGTGAATTTTGAGAAGTAATTTTGGAATTCCGTCGGAGTAAGTGGATTAAGGCTGGAACATTAATACTCAATCAATGGGCACATAATCGAACTTATTTTCCAAATTAAATAAGCTGTTCGGACCAGATGGTCTACTCAATTAGTAATCATACCAAAAGGGCTACAAGTTTTTTCTTGCATCCTCTGCACTACATGACTCATCACTATATTCACGCTTGTCAATTGATAGTTCCAACACGAAGAACGACATGGAATTTTATCAAGGCCATACAGAGCTTTCACCTAGCTCTGTCCTTAATCTTTCAAAGCCGTTTGACACCATAGCCAAATATCGAAGTTTCACCTGTATTATATAGCTAGTGGATTTTTCAAATAGGCTAGTATCACATGAAACTACTATTCTACGTATACACTTGTTCTAACGAACGCCATCATGGTTGATACAACATTCACCAAAATGTATGCAGTTACAGGTCGCATTCCATGTGAAATACGTTAGGTGTCGAAGGAGGGAAAAATGTTCAGGCTTCTAATCTTTTCAAATGTAATTTGGGTTTCACCAACAGATTCGTTTAAGAACATTCCAAACGCACCTATTGCAACAGCAAAACTCCGACCACATGGATATTTTCAAATTAACCAAAAGAATTATTTAAAGTTTCTAAATAACTATTCCAGCACAAATTCAGCAAAAAATAAATAAATAAATAAATAAACGGGGTCAACGTGTTTTGACGGGCGGGAGGTGGGCGTTCCAAACTAATGGTCTAAAAGCTACTCCTCTCCACTCCACCTCATGGACTGATCGAGATTTTAGTTGGGAACCTATCATTAGAAAAATATCTCACCGCTGTAATGTTTATATAATTAACCTTTTCAAGCCCCAAAGCAGAACCTTTATTTTGCCAAAAAAAAGGACCTCACCATCAGAGGAATAATACCGAGGAGTAAGGAGAACAAGTGGAAAGTCAAGATTTGTAATTTGGCATCGAGTATTGAATGTGTGAATATGCTCAACCCATAGCTGATTATGATTATGAGATGATAATAGATAATGGTAATTCTAATTTTACAAATTCGATCAGCAGTCATTTTCTAAATATCTTTAGAAGCATAGTGAAGATCTTTACATAATTCAAGTTACAATTCATACTGAAATAAATTAGAGAACTAATAGGAATTCTCATCTCTAAAATCTAGATTCAAGGGTAAGGTCAACAAAAAGAAAAAAAAATTCAAGATTCACGGGAATGTTAACAAAAAGGCTCCAAAGCCTAGAGCTAAGCAACTATGGGATACATGACTGATGTAAAGTAATACCATGCAATTGAGGCAGGTTTCAAGATTCAACATTCTTCATTTGTTAAAATAGATTGACACTAAATCTACGAGCATATTCAACCACCGGCAGATGTATGCTATAGCAATGAAAACGTACAGATAGAAACATCATGGCGCATAAATAATAGAAAGGCAGCGATCAAGGCTGTGCACAACGTAATGAATGGCTAGCAAAAATTAACCAATAAAAAATAGGATAGGAATTATAAGGAACCAATGATAGAGCAGAATATAAGCAAAATTACAGTCTACTCCACCAGTAATTTACTAAACTCCATTGGAACCACGACAAAAGAAAATAATGCATACTCCATACCATAAGACTGATACCAAGTTAATATATATATATATATATATATATATGAAAGGGCAACCTAGTGCATAAGGCTCCCACCAGGTAGGGTCTAGGGAAAGATAAATGTACGCAGCCTTATCCCATAATCGGAGCGGCTGTTTCTAGGATTTGAATTTGTGACCCAGGTCATATGAGAGCAACCTTATTGCTGCACCAATGCTCACCCTCTTAATATATATATATATATATATAAATATGAATGTATGTATGTATGCATGCACGAAAACTAAGCCAACAGATGAAACAGTTTTACCAAGAAAAAAATGTGAAATGTTCTAATTGGTTCTAGAGATAGCAACTCAGTAACTGAAGTCTAACAGACAAACATTCTAGCCATCAAGAATAGATTTATTGCAATATGCAAAATCAGATACTCTCAACCTAAAAAGAATGGAAAGTGGGCATACTTCCCATGCGGCTGGATAGTTTTCAGCACATCAGGTTCATAATCCCCAGTAAGTTTTGGTTAACATTTGAAGCAAAGGCCAAGTAGAATGTCAAACTTTTGTTTACCAAAATCAATCCAAGGACAACATAAAGCAAAGCAATTAATTCCAGAACCTAGTAATTCCATAGGATGAAGAAGCCATCCTGATCACAATCTATCTAAAAAGTCAAGACTTGATAACTTTGAACTTTCTCTTCAACAATACCCTAATCAAACCAAGTAATCTTTTTCTGAGGATGCCACTTACAAAACTTCAAACTACCAATTATTCCTGACGAATAGACATTGACCTTCAAGTTCTTCCAGTTTTCACATCTTATAAGCTCAAATTCAAAACGAACCATATTTCCCAACAAAACTAGATGGTTCTATTGATTTCAGATTCAGATCCCACTAATAGTTGGGGCTAATATTTGCAAGATGGCTATGCAGAATGTCAAAAGCTAAATATGGAGTACATGTATGGCAAAGAATAATTTACACAAACAGAAATATGACAAAAGGAAAAAAAAAACGCTTCATGGAAGATGCTTACTTACAAAAATTCTCATTGTTGATTTCCAGCCCCACGCCCTCCTTGGGTTTGTTGCTGCTGCTGTATCTGGAGGAGAAGACTGGCGGCAAACTGTAGTGTTGACTGGTACCTCTGGTTTTTATCTGCCTCCACTTCTGATGATGTGCCCTGACTACCTCCTTGGAGTGCAGATTGAAACTGTTGATTTGGAAGCTCTGTATTCACTTTGTCTGCTGAATATGGCATAGCAGTTGGTTGCTGAGAAGGGTTAGCACTATGAACTTGATTAGCTGAGGAAACATAAATATTAGGATTCTGAAAAGCCTGAGAACTATATAAAACAGAGGCATCCATTCCCTGCGCCACTCCATAGCCTTTCTGAGTGCTGGAGGAGACTTCAACCTGATATGGTTGATTCACTGGGAGGGATAAAGTTACTTGTCCGCTTTGAGAGGGCATTGAGAAGTTAGTCATGGGTCTAGACGAGATGGCAACCTGCTGCTGTAAGCTGGCAGCAGAATCTTGGATATTTGAACTGCCAGGCACCACTTGACCAGGGTGGCCATAAGTAGATGATAGTGGATAAGGTTGATAGTATGTACTCGCTGCTTGTTGAAGGACATGACTGGATGGATCTGCAATTTGATGGTCTTGTTTCCATACATGAGATTGGTTTGCTTCAGTGTGCACAACTGGAGGAAATGGAGCTTTCATAGTTGAGGAGCCTCCAGCTGACTTGGCACCATCAGTGGCTGATGATTGTGTAGTTCCAGGAAGCAAAGAGGCTAGAGTGGCGATAAGCTCAGGTGTTAATGTAACTCCAGGTTGGGTCGCTGCAGCAGTATTGCTGGAAGTATAATCTGAGGGTACAGACTGAACTAAAGAAGCGCCACTTGCAGCTGGATAAAGTGGTTTTGCAGGAACTTTAGATTCATCATGCAACAATCTATTATAATCCATAGGCAAAATTTCTTCTTCCTTTGCAGGGATCAGACCATACTCCACTTGAGAAGGAGGAACCTGCTGCCTATCAATATACTGAGTTGAAGGTATAGACAAGGGCAGTGGCTGTTGCAATGATGTACCACTTGGCATAGATGGAAACTTAAGAACCACACCATACAGACGTTCAGGCCCTGCGACTTTTAAAACCTTTGTTAAGAAATCAGATGGAGGCACCAAGAATAGAGTGGTCCCATCAACAAATTTGGCAACACCAGCACGATTTTTTGCACCAAGGTAGCGTAGAAATTCAGTGTATGATGCAAAGTCATCTTCACTATCTGGTAGAAAGAAGACAACATCAAAACCAACAGCATCTGCATAATGTTTTGTTAGCATATCCAATCCAGTCCTGGCTGAGCAATCAACAACTTCTGGACTGCAAGAAGGGAGCACAACATTAACCACTCTTACAAAACAGTGCCCATGACAGATCTCACATCACAAACACTAAAAGCGTTTTAGGACAGACTAAGAAAAAGTGTAATGTGCTCAGTTCCCACCCCCCCTTCCCCCACCAAAAAAAAAAAATCCTTAAAGCAAGAAATCAAGATACATTTTAATTTCCTTACTTTTCCAATTCACTGGAATATTAAGAACATAAAGATATGGAGATGTACTCACAGCTCAGTCCCTATCCCTTTTCCTATAGGGACACATCTTGCTTGACAAACTGGTGTTCCCCCTTTTGCAATTATCCCTCGCCATATGTGATCAATATCAACTTGAACAGTAGCAGGCACTCCAGTTGAGATCCTGGCGCCCACTGGACCAGGGTGAGCCTTCCCTTGGATGTTTACAAATGGACCAGAACCACCATCAATAACTGGCTCAATCCCATAAGATTGCTCTAGCCCTACTGCACGATCATCAACATTCCTTAAAGGAAAGGCAGCATCATCAACAGGTAAAGCACCGTCTATCCTTGAACGCTTAGGATCCCTCTGAAACTGATTTATGTCAAGCACATCCCATGCGCTAGATGTGGATCTAGTTGGAGGTCTACTACCCGGTGTAGAATGGAGCATCCCTGGTGCTGGAGGAGATGGTCGTTTCCAATTTGGACCCATTTGACTTTTGGAGCTACCATCCTGAAACTTTTGGCTTGTGCCAAGTTCATTAAACTCACTACCTGAAAGCAAAGGTTCAAGACTGCCTTGAGGACCAAAAGGTCTCAATGGTACATTTGGTCCAACAATGACACCCGGTGCCAACTGGCTGGGAAAATTATTTGGAACCATTGGACGATTATGGCCAAATACATCCATCTGTAATGGACGAAATGTTTGCTCAGTTAAGAACATGTCAGGTTTTGTTCCTTTGCTTCCAGGGAAAATGCCCGGGTAATCTTTGCCAGGTGCCAACTCACTGCTTGAATACATAATAGTAATCCGAGGGTCATTGAAAAGCCGACCTTGAAGACCCTCTTTGGCACGTCGAGCTTCATCCACACTCCTGAATTCCACAAATGAGTAGTGCCTTGAAGGAAAGCTCTTGATTCTCTCAATTTCACCAAATAAAATCATGGCATTGTGGAGCATTTGCTCATCAATCTGAAGAGAAGGAGGATAACCTATCCACAAAATATTGCTGGGTTGACCATCTCCCTTCCTCCCAACTGAAGGCTGTGTTTGCTGTGATAAAAAGGCAATCATCCTTAAAAAAAAATTAAGATAATTCAAAGAAATTACATGCAGGCTCCAAATATCGTTTGTTGTCATGCATCAAATGACAAACAGATTTATAAACTAACACAATACAATACAATTACAGAAAGATGCTCAGGACTCTCACCAGTGGTCTTTTCTGACCAGAGTAGAAATCAGGAGGGCCTGTGATTTTTCCCTGAAACTGCCCATACTCAAGCAACATATCCTGTACCAAAGTAATGAAAATATTAGCAACTTCAAAAAAAAAAAAAAAAAGAGGCATCGTAGCATAGACCAAAAGAATAAACATCTACTGAGGCAGGGAAAGCAATAAAGGAAATAAGCTGGTCCACCAATATCAACATGGAACATAAAGGCCCCAAGTAATTCTAATTACTGCTGATATAACTCATATCCGAAACAATATTAAACAAGTAAGACAATGCTCACAATCAGAGCAACCAAAGTAGGTTAAAAATAGATAAAATATATGTAAAGTAGCTCTACAAAGAGTTGTTAACTCAGATATGAATAAATTAGGGAATATAAGAAACACAATTCCAGCTTGCTTTTCGTTCAACCAAACATATTCCACTCACCCAATCAGATATACTAAACGGAAGGAGCTTTGTGCCATAGCTAAGTGTGTGATAAAACAGGTTATTGACCAAGGAATGAAGTAGAAGGGGAACAAAGCAAATCAACACTATAAATGCATAAACTTACCTTTTTCGACAACTGCGATCGAAGGAAATCTACACGAATTTGGTCGCCACCAATATGCTTTCCATTCATCATTTTCATGGCATGAGTTGCATCATCTAAATTGAAATATTCAACAAATGCAGTGTTGCGGTCTCTGACAAACTTAAAATCCTCAATCTTACCAAACTTGCGAAACTCAGCCTCCAGTCCTTCCTTTGTAACAGTTGGGCTAATACCACCCACCCAAAGTTGTTTACATGGCTTTGCCTGAAAACAGGTTTTTTCACGATTTCAAACACAAATCTTATAGACTACCCATAAGCAATTCTAGAAAGAAGAAAACACATAAAAATGTCTTGTTACTGTTAAAAGCAAGTCACAAAAAGCTAGCTTTAATGGAGCAGCATTGTAACACAGGCTTCAAAGCCAACCTATGTATTGGGGTGGATGGGTGGTAGATGAAGTAAGGCCACATTGCTACTTCAGCAAATTCACTAGTCATTAAATTTTAAATACATCAGTGGCATCTGTGGTAGACCATGGCATAAATCACCAAGGCTAAAAAAGCCATTTACCAAAATTGTCCAAGAAAGATTCTGTTTAAATCTACTAAAACAACCTATTCCTTTTCACACATTAACTACAATGAATCCTTAGATTTTCATCTTTATCATATTCTCATCAATCTTCATATCAAGCTCTAAAGATGCATAAACTTTCTTCCCCTTCTTCGAAAGGGAAGATATAAATGGGTGGGTGTCAGAGTCAATTTTTCAATCCATAAGTACCAGGACTATGAACTAAAAAATATGTGTAAGCAAAGTAAGGCAGAGAAACCTCATAAATTCATATACGGGGGGAAAGGCAGTAGAGGAAGAAAATCAGTTCAACCAATGAAATACAGGTATCTATAAACTAAAATAGATTGAAGAAAAAAGTAACAACGTCTATGAGTTAAAATGTTTGTGACCCATATCATATCATAGAATATTGCCTTTTACTAGGAAGTTAGCATACCATAAGTTGAGGAAAATAATTGTCAACATCCTTTGAAAAGTCTAGCAAAGGTACAAGTAATCAAAAGAGCAAAGATTTAATTTCGTCTATACCCATTGGGTAGTGCTTCAGCCCAAACCCCAAAGTTGATTTCATGGTTTTAACCTTTCAAAAAATAGTCAGCATCATAATATTCAAACCAAACTGATGTATAGAAGTATAGAGTCTAAATACTATTCATACTAAAAGCTAATCACTATAACACTTGAGGAAAATGAAATAATGAGAATTACAACCGAACAAGAGGTCTGATTCAGTGTATTTCAATAATCTCCAAAATACTTTGATGCGACTCAAATAGAATCCAAAAAACTATAAGAATCCCCTCCAGAGTTCTTCACTGAAAAATTTTAAGGGAAAATGACATTATGGTCCCAATTAAGGAAAATAATATCAGAAAAATCCCAAAACTTATCAATGGTAGCTCCTCCACTTATTAATGGTTGCTCTTTCACTTGTCATTAACAAGCTATGGGACTTTTCTGATATTATTTCCCTTAATTGGAACCTTGGTGTCATTTTGCCAAATTGTAATGGAGCCGACATCCTTTCTCTATACTCTCTCCAAAATCTACAAGAATTTTACAATAAGAAACTCAAAAGAATCCAGACTCTAGAACAAATCTAATTTTTGCAAGGTTCAAGCTTATCTTAGGTCTGGAACTATCCAAAGCATTCATGTATGTGAAGAAGAAAACGAATAGTCCTGAGAATGAGAACATGTAGCTATAGGCCAATTAGACTAAAAAGGTGGCATCAAAGAAGATAGTAAGTGATGGACTATAATGATAAAAAATATATATATAGTACAAGTAGTCTTAATTTAAGATGTGCGTAAACCATCCAACACTGAATCAAACTTAAAATTCCAATGCAGCCTACATGATAAGGTATATATTGGCAGGAAATTTCAAACCAAGGCTTCCTTATATACGCACAAAAGATTCCCTTAAAGTTTATACCTGAAACTGCTCTAATTTTGTTAGCACAATAAATGATAGACGACATCCTCCTTATTCCATGAAATAAGCAGCTTTAATTGAATGCAAGATTCTAGCATTTATTAGACGTCAGAGACTGTAATAAAACTATGTACGCACCCAAACATATCAGCTTAATTTTTAAGTTGAATCGGTTCTCAGTGAAAAGTTAATAACAGAACCTTTATACGACCAAATCCTCAAGAGTTCAATCCTTCTTGTTCTCCAGTCCCCTTGCCTTAAAATTATAGTCAAGAACTCACTTGTCACCCACAATTAAAGTACAAAGAACTTTAATCTAAGATCCGTAAGAGATACAAAACTATTCACGGGCCTCTATTAACAACTTAAGCTTTTGAGTTAAATTGGTTGTTGACATTAGAAACAGAATGGCTTTCAAATTCAAAATATTAATGGAAAACTTTGGAAAAGGTGCTGTTCTATCTTTTTTGGATGATTCATTATAATGAAACCTCTATTTTGTAGAGAAAAGGATTTGGACATCAGAACCTTTTTAGTCCATTGTAACCAAGCTATGTCTACTCTCTCACACACACATATTCTCAATAAAATATCTAGTCATAGAGTCCATTTGCTGCTTGCTAGACTGACTGAATAATGTTTAAATCACGTATGCCATAAACAAGGAAGTATACCTGCTACGTTATTAAATTGTTCAACAAAAGCAGATCATTAGAAACTTTTCACAGCTCAATACACCATCAATTCTTTCAAATAATAATTCTTCTAATGGACAACTTGAACAGCAAATGCTTTTAGATTTTCACGTGAGTTTTGTCCCGTTAGAAATTTAAATTCAATCATTAGATTTGGAATACGCTTAATCAGCTCGTAACAACTTGTCATCACCCTGACCCTCCTAATCTCCCTTCTCTCCTCCGGCTTAACTATTCTCCTGATTAATCAATATGACGGGCTATGAAAGCAAATGCTTCATCTACTTAGACAAAATAAGTATAGAACCTGAACATTATGGTGGTAAATATAAAGCAAATGGTAGAGCATCAGCTAAAGATAAGTTCATAACTTTTATCGCAACATGTTATAAGTCCATAAAAAGACTGTAAGACGAATGGACATCAAAGAGATCCAAAATATACGGCATTGGAAAACATTCCCTCAAGAAGATACGAAAGGCGTGCGCCTAATTGGAGGTGCACTGCTTAAATCTTTCCGATGAGAGCTAGAATCTTTATGATTTACCCAAAAAAAAAACTGCAACTTTGCAAAACTTACTGAGAACTCTCTGATATCTGCACTAGATAGTTTTCTCAGGCTTATTTATTTCCCTCCCCCTGCTAAAATCCATATATAGCCTCTTTGGTGTTTCCGGTGAAAGAACTGTTCCACCCGAAACCTGTTACTCTGAAGATTTTACCATTTCAGTTGGCTGTCTATTTCAAATGTGTAACAGGATCATATCCTCCCTCCATCGATGCAGATTTCTCTGCTTATTTTCCTTTTACTTCTTTCAAAAGTATATTCCCTTTCTAACGAATTCTTTCGCCAAAGTAAAATTTTAAAGACAGCCTAATTAATGGAGTGGATGATGTTGAAAACTATATCACGCGCATAACTGACAAATATCGACAATTGTTTAACCATGCAACTATTTCACAAGTCAACGGAAGATATAACCTAGCTAAGGGTCTAATCAGTGTGTATTCCAGTATTTGTGTGTGGAAAGAAAGATCTATTGTTCTCTGAATTTTACTTACTGAAAGTTCAAGGTTGGTAATAATTAAGGCAATTACATGAGCCAACAAATTAGAGTGCATGTTTTGGCGAAAAGGATGAAAAATGTTAATTTTACAATATTGGATGACTCGAACGATTCGCAGAATGCCGTCCACGAATCTATCTAGGAAACTTATTGAGCAAAAGTGCAACAATGTTTTATCTATAAAACTCTTCTCAATGGCAGTCTCCCGACTCAAAATTTTCCCTTCAGAACAAAAATTCACTGTATTTTACATTGGAATAAAAAATTTTGACAAGTCGAATTCGGGATTCGAGTTTCATCCATTAACAAAAAATTGGAAGTTTGTTTCTTCTAGCAAGACTTGAAATGCTTTCCTCCAGATTGTTAAGTTTGGTGAAATGCTTTCCTCCTGATTACTACCTTTCCTCCAGATTATTAAGTTTGGTGAAATGCTTTCCTCCTGATTACTAAGTTTAGTCCATGCCTGGCGTACCTCGCATGGTAAATTTGAATCCACCCAGCTGAGTCCCTCGAGCTTCAATTTTTTTCCCTTAAAGAACTTGCGTAAAAAGTTAGATGTGATGATGGTCGGGGTATCAGATTGCAACATATAGTTAGATGTGTTTGGCCGCGAATCATTTTGGTACAATAGAAAGGGAAAAATTTTAACGCAAAGGCGTAAATAACAATACATGAACCCGCAGAAAAGATAAAACAAAAATTATGCAAACCTAACCAAGTACAAAGATCAGAACGAACCGGTCTCGCAAACTCAATCTTCATGGGAATCCCGCGAAGAAGAGTGCCTTGTAACGCGTTCTTGGCAGCCTTGGCATCCTCGACGCGCTTGAAAAACACGAAACCGTAACTCCGAGAGGAATACGACGTGACGCTATCAAGTGCGCCGTATTGGGCGAAGAGAGCCATAAGATCGGACTCGGTGACGTCGTGCGATAAATTGCCAATCCATAGATTGTTGGAAGGGGTCCCAGGATCTTCGTAATCCTTGACGGAGCCACCGCCTTCCTGGGCAGCCTTGATTGATTTAGCCGGAAGAGGCATTGCAGTCCAGAAACTACTGGGCCAGCCGGCCGGACGGAAACCCTAACGAGACGAGAGAGATGGATTTTTGTTGGGAAGGTAGAGTGATCAGGAACCCCTATCTTCCATCCCAAGTCAATATATAAATATTCCACAAAAGATAAAACTTTGGCACGACTCCTGCCGAACAAAGTCGGGCCGGTAACGCATTGGTTTTGAACAAGGTATTAAAATCCGGACCGGATATTGAATCGGTTGGGGTACTGGGTTAAGGGTTAGTGGGTTAAACCGGGACCAAACCGGAGCTAAACCGGGACCAAACCGGTGAGAAATTGAAAATTTTAGACTTATAGTATGAAATTCTAAAAGAAAAAGTAAAAAAAATTTTTTTTTTTTTTATAAGTGACCCGGACCGGACCGCGAACCGGACCGGTTTCCCGGCCGGTTCGCCGGGTCCCGGGCCGGACCGGCCGGTCCGGTCCGAGTCTCATAACCATGGTTTTGATTGCCCCCTTTTACCATAATTTTTTTTTTAGAAAAATGACATTGAGAAAGACTTTAAAGGATAAAATGGGGTTTCCAATATTTACAATACTACAAAAGCGTTAAATATGATTTGTTTTTTTTTTTTTGAAATTAAAGGAAAATAAAACAAATGCCTTTAACAATATTTTTTTTTTAAAAAAGTAACCCCCGCCTTTGCTAGCCACAGCGACGTGCTGTTGATAGATAGTTGTCGGCAACCGGCGACTGCCGTTGACATATCCCTGCTGGTGCCAAAGCTCCAATGGAAATAATTATTGGCAAACTAACAAGATTTGTTAAGAAATTCACAACATTTTATTAGGTTTTAACAACTTTTGTTTGTCAAAACAAATCTACACTAACAAGTTTTCATAAGTTTTATTAAGGAATTCACAACATATCATTAGGTTTTAACAACTTTTGTTTATCAAGTAACAAATCTAAACTATTAGGTTTTTCATAAGTTTTGTCAAGGAATTTACGATATTTCATTAGGTACCAAGTAACAAATCTACACTATCATATTTTTCACAAGTTTTGTTAAGGGGTTCCAGACATTTCATTAGTTTTTCGCTACTTTCGTTTAGATTTGTTACTTTGCAACTGAAAGTTGTTAAAACCTGATGAAATGTCATGAATTCCTTAACAAAATTTGTGAAAAAAATGATTGTGTAAACTTGTTAATTATTAAAAGTAAATTGCTAAAACATAATGAAATTTCGTGAATTCCTCAATAAATCTTGTTACTTTGCCAATAACTATTCCTGTCGGCAATCGGTCGACCGGCCACCAAAGCTTCAGCACTGGCATGGGTATGTCATCGAATGTCGTCAGTTGTTGGGCGGTGGTGGGGGTGGGGGTTACTTTTTTAAAAAAAATGTGTGAGGGCATTTGTGTAATTTCCTTTCTTTTTTTTTTTTTTTTGTGTTGTTGACAAGGGATAGATCGCTAAGGATCAAGTAGAACAACTGCATTGTATAATTTCTTTTTGATTTAAAAAAGGACAAATCAAGCCTAACACTTATTTTGTATTATGAATATTCGAAACACCTTTTTATCGTTTCTATTTTTAAAATTTTTTTTGTCTTTTTTCCCAATTTCTTTTTCCGACCGTGTCCATAATTTTTTTTTTTGGGCAACCCTGTCCATAATTTATTAAACCTTTATATATGGAGAATTCTTTTCTTTCAATAACATGCTTTAAAAAAACTTTAGGGGTGTTTGGTGCCATCATGCTACAAAACCTAGACTTCATATGAAGAAATTAATTAGGAATATTATATTAGAGACCCCAAATATATACTCCTTCTAATGTGAAAATTTCAATTTATATATTTCCATTTCTTTTTTTAATACATAGGGCAAAGGGGATTCCCTCAACCAACGCCATTTTTCGAGGTTAGCTTATCCGAGCTCTCATTCCGGATTAAGTCTGCCAGTTGACCAAACGAGGTCGCAACTGGATGATAACCAGAAGTAGTACTTAGGGTTTCCCTCACCTGATAATCTATGGTTTGTTAGCATGTCGAGGAGTTTGGTTAGCATGTCAAGGAGTTTGGTTAGCGTATCGAGGAATAAGCAACGTACACCTCTATCCCCCAATAACGTTTTAACATCCTCTGCACTTCCTTAAGAATATCAGCATCAAGATGATTCTCAATATCATATAGACGAATAAGGTTAACAACTTCCGCTGCATCTATTTCAACCTGTATCTGTCTAGCTCCATGATCCCAACCCATCCTCAATCCAAGCAACAAAGCCCACGACTCAGCTTTCAAACTATCCATGGTCTCTACTGCATGATACATAAACCCCAATAGAAATTTTCCTTTCTCGTCTCTTAATACCCCACCGCTTGATGCCTCATAAAATCTACTACACTTACCATCCAATGACATTTAGTTTTAGCTACCCTGTCGATGGGGGTCTCCAAAGGTCCTCCTTGTCCTACACCAATTGGCCATTCAAGTCCACACCCTTCAATTTCTTACGTGCATGATTATCGTTTCTACGATAGAAGCTGCTTTCGCTCGAATACTATCATTCCTAATATAAACTTGATTGGAAATACGTTCATTTTGCCTCCTCCAAACCAACCAATAAATGTTGGTAAACATGACATTCCAATTCTCACTTTGACTAGATTTACAATGCCAGAGATTGCCACGAATTCAATCTTGTAGATTGGTTTGGAAAAATCATCGATGATGCGCCTCGTCAACTAGTTCCCTCCATAGATTCCTTATCTTTCCACAGTTTAGTAAAACGTGAATAAGATCTTCTGTGCAATTCTTACACTAAGAACATACAACTTCTTCACATAAGCCACGTATTGCTCTATCATAATTAGTAAGCAATTTATTATGGTAAGCAAACCACATGAAAGTATTACACCGCGGGATGGTGTTCAACTTCTATATTTTCTGCCATGTCAGGTTATCACCTTGCTAATCCTTAACGATTATCTCGTATGCCGACTTAACCGTAAGGGTTCCTCTTCGGTCGTGCTTCTACTTGACATTTTGCCGAGACGCATCAGTTTCCAAACCATCCTATCCTGTACATGTTTCCACGCCTTCTTAATACTAGACCATGTGTTTGAACCAGCCTGTAAAGGTTCAGTTCGTGGAATCAGATCATTCCCATACTGATACCTACTTTTAATCACCTGAACCCAGAAGTCATCGTGGCGTTGAATCAGGCCCCAGCCCAACTTTGCCATGTACGCCTGGTTCTGGTTGCGAAGATGTCTCTAACCAAGACCTCCAACCCTCTTTGGCTTACATATCATATCCCAACCGACAAGATATGTAAAATCATTTCCTCAATTTCATAACATTAACTCATCTTTCAAACTGTTAATCATGATATAATTAAAGTTTAACAAATAATTCAAAGAATTTACTATGCTTATAAAGAGTTTCCCATTTCAAAAGTCTTTAGTTTAAGACAGGATGTGAGACTAAAGTCATTTATGATAGAAAAGAGATAATATAAGCACTTCAAGCAATCATGAATAATAACACCTTTCTAAACCTTTCACATATCAAACCATGTCAGAAAGATGGCAAAACCCACCTAACATAGATATCTAAATGAAACCCCTTTTTACTCCGATTTATAGAATAACATTTGGATCTTGAGTTTCTCAAAACTCAAAATATAACATTCACCATTAGTTCAGGAATAAAAACTCATTTCTACATAGCATCCAAATCATAGTACGATAATAAGAAGTTTCCAAGATGTGAGTTTGTGGATTTTCATCCAATCACATGTAATCCTAAAGGCCTCAAGCCTTCTACCAACACACTAGCTAGTGATAGTTTAATCAGTAGTATGTGATTAAATCAGAGTTTGCAAAATATGAGCCCTATGAGTAATAAACCAAAAGAGGTTGTGTGTGTAGGGGGAACTATCACCTGAAAAATGTTAAATGAAGAAGTGAAACAAAGCCTCAATAACCAGCTATCCAACTCATTATACATACTAATATGTGCTTATAAGGTGCTAAGTGGAACAATTATGTAAGTATGTACGTACGTAACGAAGTGAGACAAAGCCTCAATAACCAACTATCCAACTCATTATACATATTAATATGTGCTCATAAGGTGCTAAGTGGAAAAGTTTATATAACAAAGTATTAGAATTATAACTCATAAAATACAATATCACAAATTCCATATTACAATTTCTATAACAATTTCCATATCAAAATTCTCAAGTCGTTTCCAATCAATCCAACCGAACCGCCTTGTTTCTACCGACTAAATTTATGAGCTAAGTTACTATCCATGTTACTAACTATTCAAAAGCTTACTGTTCATGTGATGAGGACCGACCAAAATCCATATAACATATGCCTAGATCATAGGTCTTTTTCCGTCGTTAAACAGTAGGGTGTCACAACTCCTCGTTGAACTAGTGCGACAGTTCTTCGTTTAACCAGTGGGACAATCCCTCACTAAACCAATGGGATAATAGAAAACCAACCATCATGCACCAATAGAGGTTATTCCATGTGGCAAAACGAACTAGGGAAAATCACTTTCAGGTCCCAAAGAAGCAAAATATTGTCAGAAAAATCCCTGGAAAATCTGAAATATCTGAAAAGTCCCTAGGGACTTTTCTGATATTATTTCCCAAAGTCAAATGACCCACATACCCCTCTTCTATTATTTCTCTCTCTCATTTGTTCTGCGTTTTCGCTCTCATATGTGATCTTTTTTTTCAGCTCCTTGCTTCTCTCTCTGCAAAAATGGTGATGATGGTAAAGGTCAAAGCTTTGAGGTGGTGAAAGATTTGTGAGATGGGATGTAAGATAGAAGGAAGAAGAAGATGGAAGAAAGGTGGTAGGATTTTTTTTATCTCAAGCTTCCGCCATTTTTTTTAAAGAAGGTAGGGATGAAGGTGATGATGATGATGAATAGTCCAATTCATCCCCCTTTTCCAACCTCATTGTGTTGTGAAAATGCTAATATGGAAAAAAAATAAATTGTTGTTAATTCGTGCAGTGGTGGTTGTTAATATAACAGTAATAGTTGTTAATACAGAAAATGAGGTTGGATGCCATGGTGCTCTGTTTTCAGGAAAGGAAACAGAGGAAGTGGTGTGTTTGAAGTGGTGGGGTGCTATAAAAATGTTGATATGGAAAAAAAATAAATTATTGTTAATTCACGCAGTAGTAGTTGTTAATAAGGAAAATGAGGTTGGGTGTCATGGTGCTCTGTTTTTGGAAAAGGAAACAGAGGAAGTAGTGTGTTTGACAAGTCGTAAAGCATTTATTAACACCATGTTGAATGCGTTTGACAACAGGTCACACGTTTCTGATTGGAACAAAGTTTTGTAATGTTACGTATGAAAAATGTTGTGTTTACAATGCTGAAAGCATGTATTAATAACCTGTTGCGTTCGGTTTATAACTTGACGGTGTGGCCAGTTGCTTTTGCTTTGCCATAGAGAAACAAAAGCAAAATAATGTAAACAATGGCCTTTTATGACCGTGTTCGCTTTCGGTATGCCACAACGAAACAAAACCGAGATCACCTCATATCCATTTTACAACTCATAAACCGTGTATTTACAACTCGTAAACCGTGTATTAACAACTTTTTGAGTTCGTTTCACAACGTCCCACATGTTTCTCGCTGACATTATGTTTCCTCACATTAAGTATGACAAATTGAGCTATTTACAACTTGTATAGCATGTATTAACAACCTTTTGAGTTGTTTTCATAATGTCCCACACGTTTCTCTCTGACATTTTTCTCATGTTAAGTATGACCACTTGAGCTATTTACAACTTATAAAGCGTGTATTAACAACCTTTTCAGTTTTTTTCACAACGTCCCGCACGTTTCTCTCTGACAATATGTTTCCTCATGTTAAGTATGACAAATTAAGCTCTTTACAACTCGTAAAGCGTGTATTAACAACCTTTTGAGTTCGTTTCACAACGTCTCACACGTTTCTCGCTGACACTATGTTTCCTCACGTTAGGTATGATAAATTGAGCTATTTACAACTCGTATATCATGTATTAATAACCTGTTCAATTTGTTTCTCAACCTCCAACACCTTTCTATCTGACACTATTATTCCTCAAGTTAAGTATGACAAATTGAGCTATTTACAACTCATAAAGCGTGTATTAATAACCTTTTAAGTTGTTTTCACAACCTCTAACGACTTTCTCTCTGAACTATGTTGCCTCACGTTAAATATGAACAATTGAGCAATTTACAACTCTTAAAGCGTGTATTAACAACCTTTTGAGTTGTTTTCACAATATCCACCGCCTTTCTCTCTCACACTATATTGCCTCACGTTAAGTATAACCAATTGAGATATTTACAACTCATTAAGCTTGTATTAACAATATGTTCAGTTCATTCCACAACCTGATGTTGGGACTGCATCAATAGTTCCCATTAGACAACTCACAATAGCTTAATTGTATCATAATTGATCAAGTGGTTGACAATTTGTTGGCCTATTGTATTAAATGTGTTACACACATGCACAAGTGACTTGTAAGTCTCCCATGACTTTATAAACTTCACACCTTACCACTGTCACCTAAGCAACCCATCATTTTAATGAATTTTAATACCTATTTTATTACAAATACTGCTGTAAAATTTGACAGCAACTGATGCAAATTTTCACAACTCCTAATGCATGTTTTCACAACATAATGAGTTATTTTCACAAGAGATCTGTCAGACCTGATAGTGTACCAAATGAAGTCCCCCTGTAAGTTCTACGTAGTGTGAATTTAAATAACTGATGCAACCTAATTTTCCAACTTCATCACAGTGCACTTTCTTCCAAAATACATGGAAGTTATGAAGAGGGAATTCTGGTGGCAGTTGAGGAATTGACAAGTGGCAGAAAACAATTGGCTTCACAGAAAAAAATGGTTAAAAAGGAAAGTAAAGAATAAAGGCTGGCTAAAGCTCTAGAAGCTAACAAGGAAAATTTGGGTCTTGGAAGTCTCTAGCTCCCTTGAAGTTGCTAGTCTGATTTCTTTTCCACATCTTTGTCATTTTCAACTGAACTGTATATTTCCAATATCATTACTTTATCAATTTGACAGTATAGGCTGGTCTTCTTCATTGCTCTGTATTTTCCTTGGCGTGGTCTTGTTTTGGTTGTGTTAGCTTCTTAGGAGTGAATTCCTATTTCCTAATAGTCCATAACTATTAGATCAGGCAGGAATGAACAAAAATTATGATATTTAAACTTCTAACTTGATTGGAACATCATTTCCATAACTAAGCATGTGTTTCCAAGCTATGAAAAGCCTATGCTCTAGAGTACTAATTTCTAACAAGACTCGCATAGACATGATAGTGATGCTGGAGGGAGAGATCCAGAAATATATGTGCTTTGAGGGAATATAGTTCAATAAAGTACCATGTGATAAAACTTATTCACTTCTACTTTCCTAAAACACTCTTCCAGTTACATAACATCAAATGATTCATTGACAAAAATAACACGAAAGAGAAATACAGAAACTATTGCATTAAGGTTCTAATACATAAATACAATGTTCTCAAGGCACATAGAATATATGTTTTTGTTATCAGTTTCCGCCTTCCAACATCTCAAGGAACTCTTGCATTACACAATACATTCTACTTTCTCATTTTCATATATTAAAATTACATGCTATAATTCATACATAGCCACGCAAATACATTCCATATCATGATCATCTATAGCATACTATGGTACAAGTTATAAAGTGTAGCGCTTAGCTACTAGGCTTCTAGCAACACTAGGTGCATAGCAATGAGTTTACAGAAGCATCACTAGAGATGGATTGTCTCTAAAGCATAGGCTTCAAGGACTACACGTTAATACATAAGATGTGGCCTAATTTGGAAATGTGGAATTGATAGATGGATTTATTGTCATTTCTATTGACATTCTTTCCTACATAAACAAGACATTTCTATGGCCTAATTTGTTTATTATGTTGGTCTGCAGAAATAGACAGTGTCCTGGGTATGAAAGGAGAAGTTAATAGAAGAATTCCTAGCAAACTTAAAATTTGGAGGGTCATTAGTCAACTTTTGAAGTTAAGAAAAGTAGATTGAAAGGTGCTTTAAGTTAAAGGGAGATATTCCATTTCAAACTTTGAAACAATTTAAAAAATCTGGCTGCTAGCCAGAAGTCATTACAAACCTCAACAATCATCTAGTTCATGCATCTTACAAGAAACGAGACCCTAATACTGAATAATGTTAGATAGAAAAAGAAAAGGCGATGTACTAAAACTATTATTCTGCTACCTCAAACTCAGATTTGTTGTACTCAAATAACTTCATCCATTCATTCAAAATAAAACAATACTACATAATACACACCATTAATGGAAATCGATAATAAAAAAACACTACCCCTCGCCTCAAAGTAACATTACAAAACATGTCAGGATCCAAGAAAATCAAAGTAACATTAATAATGGTGATGATGAAATGAAGAAAGAGATAGACAGGAACACAAACCTCGGATGTTGGGTGTTCTTCAAAGCGCTACTACTTGGAGAGGCCGCCACCGTCGTTGCCACCGTACCCATCACCTCCTTGATGCCGCAAAGAGCAACACACTGCCTCGCCACTGCAACAACCCTAAGACCTCGCCTCACCTCCACAACAAAGACCAATCCTGCACCGCCGCCTCCAAGACCCACACTCCGCCACCCCACACTCTCGTCCAATTCTCTCCACCGAGTCCGCCCTTCCCTTTTCAACTTCGCACGCCTTCAAAATAAAAAACATTCGCTAGTTCTATTTTGAGTAATTCGTTGGTTCTATTTCGGTTTGCTTTCATTTGCCCTCTCTTTTCTTATTAAGGGCATTTTAGTATTTTAGTCCTACGAAAATAATGACAATTCAGGTCAGGTCCCTTTCAGCAAATATTAGGTTAATGAGGTCTTTTATGGCAATTTTTCCAATTATATAACCACACATTAATAACTCAAAGAGTTATTTGGGGTAATTTATTACTAATTCCTAATTTCCAAAATAATAATTAATATTTTTTATTTTTAATATTATATATATATTAACCAAATCATTGCAACTATATGCTTACTTATATAGTAAAGTTTGTACGGTCCAAGTAAGCAAAATTCTCAAATCTCCCATAGACCACAACTAATCATGTCAACACAAATTTCTATTTTTTCTAAAAATTCAAATCACTCAATTAAATCTTAATAACTCCTAAATAGCTTATTTTAAAAAAAAATCCAAAAATTCTAAAAAAAATCTAAAATTCCACAAAAATTCTAACTTTCGAATTCCAAGCTTAAATCCCAAACGTAAACTATCAAAAATTCAATAATACTTTCAACAAATCCATATCTTTTTTTTTTTTTGCCATATCCAACAAACCCATATCAATCATTTAACTCACATTTAATCGGTGAAAGTATCATATACATAAAAAATCCTAAATTTTTTAAATACAAATTAAATTTTTAACTCATTATAACAACCAATAAATAAATCTAACACTTTTTAAATACAGATTAAATTTTTAACTCCTTATAAACAACCAAGAGATAAATCTAACCCTATAGAACTTGACTATTAAAATAGCTCTATAATCATATGGCCACATATTGTTAAAATTCAATATTTACTCCGAACTCTAATATGAAAATTTGCTCTAATCACCTCAAAAATACATTCATTAGAAAGAGCAAGTTGAGTAAAACAATGTCTACGAGGAGAATTTTATTATTAGAGATGATTTTATTAACCAAAAGTAAGCTCAAAGGTTGCCCTATGAAAAGTTATAGACGGTAGCAATAACCTCTGCCCCCCCCAAATGAAGATGCTTGGGAGGAGTTTAAATGATACTCCACGTGTCCCATTTAAAATAAAGGGTGCTACCCTCATTTTTCTTCTTCCTATTTTTTTTGAAAGGGCCTTGGGCCTTGGTTTATATTTTTAACTTACACACACATATTATTTTTTTTTCTTTGAATGAGTTGGCCTTTTTGCCGAATAATATTGATCACCTTTTCCTTCTTTCTTCAATCTTAATGATGATGATGTTAATTAAATTCCCTTTTTTGAATTAATTACATTGTAGAATTTCATTCACCATGAATTAATTTCCCCCTAAAATTATTTAAATTCTAGGAATAGAAACTAGGATTTACAAGCTGGATCTTTCGTTTTTCATTCGTTGAACACAAAATGAAATCTTTTTTTTTTTTTTCAATTTGCTCGCATGTATTAACTGGCAGCGATGTTGTTTGCATAGAGTACCCTGGTATAGTAGATGTAACGACAGCAACCAACATTGATCTCCTAGCTAGTGACAAAGAATTTGATTTCTAGTTTGAGAGACGTGACTGAACCATGTCTACTAACTCATGATAGCTCTACTTTGTATTTCTCTGGTGGTGCAACAAAACCCCTAAATACTTCCCCAAATCTAAGGTGAGTTGGAAGCCTAGGGCATTGCTAAGTTTTGTCCTTCTTGTATGGTTGACATTCTTCAAGAAGAAAACCTGGGTTTTACTTGCATTCACCTTCAGCCCAGAAGCGTTACAAACTTCATATAGGCATTCTTTTGCTTCCTCCGCTTGCTGAAGAGAGCCTCTACAAAGAGAATAATGTCATTAGCAAAAAAATAAATGAGACCTAGGGGGACCCTCTTTACAAAGCCTTATTGGGAGCCAAGCTCCAACCATTTGCTTCTCCTAGTTTAAATGGGCAAGTTTTTCCATACATATAACAAATAAATACGAAGACAAGTGATCTCCTTACCTTACACTATACGAAGGAACAAAGGAACCTGCATTATTACCATTCCATATAAGTTGCATAATTGGTGAGGATACATAGGCATATATAATTTCCACCAACAAACCTTGAATATGCAGATCATGTAGGCATGTTCAAAGGAATTCTCAATTAATACAATCATACACTTTCCCTAGATCAATTTTAATCGCCAAAAAGCCTCACTTGCCCTACATATTTCTCATAGAATAAATCATTTCTTGGGCCACAATAACATTATCAGAGCTATGTCTCCCTGATATAAAATTGCATTGTTTAGAACTAATCAGATCAAGCAACAAACCTTTGATTTTGTCAGCTAATGTTTTGGTCACAAGATTAAAAATTACATTACAATGACTGATAGGTCTCAAATCTTGGAGAATTTCTAGATGTTCCTTCCTTGGTAAAAGTACAATACTAGTATCAATGGGAGTTGGTTCAAGTGGTAAGCGGCTTGGTTCCGCTTAAGCAAAGTCTCGGATTCAAACCTTGTGTATGTAAAAAATTCCCATAGGGAAACTCTCCCACCATAGTCAGGTGCGCGATGCAAATCGGATCCGGATGTAGTCGAGACAAAGCTCCGGCGAACTGGGTGGGTAAAAAAAAAGTACAATGCTAGTCTCATTAATGGACCCTATATGAATCAGGTTAGTCCACAAAAATTTAATAAAGTCACGAACCGATCGCTCAACATGGTTCCAGTGGCTTTGATAAAGTAATGCATTTAAACCATCGACCCCGAAGCCTTCAAAGCACCAATGCTAAACAAACCAATGCTAAACAAAGCTTGCTTGATCTCGGAATCCGTGATACCTCAGCTTGACAAAGACAAATCATTCTCAGCAATAGGAGGATATGAAATACTGCATCACAAAGGCGTTCGAACACATTATTCTTCCCAAAATAAAGCCGAGAAGAACTCTTCTTCTTAATTACCTCAATATCATATATCGATTGATCCTCGCCAGCCCTTGAAAGCCCCTAAAAATACCTTTTTCTCCGTCCATTAGCCCAAGGTGGAAAAAACGAGTATTTTTATCGCCATTAACACTCCATTCACTCCTTGCCTTCTGTGCCCAAATAAGTGATTCTTGCGACAATACTTCTTCCAATTCCTTCTATAGGTTCTTTTGAAGATTTTCTAGCTCTATTGTTAGATTCAACTCGAGTAATACCTTCAAGTCTTTTTAATAACTTTTGCTTCCTAGCTTGGGTAAAACCAAAAAACTTTTTGTTCCATGAAACACAAGCATTTGTGAATTCTGTATCCCTCCACGGCAAATCATTCTTTCAGTTGGCTTTCACAAAAGGTTTATAGTGCTGACCAAAACCGAGGCAGCAAGAAGCTTAAAGGGTTTGGTCCTATAGTTTACCGAAGGTGTGCCTTGGACTTGCAGTAAGAGGGGTCGATGATCGGATTTATACTAGCTAAAATGAGTGACCGTTGCATTGGAAACTCCTCCAACCACTCAATAGAGCCCAGCACCTTGTCGAGTCTACTTTCAACAGAAGATTGTTTACATGTAAGAGATGGAAACCCATATCATTTATGCCTGCGTCCATCACAAACTGACAAAAAACTTTATCTGGTCCTCTAGCAGAATCAATAGAGCACCGTTCATGTGACATAAGAATAGGATTAAAATCGCCCACCAAGCACCACGACCCATGCACATTATTTCCATTTCTTAGATCATCACTCCTAAAAACTTTTTATGATCATGATACACACTAATTTACATAATATTTGTATCATTTATAAGATTTTTTATATGCACTCTTAATTAAAATAAATTTTTGACCATATACAATACAAAAGAACTCAAACACCATTTAATTACCTTAATTAAAAATAATATTAAAATGTTGTGACAATTTCACTAAAAAAATTAAGGCTATAAACTAATTATAATCACCTTTTTAATTTATGTGATCTGGTTAAAGATATCTTACAGGTGAACAAACCATACATGATAGGCTTACGTAATTTATGCTTTTCAGAATTTCAAGAACTTCATAATTATATCTTTGGGTTAAGGAACAAATTTACCAACGAAGTTTTAAGGGGGGAAAATACACATAAGGAATTAAAAGTGGAGAATCCAGTACAAAATTGTAATATCCCGAATTTTGGAATTGGAGGCTTGGGAATAAGCCTAAATTAAGTGGACTGCTAAGCCCCAATTTAGTAGGAGCCCAAATTTATCCCCTAATGATTTTTATATCTTTGGGGTATTAAGAAAGTAAAATGGTGAATTTTGGAGAATATAATTATGTTTTTGGTGAAATCGCCTATGAGGTAATTAGCTTGTCATGTGATTTTGAATGATCAAATGATGAGAAAAAATTATGATATTTTATAAGATGAAATTAGACATCCTAAGCTTTAATTTGATAGGTCATATGAATCAATTAGAGCTATACACAAAAAGATATGAATTTTTGAAGCCAGCACAGAAAAACTGTGAAATTTCTGAACCAATATGCAAAGATTGAAATTCTGGGAATTTTGTGATTCCATTCAGCAAAATTCTATATTTTTCCTTGAAACTAGACTCAATAAGGGTTCTATAGGATTTAGAATCACTCTAATTCTATTTTTCTAGAATTAGTTATGATTTTTCAAAGTTTGGGCAGAAATCTACCAGAATTTTGTGAAAATCCGAAAATTGGGAAATTATCAAATAAATGAAATATGATATTAGATATTAAAATAAAAGGTCATCATCTTCCTCCCAAGCTCATTTCTGGCGTGTTTTAGCAGCCAATAGAGAGAGCAAGCTTGAGAGAGCTTAGAGAGAGAAGGAGAAGAGAAGTCGCAAGGTAAGCCGATTTCTCCGACAATCTAGCTCCTAACACGTAGAACTCTACTCCTAAGCTTCTCTTTCATGTTCTTTAAGGTTGTTGAGGCTCAATTTTCCTTATTAAGAAGGGCTAGGGTTCAGCCATATCAAGGGAGAGCCAGTGGGAGCTTGAGGTAACTTCTAAACTTTCGTATATTGCTTATTCTAGATGCTGTGGGCAATTTAATCGGTGAAATTTCACTAGATTGCCATTGGTTTTAAAGTTTGGAAATTGAGTTGCCTAGGGGTTATGCTGCCTAAATTGGTACTAAATGATAGTTATAACCTAATGGAATAGTTAATAAGGTGGTTAGGAGTAGAAAGGAACGCGTTTATGGAGCCGAAATCGCAAAACCCTGATTTTCCCGAAAAACCCATATAATTCGGCCAGGGCTGTAAATGGGTCTTAGAGTTGGATTTTCAATTATTTGATGGTTCTATTAAGTTCAGGAGCGAAAATTAGGTGGGGTTACAGTTGGACACTTTTTCGGAAAAGGTCGAAAAAGCATAATTACGAAAACGCCCTTGAAACCCTTAAAGTAGGGCTGCCAAGGGTATTTTTGTAATTTGACATTAAATTTGATAATTCCGAGTCCAAAAATGGATTCCTTGGGCGAAAATATGTCAGGATAGCCCAGGTTAGAATTTCGAGAAAAGTACAGCCGAACCGGGTATGATGGGGCCGGGTCCTTAGGGGTGTTTTAGTAATTTTTCAAGATAGTATCATATAACCCCCAGAAAAACTATGGAAGTGTCTAAATAGTACATTTGACATTGTAGGATCGAATATGGAGTCCCAAGCTATTGGCACGCAAATCGAGGAGAAAAGCTGGAGGTAGGGGACTTACCCTACTTGCATGTATCTGATATCTTTGCTTGTGTAATGATGTATGTGATTGCTTTGCTTGATTGTGTAGAGCATATTTGAATAAATGAAGCTCTGTTTCTGTTTTCGCTATGACCATAATCTTGTTGTATGAAACATTGAGCATGCAGAAATATCATTATGGGGCATACATCTAGATAAAACTAACATGTCATACACATAGCATCAATCATGCATGCATTATGGTATCTGTTTCCTACTGAGATTCTCTCGAATCTCACCCTCCCCTACCAACAATTTAGACAGGAGACGACAGAAGATATGCAAACAACAATGCAGAATACCGTACAAGGGGATTACAGTAGTGGAACGAAAACGGGAAGAAGTCTCCGTTTCACTGGGATAAGTTTAGACGCCCTAGTAGCCTTGTGCGACTACCTTAATCGTAAGTATCATGTACAAACCCTTATGGGGAATTTATGTAATCATGCATATATTATCAGTATAGTTATGCTATTCCTGTGTTGCCTACCGAACCACATCGTTTTCCGTAAATACTCTGGTAAAGGTTGAAATTGAGATAAGGGCGTGACAAAAATCGTTAAATTTGACCTAACGCCGTTAGGGGTTTTCTTCTCTTATCATTTAACGCCGTTAGGTCATATTTAACGGTTTTGTGCTGGATGTTCAACTTTTAATTCCTTATGTGTATTTTTGCCTCCTTTAAAACATAATTGTGTCAGACGCTCTTTCCTTAAAACTTTGTTGATAAATTTGCTCTTTCACCCTATATCTTCCCCATATTTTTCGTATACTTCTCCTTATGTATTAAAAAATATTGTCACATATACTAATAAGCATTGGTACTAGTGGATTGGTCTTTTAACAGATTAAGCATGATTTCTCGAATTCAAGCCCGTGTGAATATAGAAAATGTTTTTAAGAGAGCTACTCGTTACTCCCTATAGGGACTCCACAACACTCATATATGATCATATCAAATAGCTATATAAAAAATTGTTGTCATATTCATGTTTTTTGTTCTTTCTAAATTTTTAACTAAAAAAATTCTAAATCTAAAATTTTAGAAAATTTTTTTTAATAAAGTTTATTTTTAAGAATTTCTAATTTTTTTTATATTATCATCTGGTAACTAGTTGGGATCTCGTGGTTGCCCTTCCCAACACAAGTGTCTCCTTTAGGACTCAAACTTGAGACCTAAAAGAATCTATTGAGGTCTAACACCGCTAGACCAACTCTATGTTGGTGATCTCTTTCTTTCTTCTTGGATCTCTTTCAAGACCTAGCTATCTAGTTATTCGAAAGCTTATTAGTTCTAACAAATATTAGGAATGGTAACCATTTCCTAAAGAGAATGACTTGAATTGGGTATTTATAAAAATTCTAATTGTTTAAAATAAAATCTTGGGAAAATTGCAACCAGGTCCTAGAATTAATAGCACTCAGGTCTCTTAGGATCTCCTGCAATTTGATCATTTCAAGGGATTTAGTTACCATTAAGTCTGTTAATTTAGACCTGGTTACGATTCTCCCTAAAATCTTTATCAAATATCTTGTTATAAAAATTATTTTGCAGGTTACCGAGGCAAATAATAAATACACCAATCAATGAAAATGCCATATCAATAATTGGAATATGATCAATGCAGTTTTATATTTATGTGGATATTGTAATTCCACATCTTTCTAGCAAAGTGAATGAATCCAATTTATTGATTTACCTTTGGCTGTTATGGATGTAGAAAATGTTAAAAGGCTAGGGTCAAAGATTGGTGAGGTAGTGTTGATTGAGGATCTGATTTGTGATGGATTGCTTCAGCAAAGTTTTCTGCGAGCAAGAGTCACTGTGGATTTGAGAAATCCGTTGATTACTGGCCTGTTGACTCCAAGAGAAGGGAAGGATTTAGTGAGAATCAAGGTTAGGTTCAAACAGTTACAGAATTTATGTTTTAACTGTGGTAGACTAAGCGATGACATGATAGGTTGTGCTTATAAAGATAAAGAGGAAGGAGGTTAAGGGGTTGGAATATGGTAGCTAGCTGGGAGTGCAAACTACTAGGCATATGGATGATTTAATTGTTGTTTGTAAGGATGATTAGGTGGAAGTAGAGGGAATTGAATCGAAAGGTATAAGGAACATGTCAGAAAGAAGGGAGGAAAATGAGAAGAAGGGTGTGGTGATTAAGGAGGCGGAGCGAGTTAATGGTTCTGTGAAAGGAACTGACAAAGCTATATCTAATGAAAAGGCAACTAAGGGGTGTGAGGGGATAGGTATGGGGAAGGGGAAGGAGGTTTTGAAGGAAGAATTGAAACTTGTGCTGGGTAAGAAGGAGAGGGTGTGTTGTAAGGGATCTAGCAGTGGCAGTAAAGTGGATGAGGCGAATAATGTGCGGCCTCCGATTAGGAAGGAGGATCTATCACGAGCTTTATGCTGTGTTTGGTAGAATGGAACTGAGAGGAGGGAAGTGGAAGTGGAAGTGACTTCCACCCTTTACATTGTTTGGTATCATAGAACTGGATTCTTGGTGGAAGTGACTTCCATCAAAATCGATGGAAGTCACTTCCATCGACCAACCCATGGAAGTGGATGCCACTTCCACTTCCTTGGTCATTTTTCCGTCACTGCCCCTCTATCCTCTCGTCTTCCGTCCCCCCTTCCCCGATGATGGCGCCGGTGATGAAGCTCCACCGCAACGGTGATGGCGCCGACGGAGATGGTCCTCCATCTTCTTCAAGCTCCATCCCCCCTTCCCCTCTCAACCTGTCATCTCCACCATCCTCACCACTTCTCCGTGCGACCGCAATCGTCATTCGATCCTCCGCCACCCATCCTCTGTGATCTCCAGTGTCCTCATCTCCCACCTTCCACAATCTCATATTAGCACCGACGACGACGGCAAGGGATGATGTAAGATGAAGGCAACTGAGGACGATGTCCGACGAAGGATGGCGGAGGAGCGTTAGATCTGCGACACTGACCTTTTTCGACTTTGTTCAACTTTAGATCTGAAGTCGTCAACTTTTGCCATCGCCCTCATCTCCTACCCCTTCTCTCACGGTGGCGACTACACCTTCAAGTTGAGGTGCTTCGATTTTTCTGGTTCAAGTTTCTAATTTTTTTCTCCGATTTAAATTTTGATTTCTATGATTTCTCTGGTTCTGGTGTGCTCAATTTGTAATTGTTGGGTTGGTACTGCCACCCTCTTGCATTCGATTTCTATGATTTCTCTGGAATTGGTATTGCCAATATGAAAAACCATTCGGTAGGTTGCGTTTCTGACGAGAGTGGTGGTCGGACAAAATTTTTTATTTCTCTCTAGTTCTTGTTTATCCCAGATTTTGATTTTTCCTTCAATTTTGATTTCTCTCTGGTTCTTTGGTTATTGTTTATACCCTATATTGCTAAGATTGTTGAGTTTGTGTATGATTTCTCTGGTGACGGTGGTGGTTTCCGGCGAGATGTGGATTTGGCCACGGCGCTGATTGCTGTTCGTTTATGCAGGGAAGATTTTTTTTTGATTAAGGGTATTTTGGTAATTTCTTATTATCAATATAAATTTTAAATATAATTTATATCTCACTTCCATCGCCATACCAAACACACTTTAAAACCCGCTTCCACCTCCACCTCCACTTCTATTTCCACTTCTAGTTCCACTTCCAATTCCATAAAAAACTCTTCCATCGTACCAAACAAGGCATTAGGGTTTGTTTGGTCTGAGGGATTTGGAGGGGAGGGGATGGAATTGGGGGGATTTTACTCCCCTTCCCTTATTTGGATAATTACAATTTTTAGGAGGGGAAGGAAAATTTTAGAAAGTTTTCCCTCCCTTCCACTTCTAAGCCTCCCCTCCAAAATTGGGGGAATTTGAAGGGAAAGGTTAATGCTTGAATTTATATTGACTAATATATCCATACTATTTTAAAATATTACCACACTACCCTTCTCATTATTAAAAAAACTTATTAAAAACAGCTTTTCAAATAAATTTTATTGTTTTTATAAAACAGAATCAAATTAGCCATATTTTTTCAATCAAAGAACGGTTGAACCTACGATCTCCCATGCCGAAAAAAGCTTAAGCTATATGATGACACTGGCAAGTGAAATCCATGTTCTTGTAAATATAAAAAATCATGTTGAAAGAATCTTAATAATACTCAAATTTAACGTGATAATATCAATATTAAATAATTATATCAATATTTTAACTTTGTGCAAATATATTTCTGTTATCTTTTTCAGATATTTGTTACTATTATCTTTTTTTTTCCTTTCCAGATGACAAACTCTCCTCAATCAAGTGATGGATCAAAACTCATGATGGTGAGTACATGTGTATATTTAATTTTTTTATCTTATTACTTCAATACTTCTCTGTTTTTTTTATTTTACCAAACACTTCAATACTTCTTTTGAATGTGTCAACATGACCTCATTCTTTTTCTGACTCAAATTATAACACTTCCCATCATTATTACACACGCAGGGCGTGCGTCCAGCGTGAAATTCTACTATTAATTTTAATTGGGAGACCTAAAATTCCAGATTCAAAAAATTATCCCACTTTAATTTTTAATTTATTTGTTTCATAACTTCATGTGGATTACTTCAATACTTCTCTGTTTTTTTTATTTTACCAAACACTTCAATACTTCTTTTGAATGTGTCAACATGACCTTATTCTTTTTCTGACTCAAATTATAACACTTCCCATCATTATTACACACGCAGGGCGTGCGTCCAGCGTGAAATTCTACTATTAATTTTAATTGGGAGACCTAAAATTCCAGATTCAAAAAATTATCCCACTTTAATTTTTAATTTATTTGTTTCATAACTTCATGTGGATTATATATATTATTGTTGGGGTGAGAATTGAAGGAGAGTACTATTTTGTTGATTTGTAGGAGAAAGTGAAGAAGTCACTTCGGAGATTTGCGGAAATTGTAGGTTTGGCTGCAGATACATCCCACATCTCATCTATTACTTCAGACTCGAATGTACAAAATTATAATTATATTTAATTTTTATAATTACAAAATTATAATTTTATGCAGTAAATTCAGTTTATAATTATATTTATTTAGTTTTTATAATAATAAAATTATAATTTTATGTATTGAATGTCATTTATAATTATATTTTATTAAATATGTTAGAAAGTTATAAAATACAAATTAAATGAAATAAGGGTAAAGTTGTCCATATAAAAATATTTTCCCTCCCCTCCCCTCCTATACCAAACATGGTAGTATTAAAATCCCTCTCCTCCCCTCTCTTTTTGTCAATCCAAACAAGGTAAAAGAAAATCCTTCCCAAACCCCCCCTTCCCCTCCCCTCCCCTCCATTAAAATCCTTCCTTTCCCCTCCCCTTCATTGAGCCAAACAGACCCTTAGTGGTATATGGGGTTGTATCTCCTATATCTAAGGTTGTGGATGGACTTAAGAAGGTTGGGTTGAAAAGAGCTATGTTGGATGAGGAGGAAAGAGGTAATAGGAAGATAAGAAGATTGATGTTTGAAGAACAGAATGTGAAGGGAAATGGAATTAAGATAATGTCTCTAAAAAAAGCAATAAGGAAAAGTGGTAGAATACCAAAGAAGTAGTTGAAGAAGGTGTAATGCAAAGAGATATGAATAGAGAGAAGGTAATTGTAGAGGGGAGTGTAGAAAAGGGGGTATTTACTTTCTCTAGCATGATTATTGATGAGGAAAAGGAGGTGCCGGATGATGGCGTTGGTGACTGGCCATTAATAGTTACCAAGGGCTAGTGAGTATACTAGTTTGGAACTGTCAAGGGTTAGGGGTTCCCTTGACAGTGAGCTTGAAGGATATCCATAGAAGGAAAAAACCCTTGGTTACTTTTCTAATAGAGACAAAACAAAGGAAAGTGTGGGGGAAAGAATGAAGAGGAGTTGTGGTATAGAGAGTGGGTTTTTTGGTGGAACCGGAAGGCATAAGTGGGGGTTTGTGTCTGTGGTGGGCTAAGAAAGTGTTGTTTAGTTCCAAAAATGTGATCCATGTGAAGGTTGATCCTGATTCCATTGATCTTCCAGACTTCATCACATTTATATTCGGGCGGGCGAGTAAAGGAAAAGGATAGAAGGAAGGTTGGTGTATGGAGAACGAATTTGCAAGGGAGGTAACTGGGGAAGAAGGGAAGAAAACCATATAAAAGACAGGATTAATAGGGCATTGGGGAATGTGGAGCTAAAGGAGAAATTCCCGAAAAGGTAGATTTTCCATCTTGAACCGATAGGTTCAGATCACTGCCCTCTGGATGTTGAGATGTGTTTCCAGGGTGTTAAAGCTCCAAGAACATTTAAATTTGAGAATAGGTGGGTGGAACATGCTGGATATAAGGAGGTAGTAGATGGTGGATGGAATAAAAATAGAGGGTTAGGGGTTGATTGGGTGGATGAAGTTGTTAGGAGATTGAAAAATTGTGAGAATGCCCTGGTAAAATGGAGTAAAGAGGCATTCCCGAATAGTAGAAAGCATATTGAGGAATTGAAAAGCAGAATTGTAAAAGGTTATGAGCACAAGTTTAGTGAGGAGGTTATTAAAGAAGTGTTAGACCTGGAAACTGAGCTGGAGGGTGTGTGGAAGGTTGAAGAGAGTTATTGGTGGCAGAGATCGAGAATTTCTTGGTTAGAGGAAGGAGATACGAATTCGAGATTCTTCCATATGTCAACTGTACAACGTAGGCAAAGGAATGCAATCTTGAGAGTTGGAGGGAAAGATAGTGGCTGGATTGAGGACGAAAAGGTGATTGCTGAGCACTTTGCTGAATATTATAAAACTCTCTTAAGCCGTCAGAGCCTAGACCTTTTGAGGAGGTCTTGAAGTATGTTGATTGTAGTATAACCGATGAGATGAACAATGCTCTGATGGCTCCAGTACGAAGGAGTAAGGTGCAATCGGCAGTGTTTCAACTTGGAAGAAATAAGGCATCGCCCGATGGATTCAATGGCAAGTTTTACCAAGCATCATGGGAAACTGTCCAGAATGGGTATGGCAAATGGTTAAAGATTTTTTTGAGAATAAGTGTAGTAAGGAAATGTTGAATAAAACTAATATCACACTTATTCCAATGGTAGATAAACCGGAGGAAGTGAGTCAGTTTTGACCCATTTGCTTGTGTAACTTTGTTTACAAAATCATTTCGAAGGTGATTTGGCTGAATAAATACATCTCTAATAGTCAAGGTGCATTTGTACTGGGGAGATTGATTCATGATAATGTGGTGGCAGTGCATGGGGTGTTTCATTACCTTAGGAGAAGGAAGAAAGGGGTAAGAAGTAAAGTTATGAAACCCAGTCAGGGTACTGGGTCAAGGGTGAATGGGTCAGATCAAAGTGTATTGGAGCTAACCCGGTGAGATATTAAATATTTTAGGTTTATTAATATGAAATTCTAAAAAATATATAAAAAAAAATCCTGGACCGGACCGGTTTACCGGTCGGTTGGCTAGTTCCCGGTCTGGGTTTAAGAACCTGGGTAACAAGTGAGTTAAGCATATGATAGGGTAGAATGGGTGCAGTTACCGAAATTTGAAAAATATGGAGTCACCACCAAAATTTGAAAATAACATAATTTTGGAAACCTTTTTAAAAAACGAAAACTTGTCTACAAAAACCATTTACGATTCGAGAGTTGATTGTGTGTGTGGAAGGTGTTAGGCATCCTATAATACTTGTCCATAAGAATAATTACACTAAGTCAGTTATTTAAAAATGAATATGACCTTTAGTTTTATTATAATTACCTAAAGAAGAAAAGAAATTAAGAAAATATTTACAAAAAAAATAAGAAATTAATAAAGGGAAAATTGCTTATTTACAAAATTGGATTTGACCTAGGAAGAGAGCCTAGGGCCTACGTATCCTTTAGAAGGATCAAAGCCCACGTAGTTCGGGGTAAAAATGTATGTTACTATGTTTGTGTTTTTTAAGGAAAAGTTCTTTTAATGTTATTTGAGAAAATGATTTTTTATTTGTTTAGTATTTTTTATTTTATGAAAACAACTCTTCTATTTTTAATTGAATAAAAGAAAAGTTTTTGGAAGGCTCTTGGACTAAACTTCCTAAAGAGATTCCTATAATCTCACACGAAAGAATAATCAATTTTTACTTGAGAAGGCTTTAAAAACCTCACACGGTATAAATCCCTTTTAAAATCAATTTCATTTATTTTGATAAAAAGAGAGGCTTTCTTCTTTATTATTTTTATTTATAAAAATGGGTCACAATCATTTTTTCTTTTTCCTTTTTTATAAAGAAAACTTAGGTTAAAGGGAGAGATGAAAATAACACATAGCTAATACACATCCAAATAGTGAAAATAAGTGGTGGAAGCAAACCATCATATGTCAAGTCGATGAATGAAGGATGCGTACCTTCTTTGTGGTCCAAGTAACACACAAATATCATTAGGCATATCCTCGCAATATCAACAAGAAGAGAGTAGCATAAATATTGTTGGGATAGTGGAGTAAAAGAAATCAAAAAGAAAGAAGGATGAGTGTTACAATTATGTGAAACTAAAAAGATTAAATAAGAAAAAATAACGAAAAGAAAAAAAAAAGAATAGAGAGGAAAGATAAAAGGAGAAAAAAAAGGAAAGAAAAACAAGATAAAATAATCCAAATCATATTGGATTGCATCCTCTAGCAATTAGTGTTGTAGCTCACAATAATGACAAAAATCACAAGAGCATGCGCTTTCCTTGGACATAGAGACGGAACAATAAAATTAAAAGAGAGAGAAAATAAAGATTAATAAGAAAACAAATCAATTCAAATTTCATATTGGATTCACCCTCTAGCCGGTGGCATTGAGGCATCACATATGTGGCACCAACCATAAAGCATATGCTTTCCTTAGGTATAAAGCAGAAAATAAAAATAGAGGAGAGAAGGAAAAAGAAAAATGAATCAATATCCTCATCATATTGGAATCCATCCTTTAGTTATTGTTGTTGGGGCATCACATGTGTGACATTCAATTATAAGGGTATAGGCTTTCCTTAGGATATGGGGGAAAACAAGATAAAAAATGATGAACAATAGATTTTATTCTCTTTTGGCACATCTAACCAATCCACTTGCCTCATTTTCTTGTGTCTTCTCTCTCCCAATTTTTGTGTGTCTTGCTTCAACCCCTGCTCCCCTATTTATAATCTTATGGTAAGGTTTTCTTCATAAATGCTCCTTTTTTTTTTAATTTTATGTTAATAAAACTTTCTAACTCAATTACCATTAATGAGAGATTTTTTTTTTTTAATTTTTGTTTTATTTTGAAATTTATTGCCATTTATTACAAACCTCAATTCCAAGACAATGACTATTAATAATGATAATTTTTCAAATTTTAATTATAATTCAATCCCATCAATGTCATATTTTTATTAATTTATATGTATAAGCACCAAGCATGATTTTTTTCTTTTTTTCTTTTTTATTATTTTTGTGTGGTACTCACACAAAATAGGGTGTTCGCTGAGAGGGACTTTGTGAGAGCTACTCTTGAAGTTTGGTTTTTGTGAGGTTTGGGTAACTCTTGTGATGCAATTTGTTGGCACGGTGCAGTTAAACCTTTGTATATAATGGAGGAAGGTTGTAGAAATCAATCCAGGGAGAGGGTTACGTCAAGCCGTCAAGGGCACCCGTTGTCTCCTTTTATTTTTTATTTTGGTGGTAGAGGTTATGTCACGGATGGTTAGTAGAAATGTTGAGTTGGATTATTGAAGGGCATTAAAGTCACTACAAGATGTCCAATGCTGACACACAGCTTCTTCGCCGACGATGTGTTGTTCTTTATGAATTCAAAGGAATGGGATTGTAGGCGGTTGGCAATGTTGTTGAAGGAATATTGTAAGTTGTCGGGGCAGGAAGCGAATTTGGCTAAATCAGAGATTTTTTTCTCAAAGAATACTGCGGATGTAGTAAGAGTAAAGGTGTGTGGTATTTTGGGAATTGTGAATATTGCGGAACCGATTTGAGAATCAATCCCTAATGTTTGGGGGGAAACGAAGCACCAAGCATTGGCATACATTAGAGAAAGGCTTGGAAGGAAAATCCAAGGATGGAGAGGAAGATTATTGAATAATGCTGGAAGGGAGGTGATGATTAAGGCCGGGATCAGTGCTGTGCCAATCTATCCTATGAGCTGCTTTAAATTTCCAAGGAAAATGTGTAAAGATTTGGATAGAGCAGTTGCCAAATTTTGGTGGAGTGGAGAGGGTTGGAAGGTAGAAAGGTTCACTGGAAAGCTTGGAGCCAATAAACAAGCAGTAAGAGGGATGAGGGCGAGGGGCTTAGCTTTCGAGATTTTGAAGCAATGAATGGGGCATTGCTAGAAAAAACGGCTTGGAGGCTGTTAAAAGGCTCCGATGAACTTTGGGCTGAGTTTTGAAAGGAATTTATTTTCCGGACACATCCTTTTTAGAAGCTAAGAAGGGTGGGCGAGCCTCTTGGGTTTGGTCTAACCTTCTTGAAGGGAGAAACCTTCTGTCTGAAGATTTATTCTGGAGGGTTGCCAATGGGCGGAATGTGAGGTTGTGGAAGGATTCTTGGATTGCAGAGGATGTTGGGGCGTTAACGAATTATGTGATTGCCCCGGAGGATAAAGAGAATTGGAAGGTTGCTGACATTATGCAGCAGGGTAATTGGAATGTCGCAAGGCTAGAAGCGTTGGTGGATAGTGAACTATTAAAAAGGATTAAGGTTGTCCCTCTCCAGAATATAAACAGGAAGGATGAGGTGGTATGGGTTAAAGCAAAAGATGTGCTTTTTGTAGTAAAAAAGGCTTGCTTTGCAGCCAAGGAGTCAAGGCAGGTTGTGAACAAGAGGGCGAGCTCTTCTTTAGCTATACGAGCAGAATTATGGAACAAGGTATGGAAAATTAAAGCTTTGCCTAAAATCTTGCATTTTATTTGGAGATGTTTAATTAAGGCCGTTGCTGTTAGAGAGGCATTGGTTAAGCAAAAATGTAGATTGCCTATTGATTGTCCTGTTTGTCACAAAGAGCCTGAAACTCTTGAACATGCTTTATTTTTATGCCCTTGGGTAGAATGTGTGTGGTTTGGCTGTGATTTATCTCTTACGTTTGATAAAGAAAATTTTGGTAGTGTTGGTGAATGATTCAAGGGTATGATATTGGATAGCAATGTATGGAATGATTAACAACGTTCCTACCTGGTATGGTCATTTTGGTTGATCTGAAAGGACAGAAATGCGATGGTGTTTGAGGATAGAATGCCTTGCCAAGAAAAGGTAATCACTGAAGCTGGTTTGGCGGTGAAAGAGCTATGGATGGCTAGAGGTTGGTGGAAGGAGGAGGAAGGACATGAGAAACCGGAGGGGTATAAAGGGTGGCAAGCTCCAATGCAGGGAAGATCGAAAATTAATTGTGATGGATCATATGATAAGCAATCTAACTCTGCTGCTGTGGGAGTGGTATGCCGTGATAAGGATGGAACGATGGAATGGGGCTTTGTGGATCAGGTGAGAGTTGGGACTGCTTTTGAAGCAGAAGTTCTGGCGTTGTAGTAAGCTCTTTATCTAATCAAAGGGTTGGGTATAAATAATGCAGAAGCTGAGGTGGATTTTGCTAAATTATATTGGTGTTGTGAGAAGAATTCTGTGGAAGGGGCGGATTGGAGAGGAAGATGGAGTCTGCAGAAAGTCCTTGCTAGTTTGAATGAGCTGAGTGGCATCGTGGTGGGAATTACTCCTAGAAGGGGTAATGAGGTAGCAGATTGTATTGTTGTGATGTGTAGAAAGAGGTTGCGCCCGGTAGGGTGGGTGAGTACACCAACACCTCTTATGGCTAAGATTCTAACCAAATATGCTGAAAATGCAAGGAGTTATGCAGAAGGATTGAAGGGTGTGGGTAGGGGAAGTATGAATATAAGTGGTGTTGGTTGATGTTGCTGACTGCTCCAGTAGAGCAGGAATTAGGTGGTTTTTGTTTTGGTGAGTTGTGTTGGTAGGTTGTAATGTTAGGACTGGCGTGTTTTCTTTTTTTTACCTTCGGCTATTAGTGTTTGTACTTGTTTTTTAATATTAATAAAATTGACTTGTTTGGCAAAAAAAAAAAAAAAAAGAAGGATAAGGAACTCAACTTTCAGCGAATCAAATTCTTTAGGGGAAAAAATCAAATTTTTTTTTTTTTAACTTGATACTGCTTCAAATTAATTATCAATGTTTAATTATTTGATTAGGAAATGGGTTCAATAATACATCACCCCTTTAATGCTCATTTTAATGTCTCAACCTCTGAATCATTTTTTTTTAATTTATTTTGATTGATCATTTGAATATACATAAAATGAGAAACATGATAATATCTTAAAGTGATGAAACGATGTAATTTTATGTTTTTATGATTTTTTTAAAATAAATTAAAACTAAACAACATTAGGGTTTTTTTTTTTTTGGTAAACTGAAGGGTATTTTTCTTTTTAACATACGCAAAATGGATAATTGAGAATTTAACTTTGAAACAAACTTTTTGCCAAAGATTTTATGATATGCACTTTTAAAGTGTTAAACTTATAATGATCCAGCTCGTTAAATTCTACAAGTTGCAAATTTGGAAAGTGTAAAATCACTAGACAACGATTTCAAGGGATTTGAGGAGTGAATCCTAGGGTGTTTTTTCAAAATTTTGAAATGTTTGGGTCATAGTACTACAGTGTCATTCACCCAAATAAATTCCAGGCCTCCAATAGGCTAGTACACCACAGCCTACATTATCCAAACCTTGAGTCATCCTTGTTACCACCCCAAACAGCACGACATTGATACAATGACTATAGAGCTATTCTTTCATATTTCACTTGTGTAGGATAGGGGAAAATGTCAAACATCAACGTCTTCGGCCAAACTAATCGGAGGAAACATATCCAAATGTCTTGATACCCCATCTCTTCTTAGAAACGCATCTCCGCATTTGTAGTGGTGAGTATTAGAAAACACAGTAAATCACAAAAATATCAAAGCACTAAGCTGAAATTCATCTGGACTACCTCAGCGCCTTTACCCTTCATGTCCTGACCCACTGTCATGTTGAAGTGGTGACATGGAAGCAGGTAAATTTGTTGTGAAAAAGGTCATTGATTGCTTCAAACTGTTCAGCAGAACCCCTACTGTTCCATCAATTCCTGATTCATATTGCTCATAAACAAAAAATGCGGTGAAGGCAAAGACCAGAGCTGCAAAACAATTCAAAACTGAGTAAAGATGAAAGCAGGCAGGCAATCACACCGGAAAGTTCTCCAAGAGCAAAACTACAATTCCCTACCTAGTCCTACTGATGACGTCAAAAACTCTGCCAGGATCAACTTCAGAAAGAGGAGAGAAATTACAACCTGCATCACTTAAGAAATGCCACGTAAAGGCAAAGCCTCCAAGGAAGAGAAACCTGTATCATAGTATCTCATTCTTATATAAATTACTTTTTCTAACCCACCTGTCTATGAGATACGACAGAGAAAGAAGGCTAAGAGGCGTCCTGCTGGCCCCCATTCAAAGATAGGTGCTTGGTTTAATCAATATATATATATGTATAGCATTAAAAAAATCTTTGAATTCGGAAAACCAATCCAGAACCAAATATTTGTCCAAGATATAATGAAAATTGGCAATTTCATTCCCAAAATCAATAAAAACACAAGTTGCTTACATCGTAAATTTCGAGGGGAAACTGTTCAGTCAGAAGGAGGCAGCTCAAGATCTTTAATTTTATAAAGGAAGTCACATTTCGTACCTTGAAGAACACAGACCAATCATTTCCCTGAGCCAATATTTTTATGTTCTGAAAAACCATGTTCCACAAGTACACCATGGTTGCAACTGAATCTTTCACCACTTTCTCAGAGATCTCAAAACTGGAGAGAGACATCCTTTGGATTGGCCAACCAAATCTGTCATTAAGCACACTATAATTAGTGCCCAGACAACAATTTCCTCTCCTAATGTCCTGTGAGGGTGAAGTTAGAATGTGATAAATCCCCGGCTCAATTTTCAAAAGTTCATTTAGGTAGTTTCGCTAAAATGAAGTGGTTTATGCACCTAGACCATACCATCGTTCTTAGAGAGAGACCAGAACCAGCACACCAAAAAGGTGGAAAAATGCTAATTGCAGCATCAGAAAGCGGCTTTCGTTGGCAAAAATGTGCAATAGAATGTACAGCGTCTTACAAACATAAAATTTCTCAAATTGATATAGACATAATATCCCAGTCTTCATAAATAATTACTTACAGATTTGATGGCAGGATTCCATGTCCATAGAGAATGACAGTATAAAGAAGCAAAAGTCTGGCAGCAGATGATGTAAAAGCCCTTCCCGAGAGCAAAAACCAGTAAAACAGCATAACCAATGCAAGGAAATATGCAAAGGATGTTGTTTCGTCTCTCCACAACAAAATGTAAGCAACTGCAGCAACAAAGTTCAACATTATTTTGACTGACAAACATCTTATGAAAGCTCTGATGGGAATGAACCTGCGTCATTAGTATTTAATAGAAGAAATAAGACAGCTAGACATGGGCCTTTTCTTATGTGAGAAAAAAGCCTTCAAGGAGTTAGGCCCAGGCAAGCATCGAGGGAATTGAGTTGAGTTAGTAACAGGTGAAAGAAAGTGAAGAACATAGTGTAGAGAGGAAGACACAGAAGGCAAGACATGCCTGAGGTTGTTGGGAAAATCTGCACCTCTTGAAAGAATACGAGTGGTTTGCTTGAGTGTTCTGCTTTCATTTTGTAATCCCAGAATTATAGCTTTTTCCCACTTAAGACTGACACTCTTAAGTTCTGATGTTGTAATCCCTGTCAAATCCTGGTCTTTTTATCTAGGGTTTGTGACTATAAAGTCTATTATTGTTCAGTGAAAATTTAAGCTATTCAGCATCACAAAATTCTTCATAGAGAAAGACTTTGAGTAATGTCTTCGATGAAATAATACAATTTTGTACCTTTTTAAAGGAAAATTGTTCTAACACTTTCAAATTTCTACATTTGCAGTGATCCCTGAGGACAAGGATCATTTTTAGGGGGAAGTATTCTGTTATTTGGTGGGAATATCAATTGGGAACACTATAACAAAAGAGTGTTATATAAAAGGGTAAGATCAAACTTTTCCACCACGTAGTAGCTTTTCTGATTTTGATTTGGGAATATTAATGGGGAGTGCTATAACAAATGAGACTATCGTATAATAGGATACAGTTACAACCTTTTCCACCACCTAATAGCTTTTCTGCTTTTGATTGTTCAACGGATCCATAGTCTCTTGAATGATACGAGTCCCTTTCCAAATGAGAGAATGCTTCTATGGTTGATGTGATGCCTTCCTGTATGGTTGATAAAGGCAAATAGAAGGCAAATATTATGATCAAGAATTTGCATAACATACATGAACACGGCAAAATTCCACCTTTTTTGTTGTTTTTTATAAGAACATCATTAAAAACATAAAGAGGAAAAAGACATGATTATAATATATATATATATATATTAACTAAAGAGGAAAAATTCCATCTTTTGTTAAATTGTTATCCTCCTGGTTAACAATTTAACTAAAGATTTGGTTGTCGATAGAGCACAATGGTGTCGTGCGATGCATATAGCCGATCCCGCCTAGTGGGATAAGGCTTGTCGTCGTCGTCGTCTTCTATGTGTGTGTACATATACACACAACTTTTTCTT
The DNA here is from genome assembly GCA_963855925.1 of Inga laurina. Taxonomy (NCBI): domain Eukaryota; kingdom Viridiplantae; phylum Streptophyta; class Magnoliopsida; order Fabales; family Fabaceae; genus Inga; species Inga laurina. Next base: position 86,001,998 of record OY979702.1, read on the forward strand.
TCTCACCCTTTAATGGGTACTCAAATAGGTTGTGGAAATATTCCCTAAAAAATGGCTATTGAAGTGGGAAAACCACCCCACTTTAAAACCTTATCCAATATCCAATGCTACTAAATGTGGGATATAGTTATCTCATACCATCCAAGTCTTTGTCAATTGGCTTCCCTTAAAGAGCCAACATCCCAAAGGCTACACTTTGTGACATTTTAGTTGGTGACACTTCACAAAAATCTCTTGCCAAATAGAATCCTCTATTGGTTAGAACTTTCATAGGTAGCCCTTCAGGGAATTGCTAATCACCAGCTCTAATACCAATTGATGAATATCCAAGTAGGATAGGGAACCCTTCCCAAAAAACCAGTTATAGATATGAGAGAAATGACCCACCAAAATACCGAATAATACCTAAGTTTCCATCACTCTAGTATTTAGGAGCCTAAGAATCTAATGTTGTGTTTAACACTTTCAAAAAGCATCAATACACAAGTGAAGACCTAACAAAACCCAAGGATCCCCACAAATTCATATAGTCTGGTCATAGAACAGGTGGGCTGGTGTGAAAAGTATCCTCAAGCCCAGAATGCGTGCTACAAAATCTAATAAACAAATAGCTATTAGTAAATGTTGATAGGAGTTCCCAGTCTTAGAAAAGAAAATGTGGTAATATTTAGATAAAGGACTCTTCGGCCTTTTTTTTTCAGATCACATGTGACTGGTACGGGAATTGATGAACATCAAACAAGAGGAAGCAACCTCTATTCTTTAAACTTCAATTCATTGTCCATTATTATTGTAAGGCAAGAGAGAGAGAAATAACCTGAATTGTATGTCTATTCATGAATAGAATGGGTGTTTATATACAAGAAGGAGGAGCCTAGGCATTAATGGTTCATAATGATGATTACCCTAATTATGATCCCTGATTATACTCTATTTAAAATCCCTGATTTATAGCTATCTATATTAATGATAATTCCTAACACTCCCCTTCAAATTAGAGCGTAGATGTTAACCAAGCCCAACATGTTACAATGATAGTCAACTCGAGTCCCATTCAGGGCCTTAGTCAAAAGGCCACCTAATTGTTCACTAGACTGCACCTACCTTGTAGAGATAAAGTTCTCCTTAATCTTATCTCAAACAAAGTGACAATTGATCTTATCTCGAACAAAGTGAAAGTTGATCTTATCTCAAACAAAGTGACAGTCGATCTCAATGTGTTTTGTACGTTCATGAAATATAGAGTTGGAGGCTATGTGTAGAGCAGCTTTATTATTACACATTTACACCACAACTTTGCTGGCAATGACGTGGTTAAACCAACTTCCTTCATCAACTAATGGATCCGCACAATCTCACACACTAATTGTAACACAGCTCTATACTCATCTTCTAAATTAGACCGAGGCACCACATCTTACTTCTTACTCTTCCAAGAAACCGAACTTTCACCATAAACACACAATATCCTATAGTGGACCTTTTGATAGCTTTCGACCCCCATGATCTACATCATAAAAGCATTCAATTTCAGCGTGGCCATGATTCTTGCATAGTATACCATGGCCTAAGGATCCCTTCAGGCAGTGTAAGGCATGCTCCAAGACTTCCCACTGACCAACAATTGGCGCTGTCATAAATTTGCTTAGTACACTGACTAGAAAAGTGATATCGGGGAGAGGCACAGTGAGATAGTTTAATTTTTCAATCAGTCTATGATACCTCTTAGGATGTTCAAATGGTTTGATCTTCTCATGATCGATCTTACTCCTCACATCTTCAAGTAGCTCTTTAAACAACATGGTGCTATCAGTATCTAGAAATGGATTAAGACTCATAGGAAAACTACTTGGTGCTGCACCAAGTTCCCCCATTTCCTTCAACAAACCAAGAACGTATTTCTTCTGTGTCAAGAAGATGCCTTCTTGCTCCACACAACCTCTATTCTCAGAAAGTAAATCAACAGGCCCAAATCCTTCGTTTGGAAATGTGAATTGGGGAAGGCCTTGAGTGATGAGATTCCAGAGGTATTAATCCCTGTGATCACAATGTTATCAACATACACAACTAAGAGAATCATGCCTGCATCTGTCCTTTAATAAAATACAAAATGGTCACACTTGCTTTAACTCACACCAAATTCTTAACAACCGAGCTAAACCTGTCAAACCAAGCATGCAGACTCTACTTTAAGCCATATAGAAACTTCTGAAGACGGCATACCTTCCTACCTTCCCCCTAAGCAACAAAGCCAAGTGGTTGCTCCGTGTAAACTTCCTCTTAACATCTAACTGATAAAGGCCCTAATTGTAAGAGGCTGCCATAGAGATGAAGAGACAAATAGAAGACAGTTTCGCCACAGGTGAGAAAATCTCAGAGTAATCAATACCATGCGTCTGGGTATATCCCTTAGCAACAAGTCAAGCCTTTAGACGTTCCAAGGTGTCATCAACCTTTATTTTAACCGTGAACACCCAGTTACATCCAATAGTCTTTTTCCTATAGGTAAATCAAGTAGAGTCTAGGTACCTACCTGATCAAGGGTCATCATCTCTTGTTCCATCGCAGCACACCAATCGGGGTGAGCGTGGAAAGTGTCCGGGACCACGATGGAGCCTAAAGATGCAATGAAAGAGCAGGAACCAAGAGACAAGTGGTTATAAGAAACAAATGAAGAAATGGGATAGGTACAAGTGCATTTATCTTTACGAAGGGCAATGGGCAAATCAAGGGAAGGATTAGGATCAGGCGCAAGGACTAGATCAAGTGTAGGTTCAATAGAGGGTTCTGATGTAGGCTCAAGTACGGTGTCTAGCTAAGGGACATCTGGCACAAGACTAGGCTCGGAAGCAGGGATTAGAGCAGACGACGAAAAGGATATTGGAGGGCCATGAAGATAGTCGGCCATACTACTATCTCTGGAACGTCTCCGATAGACATGATCAACAGGTGGCTTAACATGTGCTTGAACAGGTACTTGGACCGGTGGTGAGTGAACATGATACACTAAGAGGTCGTCTAGATCATCCTGCTCATTAGGAGAGGGAGGAGGAAAGGGAGACAAAAAGAATGGAGTGGACTCATGAAATGTGACATCTCTAGACACAAGATATTAACGAAAGGTGGGAGAAAAACGATGGCACTTTTGAATCCTAGAATACCCAAGAAAGACGCACTTAAGGGACCTGGGATCTAGTTTAGAAATAGTAGGACGAACATCACGAATGAAACAAATAGAACCGAAAATTTCAGGGTCAATAGGAAATAAGGATTTGGAAGGAAACAAGGTGGTTTATGGAGTGTCACCGTTCAGGACTAAGGAAGGAATACGATTGATAAGAAAACAAGCAATAGACACAGTATCAGCCCAAAAAGGTGTAGGAACATGGGTGTAAAACATTAGCGCTCGAGCCACTTCAAGTAAGAGCCGATTCTTGCATTCTGCAACACCATTTTGAGCTGGTATATTTGCCCAAGAGAATTGATGAAGTATGCCAAGCATATAATTTTGGAATTGTTAAGAGTAAAGGGATTGGCATAAGACGCATAACTAGAGAAAAGAATCACTATTACGAGTCATATGATAAGTGGCATCGAAATCGATGATCCACTTCGAGAAAGAAGTAGTAAGAGCACTCAATGTAGAGGCAACAGACTTAGGTGGTTCATGATGCCGAGCGACAGGCATGTGAACATTATCATCGATGGACAGGGCCATGTTAGCAGAAGCACTTCATTGTTGCTTGTTCTGTAGCCCACAACAATGACGCTTCGTATGTCCGGGTTCCTTGCAGTAAAAGCATTCAATCACTCTAGAATCCTAAGTAACTCCACCTTGTCATGAGAAACCCTACTTCCGGTTATTAGCAAAGCCACGACTAGACAACACACTAGCATTGGGGTTGGAAGACGGTTGAGAAATGCTCTCAGTGTGCAGCACACGAGAATACACATTCTAAAGTGTAGTGATCTCAAAACTAGACAAAATCTAAGAGCCAACTATCTCATATTCTGGTGGAAAGCCAATAAGGAAGCTCAGAATTGCTTATTTCTCCAAATTTTCCACCTGTGCCTGAAGATTAGTGATAGGTGCCGTTAACAGTTTCATTTCTTCATACGTGAGCATGAAATCCATAAAGCAAGTCTTCAAAGGACGTTCTTGTTTTTGAACATGATAAAAGCCTTTATTGACTTGTAAATACGAGTAATATTGCCTTTATTAGAGTACAGGAACTGTAAATAGTCCATGATCTCTTCCACCGTATTACAGTGATTGATGGAAGGAAGAACGTCGCTCTCAATAGAATTCTTAATCTGCAAGGATAATTGGGCATCTACCCATGCCCAAGATTTGCTAGAATCAGCCGTAGGAGGAGCCTTAGTTAAATAGTCTTCCTTTTCAATACTTGGCAAGTACATCCGAACAGTTTTACTCCAATCCAGATAGCTTGTCCAATTTAACTTATGATCAGTGATTTTGTTCGCAACAGGAACAACCCCGGTACTGTTACTAGTCTTAGAATCAACCATTGAAATAAACCAAACAAGGTGAAGCATTTAAAAATGCACAAGAAGCAGCAACACCAAAAGGATCTCACAAGGACCAAACAAAGACAGACGGAGAACAAACAGTAACCAAAGAATAACAACAGCAAAAGCCAGACCACACAGGAGACTGAACAGCAACAAATAAACTTCACTAGGGGTCAGCAAATGTCAAATAAACCTCCAGCAAGTCAAACACACAAACCAGCTTGCGCAAGAAATGAGACTGAATTTCTCAAAGACAAGAAAACCACAAACTGAGCATAGAAACAAGGAACCCAGATCATGGCGCTACAAGAAGGTGTCGCCAGTCAGGGAAAGAGAATCGTTGCCAAAAAAGGGAAAATCGAGCGAAAATTCGCCGGAAATTGAACCCACACGCCGGCGTGTGGCAGATCTGCAGCAGAGCTTACATAATTGAGTACTGAAAAGTGAAAGACATGAGAAGAAGATTTTAACCTCAAGTGAGACTACTGGCAAATATCCAATATGTTCCTTAGCAGCTGTGCAATTGAATGTTCTAGTATGTGAAGCTAAATGGAAAAAGTGAACTAATAAAGGATAGCTGGAATATCTGGACCCCATATTATCATGTGCCCACTTTACAAGCAAGAGAACGTACCGCACCATCTTGACAGGAAGTTTTATGAATGGCCTGGAATTAAACAAGAATTTCTTGGTCTTAGTTATTACCATAAAAGGTCGTGAACCAGCATTAGAAATAAGAAAATAATTATATATAACTTGTCATTGCCTTCAGCAGTGAATAAAGCAGCAAACCAAAGGCACAAATATATTGATAAAGGAAATCACTTGGGGAATAAAAAGTCAACAAAAAGAAGTACCACGCAGTAACATACAAAAAATAGTTCTAGACCCTAAGCTACATTACACAATAATGTCAAATAAATGTAACTGTACATTAGCAATATTGGGAACAATATTATGTCACTCATATATCAAAACATACTGCTTACTATACCTTTGATATCCAAGACCTTCTAATATAAGAGAGATAAATTTCCAGAACTTCATAGGCTCATAGTTTGTAATAAAAAATGCCTGCACTACCACAAGAAGATACTTGATTATGTATATATGTTAAATCGGAGCGGGATCCCATGGATATTCTATATATATACCTTTCCGGCTACAGAAACTGTTTGAAAATTTAGGGCTTCTTCAGCACATATATGGGCATGAGCAGCATTCTCAGAATAGGTGAAGTCAGAAAGATTATCACCACTTCCTATAATGAACTGAAATGAGAAATTGTTAATGTAAAGGGTACACTTAATAGTTGACGACAGCATCAAAGATATTTAATACCTGAACTAACAGGAAAACAAACAAAGATTCATAATGAAGCATAACAGAATAGTATCATACCCAATATTAAAGTCAATATTTTATTTTCAAGGGTTTAGAAAAGATGACTGAAGGCAATTTCAGCCAAGTTATAAAAAATGGGAAAATGGTTTTAATTAAACTTCAATTTGGTATTTTATTTTAAACTCCGCCCCACCCTAACATCCTCCAAGGCTCCAATGTTCAAATAACACAAACAAATGATGAAAAAGGACGCCCACCTTTGCCCAACCAGATCTCCCTAACTTTAGAATGAACGGAACAAGCTCAGAGTCACCAGGTCCAAAAACATTACTGGAACGGAGAGCACATGTTAAAAGGCCATCAATGTCATTGGCCCCCAAGATCATTGCTTCTGCTTGAGCCTTAAGGTCACTTAACTTGTTCTCGATCTGCAATACACCACCCTATTAAAAATGTTTACTACCTGTAACTAGAAAGGATATAACTAAAAATAAGGAAGAAGCTCTCTCAGAACAGCATACTCTCCAAGGACATGATAAAGATTCATCTCCATCATGGATATCATGCAATCCGTCAAAAACTACATCTGCAGAGCTGTTGTATATTAGCCGTTTGACTCTACATTCTCGACAAGCATTGATGACATTTTTTGTACCTGATTCAAACATCAAGATATATTGGTAAACACCAATCCCATCACGGCCACTAGAGCTAATAAAATATTGAATGGCTAAACTTTTATATGATAATGGAAGACTACCTTGAACTGTAAGCATATAGCAACTATAAAAGTCATTTGCCGTCATGTCAGCAGCATGATCCATATAAAAAACCACAGAAGTACCTTCTATAACTGCAGAACATTTATTTTTACACTGCTGTTAAACATAACAAGTGTACTGCAGAACATTTATTTTTACGCTGCTGTTAAACATAACAAGTGTAGAAGGTGTACATATTTTTTTTAATTCTTAAAAATGTGACAGAGTATAGGAAAAGGAGAATGAGATTTGGTACACAGAAATAACATGTCAAGATCTGACAGGAAAAGGAGGAAGTTCCTACAGCATGTAGAAGGAAAAACTAAGAGCTACTTGTCAGTACTCTGATAATTGTTCACCTTATAGATATGTACTATTTAAATATGCTAAATTTGAGGAATCCCTTTGAGCACTTCTTTCACCCGTGTACAAGCTCCATGCACGGACATTCATATTGTAAAAGTTAATATTTAAATATTTGACGAATTTATCTTGCCAGTTGACCATACTCTGCTTCTCGTAGCGAGCCAAATGCAAAAAAGAATAATAATAAAATCCTACCAACATCTCCGTGGTATTTAAGAAACCAGGAGAGTTTAATAAATAAACAAATCACATTCAACGCCCCAGAATAAAATAATATTCTCATTATTTTCCCCAACCTTCCTCACGGGAAGCACTATAAATTACATACCTCCTCGTGTTCAAAAAAGTAAAATTCATGTCAGACGAATTTAATTACGATAACAAGCAATACCATGCAATAAATTCAAACGTTGCTTTTGGAGTAGAGGAAAGGGGAGCGGGAGAGTCCATGAATTCTACATTACATTTTCGATAGGAGATAAATATGTTGAATTTGAAATGAATATTTATAACCTGAAACAGTAAGTAGATTAGATTACTAATACCAGGACTAGCAAGAGGAGTTTCCATCTCAAACCAGCAGTAAAGTAGCTGCAGCTCTACCACATCTTCTAAGTACCAGAACAGAAATGAGACTGTAAATAATAGAATCTGATTTTTCACCTTGGGTGATCTGACGTTTATCGAGAAGGTGGACAGGAAAGTAAGAGACGCGACCAGAAGAGAGAGCCCGGGCAAGAAGGGAGTGGTGGGAGTGATCCAGGTGGATGGACGGAGGGGAATCGGCAATACGGACGATCCAATTGCCCTTCTTCAACAGCCTTAATACAAGCGATCTTCCGACAAATCGTGAGCCGCCTAGAACCACGCAAATCTTACCGTTCAACTCCGTGAAGCGATCGTCGAACGCCATTTCTGCTGCGACAAAGGAATCTAGAAAGTAAGAGCCGGAAAGAGTCTTGGCGAGGGAGCTGTATGTGGATCTCGTATTTGTCTTGAACTGAAAATTGGAAAAAATTGGATAAACAATCCGTTCATGCTTGTTCCAGCTCTAGCGGTGCGACCACTTTCGCAAGCTGCCAGGCCTGCGAGGGCGACAAATCACTCGTCTCTGCACTGCACCCTGCATTCTACACTCCACCTCTCACACAGTGTAAACCCACTAGTATTGCTTTATTAGCAATCAACTAGTGCGGGAAACGTAATGAACCAGTTTCCCCGGCACAATTGGGCCGTGGATTTAATTTTTGGGAAAATCCCAGATAAATACCTTTTGAATTAACAAAACCCCCAAAAGTCTATTAACACTTTAAAAAGACTTAAAGGTACCAAGGACTAAATTGGGTTTTTCAAGTTTTGACACATTTACCATTTTACCCCTCAAATTTTTTTTTTAAATAACAGTGGTGCCCCCGCCGGAGCACCACCGCCGTCCGGCCGGCCGCAGCCCCGGGGGCAGGCCGACCAGGACCCCCGACGGCCGGAGCTCCGGTCGCCGGTGGGAGGAGCTCCGGCCGGTGGAAGCTTTTTTGGTGGGGAGGGGGTTTTTTTTTTTGAAAAAAAGTTTCATTGAAATGGTAAGGGGTGGGATGGGTTCGATCCCACCCCTTTACAAGGCAAGCATGGTGGCCACTGGGCCACCAAAGCCTCTTTGTTATATATATGCATTATTAAATATGTATAATATAATTAAATGTGTAGTAGCTTTGACAAAGTCAGTAATGGCGTTGACAAATTCAATAATGGAAATAACAAGATTCGTAATGGTATTAACAAAACCGTTTGCTGTTGCATGTTTTCATCAGCATTTTTGCACAAAACGTTTTTGTCAAAATCATTACTAAACTTATCAATCTCATTACTAAATTTGTTAAAATCCTTTTATTTATATTATAAATATTTTCATAATGGAATTGTCAAAACTATTACAATTCTTGTCAATCTCATTACTAAACTTGTCAATCTCATTACTGAATTTGTTAAAATCCTTTTATTTATATTATGAATATTTTCATAATGGAATTGTCAAAACGATTACAATTCTTGTCAATCTCATTACTAAACTTGTCAATCTCATTACTAAACTTGTCAATCTCATTACTGAATTTGTTAAAATCATTTTATTTATATTATGAATGTTTTCATAATGGAATCTCATAATGAGATTGTCAAAACCATTACAATTCTTGTCAATCTCATTACTAAACTTGTCAATCTCATTACTGAATTTGCTAAAATCCTTTTATTTATATTAACAAGTTTAGTAATGAAATTTATAAGAATTGTAATGGTTTTGACAATCTCATTATGAGATTCCATTATGAAAACATTCATAATATAAATAAAATGATTTTAACAAATTTAGTAATGTGATTGACAAGTTTAGTAATGAGATTGACAAGTTTAGTAATGAGATTGACAAGAATTGTAATCGTTTTGACAATTCCATTATGAAAATATTCATAATATAAATAAAAGGATTTTAACAAATTCAGTAATGAGATTGACAAGTTTAGTAATGAGATTGACAAGAATTGTAATAGTTTTGACAATTCCATTATGAAAATATTTATAATATAAATAAAAGGATTTTAACAAATTTAGTAATGAGATTGACAAGTTTAGTAATGAGATTGACAAGTTTAGTAATGAGATTGACAAGAATTGTAATCGTTTTGACAATTCCATTATGAAAATATTCATAATATAAATAAAAGGATTTTAACAAATTCAGTAATGAGATTGACAAGTTTAGTAATGAGATTGACAAGAATTGTAATAGTTTTGACAATTCCATTATGAAAATATTTATAATATAAATAAAAGGATTTTAACAAATTTAGTAATGAGATTGATAAGTTTAGTAATGATTTTGACAAAAACGTTTTGTGAAAAAATGCTGATGAAAACATGCAACAGCAAATACCATTACGAATCTTGTTATTTCCATTATTGAATTTGTCAACGCCATTACTGACTTTGTCAAAGCTACTACACGTTTAATTATATTATACATATTTAATAATGCATATATATAACAAAGAGGCTTTGGTGGCCCAGTGGCCACCATGCTTGCCTTGTAAAGGGGTGGGATGGATGGGTTCGATCCCACCCCTTGCCATTTCAATGAAACTTTTTTTCAAAAAAAAAAACCCCCTCCCCACCAAAAAAGCTTCCACCGGCCGGAGCTCCTCCCACCGGCGACCGGAGCTCCGGCCGTCGGGGGTCCTGGTCGGCCGGCCACCGGGGCGGCGGCCGGCCGGACGGCGGTGGTGCTCCGGCGGGGGCACCACTGTTATTTTAAAAAAAAAAATTTGAGGGGTAAAATGGTAAATGTGTCAAAACTTGAAAAACCCAATTTGGTCCTTTGTACCTTTAAGTCTTTTTAAAGTGTTAATAGACTTTTGGGGGTTTTGTTAATTCAAAAGGCATTTATCTGGGATTTTCCCTTAATTTTTTTTAATCGGTGATTTTTTTTAAAAAAAATTACTTTTTTAAAAAATATTAATTAAAAGATTATTTTTAATTTAGGTTTTTTACTTATTTAAAATAAAAAAATTTAAAAAAATTAAATTTGAACGGCTTAGATGGATCAAGCTCTCCTGATCATCAGGGAAACTAGTTTAGGGGATGTAGTACCTCCAAATAATTATATTTCTTTAATTATAATTTTAAACATAGATAAAATTTAGGAAAAATGACAAAAAAATGAAGTTTGAAATTGAAAATTTCTAAATTAGGTTTGTTACAAAAAATTGATAAAGAAATGACGAGATTTAATAAACGATTCACAACTCATTTTATAGGAAATACTTAATTTAGGATTTTGTAATTTCAAAGTTCTTTTTATACCATTCTTTCTTAAATTAGTAGTTCGAACTTATTTATTTATTTTTAAATAATTTATATTTTATTAATAATTTTATAAAATATTAAAGCATGACCATTTAAGGTTTAATTAGTTGAGATAAGAAGTGAGAAGTAAATGGGAAGGGAAGGTGAGCCCGCTCCTTTAACCCTCATTTAGTCATTTGTCCTTCTTTTCTCTCCATTAAAGGCAACATTTTCACGCTCGAACCGGACCGGACGGTTGAACCGGTCTGACCGTCGATTGGAGAGGAGGGGGACCTGTCTCAAAGCATTCAGCCGCTTTTAAGGTCAGGCAGGAATGAGCCGTTCGAAACTAGGATTTGAGCTGGTGGCTGGAAAAAAAACCACGACCCGGAGCGAGAATTGAAAAGCCGGCGGGGTGAAGAATGAACTCAAAGCCTCAAAGCAACGAGCCAGATGCGAAGAAGAAGGAGAAGAAGTAGCGGAGAAAGATAAATATCAAACCAAATCTATATCTCACCTCAAATAAAACTTATTTATAAAGAAAATATCGAAAATCATACTAAGAAAAAGATAATCAAAGAGCTCCATTGTTCACACCATCCATGGTGCTTTGATGTCTGCAATTGCTGTTTTGCCTTTATCAGAGATGACCTTGTAGTTTTTGGATTAAGGTTTTTCATATGCTTAGAGGAAAGAAGGAGATTGCAATTTCCGAAGAAAGGGGGAAAAAAGCCTCGATACTCGATGCCTACATGCCTACATGCAGCCTTTTTTTTTTCTTTTTAATGATGCTCCATAACAGTCACACGTTCACCGAGGCATTGGAAGTTGAAAATTTGTAAAAGCTTCGTCACAGTCACAGTCACACATTCTTTTTAATGATGCTACATCACAGCTTTTTAATTTTTATATAGACATTATATTTAAATTATTTATTGACTCACATTTTATCTTATTTTTCATTTTATTCTTTGTTGTTGGCTTTATATTTTTTAAAATTTATTTACATATTCTCAGTTTCTCATTTTATTTTCATTTTTTATCTAAAATACTTAATACAAAATTAAACACGTGCTTATCATTGTCACCGGAAAAAACTTAAATATATGTTATGAGATACCATATAATTATATAAATTTATTAACTTATTTGAAATTAAACTATTTAAGTTTATTATTAAATTATTTGCCAGATATGTTCTCATTCTTCTCAAATGGTTCATAAATCTACATTCTCTTGTCTGTTATTTTAAAAAGATTAATATATGTCACACACACACACACACACACACACACACACACACACACACACACACACACACACACACACACACATATATATATATATATATTTGTTGGGTAGCAGAATAAGTGCTTCAAATCTGTCTTAGAGTTAGATGTACAGGTTTAGAATTGTTTAAAAGAAGAAGAACATATCAATTGAGTTATTTTAGTTTAAACTTAGCTTGTCAACTGAGTTATTTTATTTTTATAATTTTATATCAGAAGAACATATCAACATAATCAGATTTGTATAACCTTTGAGTAATGGATATTTTAAGCACTTATCCTGATGGGTGACAATTGATGAGGTTTTTAAATAGTGTTTTGTGACTTTAGTAACTTTATATGAAATTAGACTAATGACTAATTATTGTAATATATATATATAATATTTTTAAATTTAATTATTACGTCACTGGTTTGGCTAAACGGCTCAACCGTTCCAACCGATTGAACCTTGACCCGCTGACCTTTCCGGCTTGACGTTCTGCCCGGCTTTTAAAACATTGATTAAAGGATCCTTAATTTTGTAGAAATTTTTATATAAGGACCATTGTAACAATTTTATTCCCAATAGACCATATAAATATGAAATTTCACTACATTTTAAAAAGCTATAATGAAATTAATTTTTGAAGAAAAAATGGAAATCACCTACACAAAGTAGGGTTAAATAAGCAACCTATAACCCAGCAAGCTCTCTCGCACCTATTTAAAATCTACTCATTTTAGGCCTGCCTAAATAGACTTATAACAAACCCGCCCCTTTAAGTATTAAATGGGTTGCTATGAACGCACTTTCAAACTGCCTGTACCATTCCATTTACATATATTATATTTTTTAGTGTTATTTCTATTACTTTAATCCTATTTTTCTATGAGAAGTAAATCAATCATTCTTAGTCTTCGAAGGTGATGATGAAGGATAAAGATCTAATTGAAGCATGTCCTTTTATTAATTATTGACCTTGTAGTTGTAATGTTTGTTTGAAGTTTAAACATTAAAACAATATTATGATGGTATATATTTGTCTAAATTTAAGTTCTTTTTACAAACTATGATGATTGAACTTTGAACTTCAAAAATTAGAAATTTAAAATGATAGATTGATACTTATGTTATGATTTGATTTTTTTTATATATAAAAAAAATAGGTTAAGATCTAAATGGGCTTTCCATAACCCTTTTAAACCACCAATTTATGTCACAGCCTGTTTAACACTGGCTAAATGGGTTGAGGCATAGGTATAAACTAGACCATACCTATCTAACGTTAAATGGGCGGGTTATGGGTTAGGGCATGAGTTGCTCAACCCACCCGCTACGTAGCTCACCCCAGAACCGATTATTTGATCTCAACTTGCAAGCATTAAGGTTCGCATGTTGGCAGCCCGTCAAAGCGTGGGCTACGCAGGCCATCACCGTGCAACTTGTAGGCTAACGGACTAGTTGGTGACTCGCCTGCCATGTTTATTTTTTTAAGCAAAAAACAATAAAAAAGATGGACTAAAAAAAATAAAAAGCCTTAAATTTAATTTTTTTGGTTGTAGCTCTCTGGATCGCAATTTAATTATTTTTTAGCCTTGTTTTTCCCCAGCGAGTGACATTGTTTTTTGGTGAAGCAATTGTTGGCAAGGCTAATGCCTCTTTTAGCTACCATCTTCTATTCTTGTTTCTCAACCATGTCTGTCACACATATATTCCCCGAACAGGCTTTGGTCCTTTACCCCACAAAGAAAAGGAGGGTCTTTTTTCTCCTATGGGTCGTTGGATTAAGATTTCAACAAATATAATATTTTTATAATATATTAAATCTGAACCATTGAAATCTTGATCCAACAACCCATAGGAGGAAAAGAACCCTCCTTTTTTTTTGGGTGAAGGACCAAAGCCGGGTCCTATATTCCCGGTCTGCATAACATGTCTTTTTTTTTTTGTTGGTCCAACACCGCATAACATGTCTTAAAACAAGCCTTTCTAGTTGATTGGCAAAAAGCTAACCAAAATTGCATCATGACAAATACTCACAATATGTTCTCATCTAGAATGGTAATTGTGGGATAGACAACTCTTATGTCTTTAATTTCTACCTTATGACCTTTGATATAAGACCAAATAAAACTAAGAAACTAAATAAAATACTTAATAATAGTATATGTTAGTGTATAAGTAAGGGCGAAAACAGGTTAGGTCAAGCAGGCTTGACTCTTAAGAGGCCAGGTCTGTCCTGCAACAAGTAGGACTGAGCCTAACCTGTGACCTGTTATAGGTCTTTTTTCAACCAGAGCTTTGCCTGTATAAAGGTATGGCCTGATATTATTTTTAATTTATTTAATATTTATTTTTTCATTACATTTTATTTTTTTTCCAATGTCTTTTCTTTTTATTTTTCAACCCTTTTTTAACTTTTCCTTTTTTAATTGCTTTTTTTTATAAAAATTTTACTAGGTAAGATGATCACTGTCTAGACTTGTTTTTTAAACTTTTCCTTTTTTTTTTTGTTTTATTATGTACAAGGCGACCTCCAAATCCTAAACATCTTCACTAAACAATTATTTTTTTTCACTACCATTCCTCTATAATTCAACCAAATAAATATATAATTTAAATATTTTTATAAATATATTATTTTATATTTATTTTTGTAAATTCATAACAAGTTCGAGCCGCCTGATAGGCTTAACAGGCTTTTCAGTAGGTTTATGTCTAACCTTTTGAAGCTAAACATGCCTTTTAAAAGGCTTGAGACTGATCTTGTTATTAAATAGGCTAGGTCACAGGTCTTAACAAGCCACCTAACCTGTTTCCACCTCTAATTATTAGATTTTATATTAGTTTATAAGTTAAACAAGTTAGTTTAGAAAAAAATGATAAATATAAATACTTTAAAGTAATTTATTTAACTTCTTTAATCTTTCTAAAAAAAAGTTAACTGGGTCTTATATTAACGACCAGAGGTAGTATCTTAATAACTCTCTTTACATGTGAACTAGAATATAAATGAAAAAAAAATTGAATAAGTCACAACTCACAAGTTTGGTACTATGAAGTAAAATTTCTATAAAATTATTAGCACTTACCCTTGTCAAGTTTTACATATGAAATTATATGGTGTGGGGTACCATAGCATATTCATAAGGAATCATGTGTGAAAGACCAGTATATTTGACAAACAACAAAAAAATTTTCCCCATAAATATATCTGAACAGTAACAATTCTTAACATTTGTTGAAGCTTTAGTTTGGCATTTTATCTATTTTGTTTTAGTTTTTTTTAGTAGTGGAATGGTTGATACTAGAACATATGTGAAACAGTAGCAAACAAGTAGGTGTAGTGGTTGTTGTAGTGGAGTGTTCGGTGGATTTTTTTTCCTTTATTCATTACTCATCTTGCTTTATTATCATCATGATGTTTTATTCTTTGTTTATTCTCATCATTGTGTTCTTCCCATAAGTAGTATAAATGGGTATGTTAAGATCGTTGTAAGCATTCAGAGTTTGAAAGAAAACAGAGTGTATGGTTTCTGAACCATTTTAGTATCAAAGCCTTGTTCCAGAGGGAGAGAAAACGAGAGAGTGAGGAATAGGTTGAGAGAAAAAAATGTTGGAGAAACAGGGTGTGCGAATTCCATCTGCTATCGACTTTTTTTTACAAATCTGAGCCCACCATCATCTTCGGAAGGTCCCAAAACCTAAGACAGGCTTCGACCACCACCGTGAACTGTCTTCACACGCCACATCAGAGAGCCATGCGCCGTCAACGGCATCCACGCGTCGCTCTGAGGTTGAAGAAGACCCCATCATCGTCCACGTCAGCACGATCTATCCAGTCAGCGACAACTCATCCACTCCCTATCCGCCACGTGTCAAATACGCCACGGCATCACCACCGTCAGCCCTTGCCACGTTATCAGGCCTAGTCATCTTCCACGTCATCATCACCGACAGCTCATCCAGTCCCTGATTGCCACGTGGCACTTTCTGCCACGTCAGCATAACGGTCAACCAGCATTTTGTTAAAATTACATTTTTGTGCCCTAGATTTTGCTAAATTTACATTTAGGTCCCTAGAGTCTCTGAAATTACATTTTGACCCCCCTAGATTCTGCCAAAATTACATTGTTGCCCCAAATTTCCTGTTTTACCCATAACTTTTCCATAAACACAAATCCTTCCCCTACCCTTCTGCCTTGTACCTAATAACTGCGTACTTAAGTCATAACCTGTCAAACAAACTACAAAATGCCTTCAAGACGTAGGAATAGACACGAGATTGAGATGGAGGAGATGAGACATCACATACAAGAACTGGAGGCTACTATAGCAGAACAGCAAGCCTTGCTCGAAACTTGTAGAGAGCACTCAGAAGATGATTTGAACAGCCACAGTTCGTCACCCCCTGATTACCGTTATCGTCCTCGACAACAACCATTCCGCCTTAATGACACTAAGGTAACATTCCTGAATTCGAGGGAAGACTCCAGCTGGACGAATGTATCAACTGGCTACAAACGGTTGAACGAGTCTTTGAGTACAAAGAGATTCCAGATGAGCAGAAAGTTAAAATTGTTGCCATTAAACTAAAGAAACATGCCTCCATATGGTGGGAGAATCTCAAGAAAAGGCGTGAAAGAGAAGGAAAAGGCAAGCTACGTATGTGGGACAAGATGCGACGCGAACTCTCACGTAAGTTTCTTCCCAAAAATTATTATCAGGATAATTTCCTTCAGTTACATAATCTCCGCCAAAAGGCTATGTCTGTAGAGGAATATACCAGGGAATTTGAGAAACTTATGATAAAATGTGATATACAAGAAAGGGAGGAGCAAACAATAGCTCGTTATCTCGGAGGGTTAAATACGAATATCGCCCATCCAGTACAACTCCAGCAATACTGGACTTTGGACGATGTCATTCATTTAGCCATTCGTATCGAGAAGCAGTTGCCCAGAAGGCCTCCATACCAACCGTCTTCCTCAACCATAATTCCTTTTGATAGGTGTAAGCCACAAATGCATCATCATGGCTCTTCAAGCATGCCTCCACCAAAGGCTGCTAGGGAATTTAGCTGCAAAGCACCTAAGTGCTCCAAATGCCAAGGGTTCGGTCATATCACTTCTAACTGTCTTAACCGTAGAGTTGCCACCATTATTGAAGGGGAAGCTTCTGCAATATTTGAAGAAGAAAGGGAGCCTATGCCTGAAACAGAGCCAATATTTGATGAGGAGCCAGTATTTGATGAGGAAGTTACTCTTGCTGATCACGGTGAATCACTTATGATTAGGAGAGAAGCTTGCATACAACAACTGTGAAAGAAAAGCCTTGGCTACGTCACAACATTTTTCATACACGTTGCACTACTCAAGGTAAAGTCTGTGATGTCATCATTGACAACGGAAGCTGTGAAAATGTAGTTTCCAACTATATGGTAGAAAAATTGTAACTACAGACTCACAACAATCCGTGCCCTTACAAGCTCCAATGGCTTAACCAAGACAACGAGGTAAGAGTTTCAAAATGATGCCTTATTACTTTTTCTATTGGTAAAAGGTATTATGATGAAGTTTGGTGTGATGTTGTTCCCATGGATGCCTGTCATCTTCTTCTAGGGAGACCTTGGCAATATGATCAACGCATTCTGTATGACAGTCACGCAAACACATATTCCTTCTAGAAGGATAGCGTGAAGATTCAACTCTCACCTTTGCCACCTGATAAACACAAAAAAAGGCAAAAATGAATCCAAGCCATTAGTGTCTTTAGTTGAGAAGGTGACCAAAACAGAAAGCTAAGTAATGGGTTTTCTTCTCTTGCTCAAGGCAAATAACGGAACTGACATTCCACATGAAGTGCAGCCATTGTTAGATGAGTTTCCTGATGTGATTCCAAATGAAATGCCGCCAGGATTACCACCCATGCGAGACATTCAACATGCTATGGATTTCATTCCAGGAGCAGTAATTCCTAACCGGCTAGCTTATAGAATGAGTCCTCGAGAAAATGCTGAAGTTTAAAGCCAAATTGAAGAATTGCTGAAAAGGGGATTGATTCGAGAAAGTGTCAGCCCTTGTGTCGTACATGTACTCCTAGTTCCCAAGAAAGATGGAAGTTGGAGAATGTGTATAGATTGCCGTGCAATCAACAAAATCACAATTAAATATCAATTTCTGATACCCAGACTTGATAACATGCTCGATCAGTTATATAGTTCTACTACTTTCTCTAAGATTGACCTTCATAGCGAATATCATCAAATCTGAATTCACCTCGAAGATGAATGGAAGACAACTTTCAAAACTAGAGATGGGTTGTACGAATGGAATATGATGCCATTTGGGTTGACAAATGCTCATAGTACATTTTATGCTCCTGATGAACCAGGTCCTTTGCCCTTTCATTGGCAAGTTTGTTGTTGTTTACTTTGACAACATTCTTATCTACAACAAGAGCTTAACGGACCATTTAGAGCATTTACGACAAGTGTTGCAAGTTCTTCGAGAGCAGAAACTTTATGCTAATTTGAAGAAGTGTACTTTCTTGACAAATGAAGTCATTTTTCTGGGCTCTATTATCACTGCAGAGGGTGTACGAGTTGATCCAAGTAAAATTGAAGCCATTAACAATTGGACAACACCGCAATCCATCCAAGAAGTCAAAAATTTCCATGGATTAGCTTCCTTTTATAGGCGATTCATTCGAAACTTTAGTTCTATTGTAGCACTCCTTACAGATTGCATCAAGGGAGACAAGTTCCAATGGACAGAGAAAGCTCAGAGAAGTTTTGAAGAATTGAAGAAACGCTTGACAGAAACTCTTGTACTAGTCCTTCCTAATTCTGACCAAGTGTTTAAGGTCAGTTGTGATACCTCTAATACTGGAATTGGTGTCGTCCTGAGTCAAGAAGGCCATCCAATTGCTTTCTTCAGTGAGAAGCTTAATGATGCTAAGCTCAAATATTCTACCTATGATAAGGAATTTTATGTCATTATTCGTGCTCTACAACATTGGAGTCATTATCTCCTAAATAAAGAGTTCATACTCTTTTCTGATAATGAAGCCCTCATGTATCTAAACTCTCAGCAAAAGATCAGTCGTAAGCATGCGTGTTGGAGTGAAATCTTACAATCTTATCCGTTTCTGATAAAACATAAGGCTGGAATTTTAAACTCAGTAGCTGATGCTCTTAGCCGTCGTCATGCATTACTATCAACAATTCAAGCCAAAATTGTTGGGTTTGAATGAGTCAAGGAGTTGTACCAGGATGACCCAGATTTTCATGGAATGTGGGAGGTGACTGCAGGTCAACCTTTCTACTAATATTACAGACATGTTGAGTTTTTATTTCGAGGTAAAAACCTATGCATCCCTCAGTGTTCTTTACGGGAGGCAATAATTTGGGAAGCTCACGATGGAGGTTTAGCTGGTCATTTCGGTAGAGATAAAATAGTTGCTCTAGTCAAAGAGAATTTCTATTGGCCAAGACTTGAACGAGATATCAACAGGCACATACAGAGATGCAGAATATGTTATTTGGTCAAAGCCAAGGGTCAAAATACAGGATTATACATGCCTCTACCAGTCCTAGAAGCACCATGGGAAGACGTAAGCATGGATTTTGTGCTTGGATTACCACGAACTCAGGGGCAGAAAGATTCTGTCATGGTGGTTGTGGATCGATTTTCAAAGATGACCCATTTTATTTCTTGTCAGAAGACTAATGATGCTGTGCAAGTTGTTGATCTATACTTTAAAGACATTGTTCGACTCCATGGCATTCCAAAAACTATCACATCTGATCGTAATGTTAAAATTCCTAGCCACTTTTGGAGAACTCTTTGAAAAAAGATGGGTACTAAACTTCAATTTAGCAGTGCTAGTCACCCTCAAACGGACGAACAAACAGAAGCTATAAACAAGATTCTTGGCAATCTTCTACGAAGCTTTATTGGAAAGAATTTAAAGTAGTGGGATCTTATCCTTGCTCAAGTTGAATTTGCTTATAACAATTTAATCAACCAAGCCACTGGAAAGTGTCCTTTTGAAGTTGTTTATGGCACTCGACCTCTCAATCCATTTGACCTAATTCCTTCAACTGGCAAATAGTATTACAGTGCAGATGCAGACCAAAGGGCTAAAGAAACCAAGAAACTACATAAGCAGGTCTGAGATAGGATTCAGAAGCAAAATTTGAAAATCAAAGCACAAAGGGACAAGCATTGAAAGCAGCAAATTTTTAATGTAGGAGACTTGGTTTGGATACAATTGAGGAAAGAACGTTTTCCTAAATAGCCAAACGACAGGTTGTCTCCTCGAGCTGATGGTCCATTCAAGATTGTGCAGAAAATTAACAATAATGCCTACAAAGTGGAATTGCTTGGTGCTTACGGTGTTTCAACCACTTTCAATATTGCGGATCTTTCTCCGTATATTGATGACGTTGTCAATTCCAACTCAAGGTCGAGTTCCAAGAGGATGAAACAGTAGCAGACAAGTAGGTGTAGTGCTTGTTGTAGTGGAGTGTTCGGTGGATTTTTTTTCCTTTATTCATTACTCTTCTTGCTTTATTATCATCATGATGTTTTATTCTGTGTTTACTTTCATCATTGTGTTCTTCCCATTAGTAGTATAAATGGGTGTGTTAAGATCATTGTAAGCATTCAGAGTTTGAAAGAAAACAGAGTGTATGGTTTCTGAACCAATATGTTTTGGTCATCTATAAAAAAAGAAAAGAAAAAGAAAAAGAAAATCAGTGGATTGGGGGTTAGGGTTTTGGCAGCTGCCAAAAGGTAAACTGCACAGGTCAGTGCCATGTAACCCACAGGCTAAGGTAGGCTAGCCAACAACTCACAGGTTGACCTGTAATACTAGCTTTACCACTAACGTCATAATCGTCATGCTCCTTAACTCCTTAGCTCCTCAATCAATAATCTTTCTCTTGCTCATCATAATTCCATTCTCACTCATGTAGCGAACGAAGTACATAAATTTGCAGAGAACCAAGGTTCAGTTTTCAATCTTCCTCTTGCTTGTCATTCCCTTCTCCATGAATTTAGATGCTTTCAAATGTGTAGGTTTAGTATTTCAGGGTTATGTTATGTTTCATATTTTTTTATTCCTTTCTTCATTTGTCAATTCCATACTTGCTATAGGTTGTTACAATGAAATGGGTGAATACTCAGAGCTTGCATCTCTCTCAACCTGATTGTGATGAACAAGCACATAGTGTTTTTGGTGCTATTGAGTTGTGCAAAGGAGGCCTGGTACGTTTTCTAACCCTTACATACTAAATGGCAATTTACGAGCCTTGTTGTATATTTCCTGCATTTTCTTCTCGAGTCTTCCTTTGTGGTGTTATTTGTTTTCTATTTTCAGTCGCAATAGATAAGTAAAGTATTGTTCTATTTTATGAAAATACAATAACATGTTGGTTGACAATTGATGGTTGATCGCTGCCAAGAAATGCTAATATGTAAGAAATAGTCCATCCAATCTTAATTATAAGACAAAATTGACTTTTTTAGAGAAATTAAGGAAGCTAATTAAATTACATTAGAGTATTTTTATTTTTATTTTTTTCTTCAAATTAATTAGTTTAACTAATAAATTAATATGTAGGATACGTAATATATAATATGATTAAGTAACTTATTTAGTTTCCTTAATCTTTCCAAAAAAAAAAAATCAACTTTGTCTTATATTTAGGATCGAAGGTAGTACATTTTAATTCATTTGTAACTGTTTGACTTGGCTGATGGGAAACAATATACTTCTTCCGGTCCTAATTATAAGATAAAGTTGACTTTTTTGGAAAAATTAAAGAAACCAATTAAATTACTTTAGAGTATGGTTTAATAATATTTCCGGTTCAAACTTCAAACTTCAAACTTCAAACCGAACCATACTCTTGAATTATTGGTTGGATTAGTTTCAATTGAAATATAGAATTGGTGTGGTAAAAAAAGAAATAATGAATTGGCATATAAGGATTTTGTTTCAAAACACTATATAATAAATTCTGTGAGTTTTATTTAAATTCAAATTTATGTATGCTTTTATTTTTCAAAGTCATTTAGATCAAAATATTTTTCATTGATTATTTTTACTTATTCAAATAATACACACACACATATTTGAATGAAGCTACCACTCGTAGCAATTTCATTTTGCTCATGTAACAAGTGAAGTCAGGAAATAAACAAAACAATTGTTAATAAGTTTAGAGCTGGTGCAATAAGTTATTAGTATACATTTATTTGTTAAGGTGCAAAATTATTCAAGAATTTGTGCTAAAAGTATGTCTAGCACCTTATACCTTTTGGAAAGGCAAAAATATCTATGAATATTTAAAATAGGAGCAAAAATACCAACACTGTTAAGTATAATATAACACCGTTACATGTGCGCATATATATATATATATAAAAGCATGTGCCCTACTATAAAAGTAACATTGTTAGGTTAAATATAATGATACCGACATTTTTGCTCCCATTTTAAATATTTATGAGTATTTTTGTACATTTAAAAAGTATATGATGTTGAACGCAACTTTAATAAAAGTTCATAGATGTTTTTCCACTATAACCCAACATTTAGTAAGGGAGTATATTTTTAGAAAAAACTAAGTTCATAAGGTTTCAAAAATCAACAATAGCCAAGAGTAGGAAAGAGAGGTCTTAAACGCAATTATTTATTTGAAAAATTAAATTATTTTTATAGATGAGCTAGTATGGTCAATGTTATAAAAAAAGGACCGGATCGGTCAGTTTGACCACGGGAACCGTTGAATTAGTCATCTAACGAGTTTGGTCTGACCGGTTCAATATTTATTCTGATTTTTTAATTTAAAAAATTCATATCTAATTTACATATGTCTCAAAATTACAAATTAGGACTCTATGAAAAGCTTGAGATGTTCACTTTTCAATGCAAAAAGAATCACTCAAAAATATTATCATTTGATCCTAAAAAATTATCAAATTTCAAAATTATTCTAAAAAATATTATCGTTCAAGTTCACTTCACTTGTTTAGTTCCGGGTTAGCTCTGATTTGATTCCAATCTGAATCACTGACCCTTGATTCATTACCTAGACCGGTTCAGTGGCCGGCCCGGTTTAATAACCTTGAGTATGATTATCTTTGCTCTACTTCTGCAATTCGAAATTTATGTGAATGCCTTCCATACCTATTTCCACAGACTATGTTAATGTTTGGAATAATGATAGGAATGCTTAAAAGCAGCTTTTCAATCATAATTTACGATATACGAGGTAAGTATATGAGAGGAGTTTTGTTTCGATTTACATAAAAAACATCTTAAACTCCATATATTCGCCCATCCAAACACTCACTAAATATGTAGCCATCGCAAATTATGAATGTTTAACTTTTTAGACGAAGAAGATGAGACTTTTTAAAATGGAAGTTCATGCTTTACCTCAACCATGATGTGATTTCAACAAGTTGCACAACTCAATGACGACGCAGCTCTATATGATAGAGTGACGAGATTTAAAATATCTACAGAACTCGGATTTAAATGAAGAGGTGACGAAGTAACGCGATTTCAAAATAATCTTCAACCACTACAAGTGTATTGTTTGCCAGCTCGATCGCATGCGACTTCTCTCCCATGCTCTTTCCATCCCTTGCCTCTCCTTTATCCAAAACACTGCCGTTTTGGGTTAAAAAAAAGGGAAGGTTGGGTCCTTTTTTTTTTTTTTTTTCAAAAAAAAAAATGTGGCATCTTGAAATATTTTTCCAGTACCACCTAGTATCATCAAATAATGTTTTCTGCAATTAGCAAGGTAAACTATTTTTCTAATTACAACAAACAGTTTAAACTTAAGATATAAAGTAGTGATAAAAAATATTTCAGTGGTTTAGATGCAAAAAAAATTATTTTAGGATATTGGGTATTATTGAAAAAATTATTCAAGGTGCTGAGTGAGTTAAAAATTAATTTATGATATTGGATGTTACTAAAAAAATACTTTAGAATGTAGTTTGCTATACAGTAGTTATTACTGAAAAATTATTCAAGGTGCTGAGTGAGTTAAAAATTAATTTATGATACTGGTGTTACTGAAATAATAGTTTAGAGTGCAGTTTGCTAGACAGTAGTTACCATTAAAAAAATATTTGAGGGTGATCAGTATATCAAAAATTATTTTAAAATACTGGGTGCCACTTAGGGCGTGTTTGGTTTGAGGGGAGGGTAGGGGATGGTTGGTAAATTATATTTTTGGACAAGAGAAACCCAAAATTTATTCTCTCATTATTTTAAATTTTAGGTTTCCGCCTAAAATTTAAATACCTTTAACTCCAAAAAGGTAATTTAATCCCCCTCCCCTCCTCTCCCCAAACCAAACACACCCTTAGAAAATACTTCAAGGTGTTATATATATTTTTTTTTTGGAAAAAGGATCCAACCTCCCCTTTTTTTGACCCAAAACGACAGTGTTTTGGGTAAGGGAGAGACAAGGGACGGGAAGCGCATGGTAGTGAAGCCGGATTCAGCTCGAGAAGGGGGATACATGTCAAAATGCATGAAGAGTGGCTCTAAGTGGCGCGAAGTTGCTTATTCCTTCATCAATAGGCTATTTATTCTTTGTTTCTTTCTCCCATGGCTAAACCCGTTTTTATTTTTTGGCTGCAGAACTTAGTTTTAATTTGCCCAAAAAATGAAATAGTGTGGTGAAATTTTAGATTGGTTGGGAGTAAATGGAAAAAGAATTGCTATTGTGGTCCTTATTTAAAATTTTTCCTTAATTTTATAGTTGGAAGTGATTTTACTATATATGAGAAAAATATTCGGGAGAAGTTGTGTCAACGTACAAAAATGCATTTTTAAAATGCTAAAACAAACTGCCAATAAGGCTTTCAAATTTTGTGATTGATCTCCATTCTTCCTATTTTTATAATTTATTTTCGTTTCAAACTTTTTAAGTCAAATTTTGGCCCTTTTCCAATTGGGATTTTACTTTAATTTTTCCTCTTTTTTTGGGCATTGATCTTTCGGGTTTTATTATTAGGTTTTCTAATTTTTAGTTGTTTCAAATTTACTGTTTCAACTTTGCATTCGAATTTTCCAATTTACCATCGGTCTATTTTTTATGTGACTATTTTTTTTGTCTTTTACAGTTCTTTCTTCCAATTTTTAAGTTGTTTTGAAATTGACTATTCTACTTTCAATATTTGATCACGTAGCTTTTATTGATGATAAGAATCTAAGCAGGATACTCATTGCCTACAAAATTTACAAAGCACCTGGTATTTTCTGTGTATAAAAATTTATTAGGTCATTCTCATCTATAAAATATTCAATATGATACTTTTTCTCAATTTTCTCTTTCTACAATTGAATCTTGTAATTTTCATAAGTAGTTAACTTCAAATCCAAGGTAAAAAAATTAAATACAGATAGATATTTCAAATTTTATTTAATATTAATAAGTTCTGCAAATTTAACTTGTAAGTAGATCAATTTAACTTCTAAATATTAAAGTCTGATTTGTAAATATCACATTATTAAATTTAATCTCGAAATGATATAACTAACTTGCAAATGTAAAATTTTAACAAGTAAAGGTTTTTGCTAACACACTAGTATTAAATAAAATTTAACCAGTAAACTTTTTTTTTTTTTTTTTTTGCCAACAAACTAGTATTAAATAAAATTTAGTATAAATATGAGTAATTATAAAGTTCAACTATTTAATTCTTGAGATTTATTAGTATTAAATAAAATTTAGAAAACCCGTTTTTATTTAGTTTTCTTATTTGAGATATATGAGTAATTTTCCCAACCGTCTAATGGCAGTTTCATCCTTTGTTTTTATTTTTCATTCGTGACTTTATCAGAATATCATAACAGCTATAGTATGTGTTAGGGGACAAACGTGAAGGGGCAAGAAAACCTTTTTCCTGGGATCATATAAAAGTGAATTAATTATATTTTACATATTTACACTGTAGCAACCATAATGAAGAATCATCCTAAACAAGTCCCAGATTTCCCTTTCTTGAGTAGATTCTAACGTTCACCTCTCTAAATGAAATAAAATATAATCTAGTATATGAAGCAAGAATAAATCCAGCATATGTTGATACAGGCAAGCCGCGGCAGGCCAAAAAGTTGATCCTCTACGAAAGTCAGTTCCAAATGAAGGGGTTTCTAAATTGTGTTGCCATAGCATTTGATAAAAACTTGACTAGATTTTCTCTCTCAACTTTCTTCTCCTTCTTGAGTTCAAGGTGGCGAACCTGGAATTGGAAACTACCAGAATTAGTTAATAGAGTAGTACATTTTCTTAGGATCGAAATCCATGCTTCCGTACATGCAATACGCAGCAATAAGTGCTGAGTTTCTTGTCAAGATTAATTCTAGTTTAGTGGATCCATACTCAAAATTAGTAGAATGAAAAGAAAATGTCGAGCTTTGATTTCAAATCAAATGTGGTCGGACTTGAATTAAAATCAATTTGTTGTGTAGAGTGGCCCTTGTACCTTATTTGATACTCTCTGCATCTGGCAGGCTTTTCAAAAGGAAGAACCAGAGGAATACTGCGAGGTATTTTAACAAATATTTCCAAAGCTTTTGACAAGATTTCCAGGTTAGAGATATTGGGAAAAGATCACAACTCTAGAAACCAAAGTTCATTTCGGACTGGCCATGAAAAAATGTGCCTGGATAATTAAACGGGTTGTAAATGTAATCATGCTAAATCAGATATTTGGAATTTCTGCGACCAAAACTGGGACGATAGAAAGAAGGACGACGACGAATAATTTCAGTCCTAATTCCCAATAAGTAATAACTTGTGTCCGTGACTAACAAATATTCCACATTAATTCCTTTTTCTTTCCAATCTGACATGCATGTAATTCACCCATTCAGAAATCTTTAAGAGCCATGTCTTTTTCCATGACACTCTTATCAGATGTCATTATTGGTCATCCAATATTCTTCCCACTGGATATTTTCATAACACCTAAAATTTTTTGTATTTCAGCCTAGAACGATGACCTAATTCAACTTAAGAAGTTACCTAATTAATGCCCCAACAGATATTGGAGGATGTAGATGAGTGGACAAGTATATGCATTATTAAATTGTAAATTCAAGAGTCAATACACTCGGAAGACGATTTCCCAAAACATACCTTTACAGAATCGATCTGATCTGTGATGATAACAAGACATTTGATATCATGTTCATTGGCGTACTCATACTGCTCTGTGAGACTTGGATCAGGGGTGGGAACAAATTCAGCCTGCTGACACAGAGACCAATGAGCAAGAATCTAATGGAAAAAACAACTTAATTTCGCAAACTACGTTCCATATATGTTTCAACCTTAAAGTCTTTCTCCCATAATTCAGCCACCAGTTCCATACGCTCTGTTAGCAGACCACCACCTCCTCTTGAACAAACAAGAATATTGGTGCTGGCTGCATTTCTGAAACAGTTGAGCAAGTCAAGTGTGTGCATATGTATGTTTCTATATACTTAAAAAACTATAACTTGAATTTTAATGAATTTGTAAGAAGTTAAAATGGCTATAGCAAATACAGCGCTAAAGCACTCACTTAATGGGCTTAAAATCTACTGGACAGTTCTGAATTATTGTCTCTAGTGCAAGGCTGGCTCCTACACCACTGGGAGGATTTGCTTTCTGGGTAAATCAAAGAGAGCACTTAACATAAAATTCATGGATATAAGAAACCAAAAATTGTCTAAGCAAGTAGGAAGCAGTTTATCAGCCCCGAACCACAGGCAAGTAAAACATATAAATTTATCATTTATGAACAATAGACACAACTTTTGGCATTAATATAAACTTGAGGATTTTTACCGAACAGTTTTTCATTGATTCAACAATGATACAAATGATCAACTATATAAAGCAAGACCCACAAGAAATTAGGAAAATAATTGACAGCAGTAAAGGGTAAATCACATAATAATTCTAAAGGTACAAAAATAATATTTATAGTAAATGTTCTTTACACTCTTTCAAATTGGGTTATAGATATTGATCATGTCCAACTTGCAAAAAGTCCTTCAAATGTATGTCATGGCAGCCCTTTGGTGAGGATATCTGCAGCTTGTTCCTTGGTAGGTAGGTACATAGATCTTACAGATAAACTCCTCTTCAACTTTCTTGATAAAGTGTCTATCAACTTCAATATGCTTGGTCTTACAATGTTGTGCAGGGTTTGGTGATATGTTGATAGTACCATTGTTATCACAATAAACTTTCTTGGTACTTGTAAATCTACATGTAGTTCATTTAATAACTAATGCAACCAAAATCCTTCACATATACCCCGTGGGGCTATGGCTCTAAATTCAGCTTCTGAAATGTTTCTGCCGACCACATTTTCTGCTTCTGCATGAGACAGGATTTGCCTATGAAGAGGGTCTCCTATCGTCTTTGTACCTGCCAGTTAGCATCTATGAAGCCTTCTATATTTGTTCTCTCTTTTCAAGTAGCAATCATTTCCCAGGTGATCCTTTCAGCTATCCTAGGATATTGCAGATTGCTTCTAAGTGAGCTTCCTTAGGCTGGTGTATATGCTAACTAACATACTAACTAGAAAAGCTATATATGGGATAAGGATATTAATTTACCAACTAATCTCTAATATTTCTCTTTATCAACTATTTTACCAACATCTTTATCAGCTATCCTTTTTCTCTAGCACTCCTATCTCTTTCAAGAGGTCAAGGATCTGCTTGCTTTGAGACCCATTTATTTGTCTTAGAAAATATCTTATGTCTTCGAATTCAAACTCTTTTGCCATTCCCCTTTTAGGTGATCCATCTCTTCTGCATCATCTCCAGTCAATATGATATCATCACATATACTACTATAATAGTTTTTCCTGCCTCCTTTATGTTTATAGAACGTAGTGTTGTTTGATGCCCTTGCTTATAGCCTTCCCTTTTAAGGCTAGTGTGAATTTTTAAAACCATGCCCAGGGAGACTCCTTCAACTCTTATAAAGACTTTTACAGTCTATATGCTCCCTCTGACCTCGTTTATTGAAACCAGGAGGCATTGTTATATAGACCTCTTTAGTGAGATCTTCATTAGGGAATCCATTCTTGATATCAAATGGATGAAGTGGCAAATTGTAATTGACAGCCAACAATAGGAGAACTTTAATGGTATGACTTCCACTTGTCTCTACAGTTCTCATTTCCTCCATCACAACCTCCATCCATTTAAAAACTTCACGTGCCTTTTGGATGTTTCTTGGAATTTTCGCCTTATCAAGGTTAGTAGTGAAAGCAAGACACCTTAAAGATGGCAATATAAAAAACTATTCAATGGGGTGAAGAGTACATGAACCTGTTTTCCCCCGAGAGCAAAAGGAGAATCAGGATCATTAGCTTCATCATTATTCACTTCATTTATATGAATACTTTCTCAATTGAATCAGATTCGGGCTCTATCATTGGTTCTGACTTTTGTTTTTGGGAATGCAGGGTTCTGACTTTCTTAGTGATCCATATTTAAAGTTTTCTTTCTGATTCAACTTATTTCTTCATTAGTAGGTCAATAGTTCTTCTATTGTTGGCTTTTCTCCATGTCCCCTTAAATTTGAATTCACTTTTGGGTCAGTCAAATGAGGAGACGAAGGCATAGGATTAGGTGCAATGGGAGATGAATGAGAAGAGGAGTAGGATTAGGTGTAATGGGAGAAGCAATGGGAGATGAGGCGTAGGGAAGGAGGGTATTGCAAACACAATTATGGATTCATTGCATCAAATATTAACTTCTCTCAAATTCAACCCCTGAATTAAAGCCTGGGTATAGTACAATGTATCTTCAAAGAATGTAACATCCATACTTTAAAAGGTATGATTAGACATAGGATCATAGCACTCGTACCCTTCCTTTGATGAGAATAACCAAAAAAAGATAAATTTTGCAGGCTTGGGTTCAAGTTTAGATCAGTTACGTGAGAGGATGTGGAAAGAGGTTGCAAATCCAAATACGTTAAGTTATTTTCAAATCAGGATAGGGGAAGGTTTCTCACATATTTCTTTTATTGATGTCTCAAATAAAAGGACTTTACTAGGCATTCTATTGATCAAGTAGAAGCCAGAACTGCATCCCCCTACAAGTATTTTGGTACACTGGTTATATATGCCTGTTCTCACTTTTAGCAGGTGCTTTTATGGATGATCCTTTGTTTGGTATGAGGGATTTGGAGTGGAGGGGAGAGAAAATTTTTATGAGTTGGATTAAAAAAAATTAGAGAAGTGGGGTTTTTTTAAATCCAACTCAAAAAATTTTTCCCTCCTCTTACTTTCCCTCCCCTCCCCTCATACCAAACAAGCCCTAAAGATAAGCACTCAAGGATTAATTGAAAATTTGAAATATTCAATTCCATTATCAATGTATTGTATTTGGATGTTAGTATTGAATTGAATCTATATCATTCTATGAAAATTGACAAACATGTGATACCTCACTAGTTTGCTTTAGCAAGTAAACAATGGGGTGACCCATTCTAGAGTGTCAAAGCACAATATCATAACTCTTAGAGTAAAAAACATTAACCACCTGTTTAAACTAAATTATAAAAACCTCCCATCTACTTTGAAAATTTATATAAACCTCCATTAAAATTAAAATATATGTTACACACCTCCCTTTTATATGTGATATTCTATTTCCATCCACTCAAACTGTTAGTTGACCTTTAAGTTTAACTTTGAAACTTTTTTTTAACCAAAATACCCCTATTTAACAAAAGAATTATTCAAACATTTAAACTTACAAAAAAAAAAATTATACAACATAAAAATAATTATAATACACATATTTTCAAACTTTCTATATGTTAAAAAATTTATTCATTTTGATTATATTATAAAATTTTATGATGTAATCCATTGGGACCGAAAATAGCTAAGTTGCTAGTTTTCCTTCTATTATAAAATAAATAAAATTTTATAATATTAATTTTTCATCACATTTTTTGAAACTCATTTATTTAGGTTTGTTTTAAATTTCTAAAACATAGTTCAAATGCATAGTTTTGTTCATCATATAGTATAAATGACATAAGTTTGAGAGATTATATATATCATTTAAATTT
The DNA here is from genome assembly GCA_963855925.1 of Inga laurina. Lineage (NCBI taxonomy): Eukaryota > Viridiplantae > Streptophyta > Magnoliopsida > Fabales > Fabaceae > Inga > Inga laurina. The sequence goes on from OY979702.1 coordinate 86,033,240, forward strand.
ATAATTTAAAATTTTGAAACACATTTTTTACTACACACATTTATAACAAATTTAGTCAAATATATATTTAATAATAGAATTAATTAAATTTTCAATAAATTGTTTATGTCAACGTCAATTAAATTACTTGAGTTTTAGGCCCAATATGATAAAAAATAAATGAATAACCATTTGCAAAAGGAAAACAAAAATTAAAGAAAATAAAAATAAAACTCTTAAATCCTTCATAACAAATTTAGCCAAAATTAGAGATTTCAAATGATGAAGGGCGTATTAGTAAATAAAATTAGTTAAATATCTTTTTAAAATATTTATAACAGAATTAATGGTTTGAACTTAAGTGTGTGTTTTCAAAATAGAGGAGAAATCCATGTTGTTAGGAATATAGATGTTAAGAGTCAAGAGTGAATTCGGTGATTAGCAGTAGTTTTTGACTTTCTTGTAGATCTCCTTCAATCACTCTCCATTTTCCCTCTGGATTTACAGAAGGCTATATAATTGTACTTTGGATTTACAGAAGGCACGATGGAATGAATATATTATGTTTTCTCTTCCTCTGGAAGTTTTGAGTTGCAGATTCTGGCTCAACTTCTTTCCTTTCCTTCTTATCTCTTCTAAATTCTTATACACTCTAATCTGATTCATAGAACCTACCAGCCTTAAATGGGATTCATGTTGACTATCTTTGTAACAAGTTGGGCTTGATTAACATCTACACTCCAACTTGAGGGAGAGTGTTAGGAATATAGATGCTAAGAGTCAAGAGTGAATTCGGTGACTAGCAGTAGTTTTTGACTTTCTTGTAGATCTCCTTCAATCACTCTCCATTTTCCCTCTATCTCTTCCGACTGCTCACTCTGTTTCTTCTATATATACACAATGTAATCTCTCCATTGGAAATACATTAGTGATATATATACTTCTGGTTTCTCTCTTTACTTTCACATGTAATTAAGGCAAAATCATGGGAGGTTAGAGTATTTTACTCTAATTCTTAAAGATCGAGAATTATATACATGCTCGGACTTGGAATACTCACCCCAGAGTAGTAATAAAGTCCAGCATCCTATACTCAAATCAATGTGATATAACCCTGTCAAATAGTCAATGAACAAAGCAGAAAAGGTAACAACAGTAGATATAAATGAGGGAATCCCTTCGGTTTAGACACTCAAGAAACTGAATCAGAGTTACAAGCGGCATCACTGATTCTGGCCAAAACCCTATCACCCTTCAACTCAAAAGACACTCTAAACAGCAACAAGTACAGAAAATAGAGACGCAACACTGAACAAAAAGGTCAACAAAACACAATGAACCTTCTCTGGCTTTCAAGAGGCTAGAGACTCTCCCTTACCACACCCAATCTCCTAAAACTCTATCCCTAAACCACAAGGACAGTATAACCCAAAAAGTAGCTTCCACCTCCCAAACATAGCCCCAATCCCCTATACTAAGCTAAGAGCAGACTAGTTCTTCATTTCTAGTTCCTTGTAACATGGAACCTTAGAATAACTCCTTGGACCAGCAGATTTGTTCCCTTCTATCTCGTGTGTCTCCCTCGGTTTCCTCCCATATGTTTTGTTAACATCAGAAGTCTTATCACAATGCGTTTAAGCATGGTAGTACAAAATATATGGATCAATTTTCAAGCAAATGGCAATCCATTTTTAGCGAGTTATAGTTTAAGATGTACCAATATAGGATGATAGCACTTTCAAGACGCATCTTTGACTAGCAGATAAATACAAAGAGAATGTAAATTAGTAAGCAGATATAAGATGTGCACAAAAAAACCTACATAGTGACAGATCCACATCTGATGAAGCAGATAGTCATAGCAACCACCAACAGCCAGCAAGGCACCTTCTGGGAGTGATCCAGGATTATTCTCCTTTGTTATGTATACCTTCAAAGAAAAGTTCATCTTCATGTAAATGATTAACACATGCCTCGGGCATTCTAGACATGCTATTTCTAATATTCATAGTGCAATTCAAATTTTGGAACACTCAAGTTGAAATAAGTTATTCTTTGTCAATAACATATAGGAGGTTTAAACGTAGGGAAATTCATAAGTAGATCCCAAATAAGCAATTACAAATAAGTTCTCTGTATTTGGTTTGTTACCGTGAGGTCCTTTGTCATCTGGAGATTGTGGGAAAAGATATAATTGTGGGAAAAAATATATAATTTTTTTGAAAAAAATACTACTTTTAATCAATTTCAGGGTCATACCAGGCTTTTCATTGCTATTAGAGGAATTTTTATTACAGAAAATTACAAAATAAAAATGGTGACACAGTTCCATTTAATTTAAATTTAGAACATTTGAATTAATTGTTTTTGAAATTTTCAGGTTTAAACAATATTTTTGTCGACTTGCTTGAATATCGTTTTTTACCAGTCCATATATAATTCCCTGTACCAATTTTTCTGCTCAAGTTTTGCACGCAACTTTCTTTATCTATTTTTTTTTTTTTTTTTTAAATTAATCCTACAAGGACAGTTGGAAGAACTTGAGATAAAAAAATATTGGTTGAGTTGTAAATTTCCTAGTAGTTTTCCATATGCCACCTTGATGATACTGGGAATTTTCTCTCGTGAGGAATTATACACAACATTGCATCTTGGGGACAGTTTATTATATGCCACAAAATTTTGAATAGGATGGCAGGTGGCACATCTCCTTACTTCTTTCCTAAGTGTTTCCTCATCCCTTTCTGCATTTGGAGTAGGAGAATCAAATAGGAATTGCAGCAAGTGAGCATCTCCACTGGTTTGTGAATCTTTTCTCTGATCTTCCTTCTTCCTCTTTCCTTCTCCGTTCTGTTCTTTATGCGATGGATAAGCAGTTGCTATTGTTGCATGGCACTTTGGCATATCTTACTAAGGGCATTGGACTTGTATAAAGTACAGGTTCATGATTAATTCTTCAGGTAGTGTTTGGTACATACAAGGGATGAGAAACCCTAGATAATCAGATTCTTAATAACTTGCTAAATCATGATCCCAAAAGCTAATCTCCAAGATACAAAGATACAAACAGAAAAGTAAATCTTTTATATCTAACCTAGATACTATATTATTGAAAGAAATTAACAGCACGGAAAAATAAATTAACGAAAAAGGAAGTGGGCTGGGTATGCTTGGTCTCTCCAACAATTAATATAAAGGGTATTTTTGTAGTTAGCCTTCTATGTAGGTATGCCATAAAATATTTATACTTAGCCAGATGCGTGGGAATAACTGTTTTTCTAGAATTTTCTATAAATCATTTATGTAATACGTACCCATATTGCATGAACTATGTGTATATTTCTACATTGAAATAAGACACAATCATAGAGATTGTTGGCATTTTTCCTAGAATCCTATGATCATGACACACCAAAAAGGGTAGCAACCAGTAGAAGTGTTTGTCAAAAAAATGAATCAACAACAGCAATAAGATCAATTTATGGTACCTGGAAAAAGAAACCTCTGTGATAACTTTCAGTTGGGGACATTAAAGCATCTATAAAAACATTGTTGTCAATCCTCCAAACTCTCAAGAGACTGCAGAGCTCAGACAATTCTTCAAGTGCCTTGCGTGTACGTTTATCTGCATTGGTTTATATTGACCAATAAGCACGAACTCATTTCTGTAATTGATAATTATCTATGATACTCTGGTTATAAGAATAATACCAGGAGGAAGGGCTCCTCTTAGTCTAGGAAGGGCCTGATCTGCCGCTCCACAGAATCTTAAACCTACTGTCTGTAACCTATTTACAATAGCTTCTGCTAAATTCAGTTCCTGGGAAAGCAATTTAATTATAAGATTTGTCACTTGTGAATATCATGACAGTTGAAAGCCAGAAGCTAGTATGGAATATTTGCAGCCAAGCATTCAAGACTTTTCTGCAAATTTCTTACCTGCAAAAGCTGCCTCCGTATGACTGCCCATTTTGATTTCCTTACTGAGGATTGTGGGCGCAGAGAGCCCATCATTGCAAGAAGCTTCAGAAAGTTTAATTATATGTAATGTTAAGTCCCTACAGACTTGATAATGCAATATTAAAAAATGTACAGGAAACTAACCTCTGCCACTTTAAGTCTGTGCTCATCCTTAACACCGATCCATGACCAAATTGCATCCAGTAGATCACCATGATTTAGATGAATGTCACATGCGTCTGCAGGAAAAATATAAGTGACTATATCCCTGGTCACCTGTAACGTAACAAGTAAAGATTTGGTGAGTACTAGGAGAACCATCATGGGTCCTGGGATCCAGGGAAGGGAGTTGTGGGTGATCCAAGCCAACGCCCCCCCTAAAACTCAAGTTTTGTAATTCATTGAAATTATATTCCAATCCGTATTAATGAACATAATAGGGAAAAAATAAAATCAATATACAAAAACCAACAAGAGTTCCCCAGAAAATAAAACATACTGAAAATAGATTAGAATAGAATTCTTCCCTGATAATCCTCCTACCCATGCTTATACTATTGGGATACAAAAGAAGTGGATACACCCCCACTCTCCTCCAGTACAAAAACAAACTTGGCACTAGATAAAGCAACAACGCACTCACAATGAAAAGATTTCAAATGCCATTCATAACATTCACAGGGTCTTGATATACAAAGTCATGTATCATAAATAAGAGATCTTAACACCCAAAACACCTTTATTTTAAATAAAATATAGGGGCTCATCAACATGTAAAAACATTGTTGTGAAGATTCTGTCCTCAGTATTTAATTGTCCTCCTCCTAGTGCTAGAAGTAGATTAAGTGGGATCTAAGAATAAACTACCAGCATCATAATGCCCCAACGAGGAATAATTTTATAACAAATGCTCAAACTGGTTTGAAAAACGGTACCTTTATGACCTCTGCCTCTGTCAACGCTGATGCACCACCAATTATGTCAAAATCACCCTATAACAATGGAGTTATTACCGAAAGGACATAAACTTAGAATTAATATCTCTAGAAAGCTTAACATCATTAACCATCATATAAAGTCCAAACAGGTTATTCCAATAATACAAGAGAGTCACAGTAGTTATATCTGGATTTCACTTTTCTCATGGGGGGGGGGGGGCAACGAAGTGACATTGGTTACCACCAACAGTTCAAAAGTGTTCATTTAAAAAAACCACAGAGGACTCGTAAGGAAAAAAATATTAACATGCATACCTGAAGGTACCGGTTTGGTGATGAACGTCCAACTGCTCTTCTGTAGACACATGATATCTCATATCGTTTGAAAAAGGATTTCTACACTTATGTTAGATTTGTTGTTCAGATTTCAACCTTCATGCTTAGGAAAAATAAGATGCTGAAATTGAGCTATGATAATAGTGAAATAACACAAACAGTTGAGAACATCTTGGTGAAAGAACAGTTAGGCATGAATCACACAAATCTTAATTCAAAACTTCAAGGTGATCAAGCTCCAAGATTTTTAAATAAGAACAGAAAAAGATTAAATAATTTCTTATTAATTTCATGGGGCAAGTCATCTCACAAGTGACAAAGTTTAGATATTTGGGATTAATTATATAACAAGATGGTAAAATTGATGGGGATATTATTCATAGAATTCAAGCTGGATAATATAAATGGAGAAAAGCTACTGGAGTTATTTGTGATTAGAAAGCACCTAATAAGGCAAAAGGGAAGTTTTATCGCACTACTATAACACCAACAATGCTATGTGGTAGTTAATGTTGGGCTTTAAAGGGACAACATGAACATAAAATAGGGGTAGCCGAGATGAGGGCGTTGAGAGATGGACATGTGGTCATACAAAAAAAGATAAGATTTGTAATGATCACATACGCGATCGAATTGAAGTGACATCTATTGAAGAGAAAATGATAGAAAATCGTTAGAGGTGGTTTGGACATATTCAAAGAAGGTCATTGAGTGCGCTAGTGAGGATGGTTGATTAAGCCATATGGAGCCCTTTAAAAGGAGGTCGAGGAAGACCAAAGCAACACTTAATGAGGTTATAGAATGGGATCTTTTGGATTATAATCTACGTAAAGATCTATTTTCGATATAGCATAATGGCGTCATGCGATCCATATAATGACCCTACCTAGTGGGGTAAGGCTTTGTTGTTGTTATTGTTGAATTGTGCTCTAGCTTTCATATTAGATGAACTCAGCTTTTCTCTAATACGTCACCTCTCTCTGTACGTATCTATATATTTACTGAGCAAAAATCAAAGCAAGGCTCAAGCTATGATAAATTAGGAAAATACAACTTGGATTATGATACTAGGCAATCTCTCCATCTATCTCTTCTAAAATTCCAATAAGTATGGAATTTTATTATCTCAATATTCTCCCCTATGATATCTAAATATACTAAGGAAAAATAATAACTAGCAAATATGATATGGGGCTAGCTCAAATGGCAAGGGTGGGTGAGGTGTGAGTAGAGATTAAAGGTTTAAATCCTCTTGATATCTAAATATACTAAGGAAAAATAATAACTAGCTAATATGATATGGGGCTAGCTCAAATGGCAAGGGTGGGTGAGGTGTGAGTAGAGATTAAAGGTTTAAATCCTCTTGATGTAACTGTTAAAAAAAAAAGAGATGATGACTGTTACGAATTATCATTAATGTAAATAGAGAGTATAATCAGGGATTGTAAAATAGAGATTATAATCAGGGATCATAATTAGCATAATTATCATTATGAGCCATTAATGGCTAGGCCCCTCATACTTATATATAAACACCTATTCTGATCATGAATGATATGAAATTTAGATTATCTTTCTCCCTAACGATTAAATACATCAAAGTGATAATGGAATAAATATTAATTCCCCAATATTTACCACAGGATGTTTTCCTTGTTTCTAGTGCAGTTTTAATATTAAACAATTTTCTTTGCAATTTTTGTTTAGCTGTTTAGCTAGGTAGGTGAAGATGTGAGTGGTTACTAACAAGTTACATTCAGCCTTCAACAAATGTTTTATGGCACTTTCAAATTAGTTATTCCCTCAAACATCGAATATTTTTCACAAGCAAATTTCACCAGTAAGAAATCAATTGGCTGTTGTTTTCTAGGGGGTAGTCCAATAAAATTATTACAACAACAAAGGAGCAAAGACACAGCGCCTATAGGTAAGATGGGTTTTTCTGTCGCCATATTGGATGTATTTGGTCACAACTAGGTCATCCCATACTACCTAGTATAAAATAGTTTATTTAGAGTATAAAAAAACATTGAAAGAAATTCATACAACGCACGTAACTGGTCATATTTTCATCAATTTATTAGTACAAAACGTTCAAAAGCTCCTACTTCCAATGGAATACCAATTACAACCTCAATCATTATATATGCAACTTAAAACCATTTTTTTCGGTAATACAACTTGAAAACAGTAAACGACTAATATGGTTGAAAAAATAAAGCACAAGAGACAAAATCAAGCTAAGATCACTTGTACCTGGTTAGATACAATCCAGTTTACAAAAGGCAAACGCAGCTCATAACAAAGATCAAGCATGTCTCCTCCATTGGTCAAAAGTTTGACTGCGTTTCTGGTATTTATTTTTAAAAAATTAACAAAAAGAATCATCAGGCAGCTCTCACACAGAAGTAGTCAAGTCCAAAAGAAATTTTCAAACATGAGAGCAGATAAATTTACTTAGAGATTGACCTATTATACTCTGGAAAATCATCCAATAATCGCATTGTTAATATTTCCAGGCGCTTTGCACAATGCTGCCTGAATACTTCCCTTGTGACATCTACAACATAATCACGGACCTCAGTTTCTATTTCTGTGTATTGAATGGACGAATTATTATCTCCAACTGGCACCAATCTACCGGCCCCATGGAGGTTTTCTTTTGCTCTTAGTATCTCTTTATCAAAGATAGCATTCACAATTTTATCATATATCCTTCTATCCTCAGATGTCTGCATTGTTTGTAAAATATCTGAACATAGAGAGAAAACAATTACTATAGTTAATGTAAGAATAGAAAAATTAACTTTAAAGAGGAATTTCAAAATCTTCGATTTCAGTACTAATAAGAATACAGAAGAACACTTATTTACAACAAATTTTCTCCATTATTAACTCTTACTGTATGCTTCAAGACCTTGTTGATTCTATTTGTATACTCCTAGGTATTTATGGCTTTGGCACTTGGCCTTCTGTCATAATCCTAATAAAGGCTGTATTATTCAGCAAAAGGAAACAATACTCATCAAGAAGAACAATATGTTCTTTGATTTCTTTGAAAGCTACTTGCCAGTTCAAATTGCGCCAGGGCCACTGAACTCACTATATGTGCAGGAATTTCGTTCTGAAATATAGTCAATCATGTAGATCGATATATCAGAAACTATACAATGTATTCATTAATCTCTATCTCACTTAAGAGGATTTACAATGTATTTATAGGAGAAAAACAGAGACAGACACTGAGCAATTCACGGAGAGTGGTTGAATATGAAGTCAACCAACTCATGCCACCGAATAGCTTCTTCAACAATATCATGCCCCCAATCTATTCTACGTTCATAACACTCCCCCTCAAGTTAGAGCATAGATGTTAATCAAGCCCAACTTGTTACAAAGATAATCAACACGAATCCCATTTAAGGCCTTAGTTAGAAGATCTCCCAATTGGTCACTAGATGGCACATGCCCTGTAGAAATGAAATTCTCCTTGATTTTATCACGTACAAAATGACAATCAATCTCAATGTGTTTTGTACGTTCATGAAACACAGAATTAGAAGCCATGTGTAGAGCAGTTTTATTATCACACCATAGTTTTGCTGGCAATGAAGTAACAAGACCGACTTCCTTCATTAACTGATGAATCCACACAATTTCTTGTACTGATTGACCTATGGCTCTATACTCAGCTTCCGCACTCGACTTAGATACCACATCCTGCTTCTTGCTCTTCCAAGACACCAAGTTTCCACCTACAAACACACAGTATCCTGTGGTGGATCTTCTGGTAGATTTTGACCCAGCAAAATCCGCATCACAAAAACATTCAATCTTGGTGTGCCCATGATTTGTGTAGAGTATACCACGACCAGGTGAGCACTTCAAATAATGTAAAACATGCTCTAAAGCTTCCCATTGTGCAATAGTCGGCTTAGTCATAAATTGACTAAGCACACTAACTGGAAAAGTCACATCAGGGCGAGTCACCGTGAGATAGTTCAATTTCCCAATTAGTCTACGATATCTCTCAGGATATGCAAATGGCTTGATTTTCTCTGGATCAACCCTTTTCCTCACATTCTCAGGGAGCTCGTCATATGGTATGCTATCATCAATATCCAGAAAAGGATTAGGAATCATGGGAAAACTACTTGGTGCTGCTCCATGTTTTGCTGTTTCTTTTAATAGATCAAGAACATATTTCCTTTGTGTCAAGAGAATGCCTTTCTTGCTTCTCATAACCTCGATCCCAAGAAAGTACCTTAACAGACCCAAATCCTTCGTTTGGAAATGAGATGTAAGAAAAGCCTTTAGTGATGAGATTCCTGAAGTATTGTTACCAGTAATAACAATGTCATTGACATATACCACTAAGAGAATCATACCAGAATCTGTCCTCTGATGAAACACAGAATGATCACACTTACTTTGATTCAAACCAAACTTCTTGACCACAGAACTAAATCTGTCAAACCAAGCACAAGGGCTTTGTTTTAAACCATATAAAGATTTATGAAGATGACATACCTTCCTACACTCCCCTTGAGCAACAAAACCAGGTGGTTGCTCCATATAAACTTCTTCAAGAAGCTCACCATGTAAGAAAGCATTCTTAACATCGAGCTGATGAAGATCCTAATTATAAGTTGCAGCTAGAGAGATAAAAAGACAAACAGAAGATAACTTGGCAACAGGGGAGAATGTATCGGAATAGTCAACACCATACGTCTGAGCATAACCTTTGGCAACTAATCGAGCTTTCAAACGTTCCAAGGTTCCATCTGCTTTTGTTTTAACAGTGAACACCCACTTACACCCAATAGCCTTCTTGCCAGGAGGTAAATCAACAAGAGTCCAGGTGCCAGCCTGATTAAGGGCCATCATTTCCTCTTTCATCGCAGCACACCAACCAATATGGGCTAAGGCTTGGTGGAGAGAAGTGGGAATAATAATAGAATCTAAGGATGCTATAAAGGAACAAGAGGGAGGAGACAGGTGGTTATAGGAAACAAATGATGAAATAGGATAGGCACAAGTACGTTTACCTTTACGTAAGGCGATGGGCAGGTTGTCAGAAAGATCAAGATCTTCTGAGAAACGAGCATCGGAAGGACCAAGAGTATCATGCATTGTTTCTGAGTCTAGTGTAGCAGGAGGAGGTGGAGGAGCAGAATCCGGATCAGACTCCGAAGCAGGTATTGCTGGTGAGGCTGGAATATGAATGACGGCATTACTTTCTCGAGAACGCTTCTGATAAATATGATGTGTAGGGGGTTTGGCAGGTGCCAGGACAGACACCGGTACTTGTGGCAACTGAACCTCATAGCCCAAGATATCATCAAGATCGGCACTTGGTGCAGAGTAGGAAGATGGAATGGAACCAGGATAGAATGGAGTTGACTCATGGAATGTAACATCCGTAGACATAAGATAACGCCGGAGAGTGGGAGAGTAGCATCGATAACCCTTTTGGACCCTTGAATACCCTAGAAAGATACATTTAAGAGACTTGGGATCCAGTTTGGTAATAGTAGGACAGATATCACGAACAAAACAGACACAACCAAAGATTTTTGGATCAATGGGGAATAAGGGGTTGGAAGGGAAAAGAGTTGTGTAAGGGGTATTACCACTGAGAACAGAAGATGGCATACGATTAATAAGAAAACATGCCGTTGACACAGCATCAGCCCAAAAAGATTTTGGAACATGCATTTGAAACATTAGAGCCCGGGCAACCTCTAATAAGTGTTGGTTTTTTCTTTCGGCAACTCCATTTTGAGCAGGTGTATTAGCACATGAGGACTGATGAATCATACCATGCTGAAGCATATAGGTTTGAAATTGAGCAAAAAAGTATTCTTTAGCATTGTTACTCCGTAAAGTCCTCACAGATACACCGAATTAAGTTTTAATTTCAGCACAGAAATTGCAAAAGTGAGAAAACAACTCGGAACGATTTTTCATTAAATAAAGCCAAGTGGTTTTAGAAAAATCATCAACAAAGGTAACGAAATACCGAAATCCAGACTTTGACTCAACATGACACGGACCCCAAATATCAGAATGGATCAAATCAAAAGGGGACGCAGCCCGTTTATTGACGCGAGGTGTCAGGTGAACACGATGATGTTTGGCAAACTGACACGACTCACTCTAAAGAAGACAAGTGATGAAACTGAGGATACATCCTCTTCAAAGAGGACAAAGACATATGACCTAAGCGACAATGAACATCAAAAAGAGAAGAACCACCAGAGCAGGCAACTGAACACGGCACCCGATCATCAAGAAAGTAATGGCCGCCAGATTCATATCTCCTACCAATAATACGCTTCGTTATAAGATGATCCTGAATTAAACAATGGTCAGGAAAGAGTAAAATACAACAGTTTAACTGGTGAGTAAGTTTGCTAGGAGACAAAAGGTTAAAAGCAAGACCAGGAACATTAAGAACGGATGATAAGGAGATAGATGAGGTAGGTGTAACAGTGCCAGATCCAAGGACACAGGAGGAGGAACCATTTGCAATCGTTATAGAAGAAGGGTTAGCGTAAGGTGTATATGTAGAGAATAAATGATGGTTACCTGTCATATGATCAGTGGCACCAGAATTGATAATCCATTTTGAAGACGAGGTAGCAAGACATGAGTCACAGTTACCTGTAGCAAGGGCAGTGGATGTGGAAGGAGCATTATCTGGATGATCAGAGGATTGAGCCATATGAGCAGCATTGCTACGTTGCAGCTTGTTCTGCAACTTACGACAGTGACGTTTTGTATGACCAGGTTCTTTGCAATAGAAGCAGACAATTGCTCCAAGATTTTGAGGATTGAAGCCTTGTTGAGGAAGACTTTGGTTCCTGTTATCAGCAGAAATCAGATTCGGATTACCATTGCCTTGTCTTGGAAAGCCCTGGGGCCTGTTTTCAATCGGACCACGGCTAGCTAAAGCACTAGCAGGAGGAGTAGAAGCCGATTGAGATAAGCTATCAGCACGCAGCACATGGGAGTACACATCCTCGAGTGATGGAATTTCAGAACTTGACAAAATCTGAGAACGAACTGTCTCATAAGTTGGATTAAGAGCAGTAAGAAAGCTCATGATGGCATGTTTTTCCAGATTATCTACTTGTGTCTGAAGGTCAGTTGTCGGGGGCATTAACATCTTCATTTCTTCATACATACGCTTGAAATCTGAAAAGAAGTTCTTCAGGGGACGGTCCTGTTGTTCAGCACGATAAAAGCCTTTACACACATCATAAATGCGAGTAATATTCCCTTTACCAGAATATAGGAACTCTAGGTAGTCCATAATTTCTTTCACTGTATTACAATGACTAACTGAGGGGAGGATGTCAGACTCAATGGAATTCTGTATTTGTAAGAACAACCGAGCATCGACTCTAGCCCAAACCAACTTAGGATCATCTTTGGGAGGAGTCTCGGTTAAATGACCTTCTTTTTCAATACTGAGTAAGTACATTCGAACAGTTTTACTCCAGTCCGAATAGTTTGTCCAATTTAGCTTATGGTCAGTAATTTTATCTGAGATCGGAACAAGTTCCGTGGAAATATTAGCTTTAGAATCAGCCATGAATAGTATCCAGACACACAAGTCCACCAACTAACAACTCAAGTAATAAAATAACTCACAAGACCGCAATAGAGGTAAGAAACTAGGGTGCTCACACTTGAAAAATATCCACGTAAGAGAGGAAATGATTAAGTCATAAGTGTATAGTAGCTATACTATACAATGCAACAAAATCAAATAACCAGAGGACCCACACTCAGCAAACCAACCAAATAATATCCAAACAATCACAATCTCCACCGTAATAACCAAGATGTTGTTGGAACAAAAAAAGGACAGAAACGAAACACCAATCGGTTGCTGAAAAATGACAGAAACCTCAACTCAAGGAGAGCCCAATGAGCAAACGTACCCGAATGAACCAAAACATATCAGGGATAAACCGGGTTGGAGAAATGAGCTCAGGCGAAGTGCACCGCCGTCTGCATCGCCGTCACACGCGCCGCCACGCGCCGGTGAGAGGTTCTGGCCGTTAGGCGCGTGAAGGCCACGCGTCGCCTTCCTATCGTCGGATGGCCGTCAAACTTCAGGCGTCCACCGGTTTTCCGCCAGCGGTTTTGATGGTGGGGCGCATGTATGGGTTTGGGAATAAGGACAGAACGCACCTCTCTCTCTCTCGCTCTCTGTCGCACCTCTCTCTCACTCTCTGTCACACAGAATGAAAGGGAAAACAGGCTCTGGTACCATGTAGATCGATATATCAGAAACTATACAATGTATTCATTAATCTCTATCTCACTTAAGAGGATTTACAATGTATTTATATAGGAGAAAAACAGAGACAGACACTGAGCAATTCACAGAGAGTGGTTGAATGCGAAGTCAACCAACTCATGCCACCGAATAGCTTCTTCAACAATATCATGCCACCAATCTATTCTACGTTCATACAAATCATAATAACGATAAACGAGCTCAGATATAGCACATTCAGGAGTGCTGCAGAGCACTCGTAACTAGGATACACAGACTATATTTTTAGTGATGCAAATTTTAACAGGATAAAAAAAATGTGAATAATCGGATCATAGGCACATAGGTGCTTAAGGTCTGGCTAAAATTAGTATAACTACCACAAGAAAATTTCAGACTCCCTTTAATTTCAAATTAATTTATATGTTCAGAGTTCATGCTTTGTACAAGGAATTTTATTTTATGAATTAATCACAATGGCGTAAGACATTCATTTCTTTTCTTGAGGAACAATGCAAGCCTAAATAGGTTCAATAAGAGATGAAGTGGCAGCATTCACTACAGAAGTCTTAAACACTTGCCATCTAACAACTCAGACTCCATTCGAGGAGGAAATACATGCTGTAAAAGTTCTGTGGCAGAAGGCCGATCACTTGGACTTGGAGACATTAGGTGCCGGACCAAGGCTTCCTGTTCTGGAAACTCAGAGACCCATGGAGAAGGTAGTTCTCCTTTCTGCTTCAGATCAGATAATACAATATGTCTCTCCATTGCTGTTGCAAACGGGTGCCAAAGTTCAAAGAAAACTACCCCCAAGCTGTACGTATCAGCCTATAACTCAAGCAAACCAAAGAATTACATAATGAGGTTTCAAGTAAATAGGTTATGACTGCACAGGAGGAGAACAAGCATGAACAAAAAACAAAAACAACTACAACAAGAAGCCTTATCTCACTAAGTGAGGTCACCTATATGGATTACATGACACCATTGTTCTAGAACAGGCATGAACCAAGTACATAAACATTATGAAGAGTACTAAGGCACAAACCTTTTCATCAATCTTAGGCCATCCTTGCTCAATTTCAGGAGCTGTATAGAAATAGGTGCCAACTTGTCCGGTGCCATCAACGGAAATTCCATTTGTATCAGCTGGATATCCAAGATCTTGATCCAACTGCTCCAACTTCAAAAACTTGGCTGACAATGAAAAATATTAGAGAAATTGATTGATGGAATATGAGAATTGATAGAAAATATGAAAAATATTAATCTAGGAAGAAATTAATTGTTGCTTTATATTACTTTAATGTTTTATTGTATTTTTGTAAGTTTCCTTGTTATAAAGGAAACCCTCCCGGAAACCAAAGCTACCTTTTGCTTTATAATATTATATTAGCAAGTTAGAGCAAGTTGCAGCAACCTTGCTCTATAAATAGGAATTTTAGATAACATATGTAAGTAGACTTGATGAAATCAATATTATGATGGCTTAGTTGCTCTCTCTACTTCCCCCTTTGGTTCTGTCTCACCTCCCTGTCCATTTCTATTCCGTTCCCCCTCCCTTCTTTCTCAGTTTGTCCCCCTCCCTTCTTTGTTTCTCATATGTACTCCCTTTTTACTCACTGTTTTCTATATGTTCTCTCTCTAAATCACCCTTGTTTGCAATTGTTCTTGTGTGTGTGTGTGTGTTCTTCAATCTGTTTTATGTCAGTTTTGTATCAGAGCTTAGGTTCCTACACTCCTAGGTTGCTTCCATCGCCAGAAAATTGCAGAACGCTCACCAGAAAACCCACTGCACCTTGTTTACACACTGTCACAGCCAAACAGCCTAGTTTCCGACGTCCAATCACAAAACTGACACCACCAACTTGTGCGCAAGGAAGCATCTAGTCAAACCCCAAAGTTTCATCACCATTCGACGCCACACGCGCCGGCAAACCTCCCTGCGCGTGGGATTCACTCACCCCACATGCCGCCACTCTGTTTCCACACGCAGTCCGTAGAGATCATCAAGAAATCAGTTTTCCGCATTTTTTGAGCTGTTTTGCAAGTTTTAGTTCATTCCAGCCAATCCAAGACACAAGAATCATCCATTAAAAGCTTTATTTAGGATAGAATTGAAACGTTTTGGCTCTTAAAAGCTTCATTTTCTATTATGAGGCATGCTACTAAGCTGTTGTTATGAGTTTTAAGTGCACCCCACCATGGTATATTCAGCATCTACGTAAGTATGAAAGCTATCGACCATATGAAGATGCTGAGTATCAACATGAGTGCCTTCGAAAACATGAGCATGTGGGTCAACGATGGTACCAATATGTTGATCGAAGTCAACATGAAATTCCAATTGCCACCGATATAAGTATGCAACATATCTTCGGTATGAGGCGAAAGATCATCACCAGCTTGAAGATTCTAACTTCCTCCAAGTTTCTTACGAAGCATGGGAGGAGCAATTCACAAGTCACCGTCAGCAACTATTTGAATGCTTTCGGCATGAAATGAATCAAGCATGGGGTAACCGGAAGCGTAGACAGGCTGCAATAAGTTGGCTTCAACAAAAACTCAAATACTTTCATATTGAACGGAATAAAGGTCAGGATGAATGGGATGCTGTAAAAAGTGCTACTTGGCAGCCTCCGAAGGCTAACGATAATATATCAGAAGAAGAGAAATGAGAGAATCAAGTAGATGAGAAGGCATTAGGTGAGCCAACTGAGGTAGAAGTCCCCTCCTCACAACCAGGCCACATAACTTCCATAGAGCCCATTCATAAAATTGATATAACCATGCCAACACCTGTCACACAAGGCATTATTAACAGCCCTAGTGGTCCTAAAGTTGTGCGTCCTATTGTAAGTGGAAGCATAACCATAGAAGAGGTCAAGGAAGTAAATGAAGCTGACAAAGGTTTTAAAAAGCAAGAAAAGGATGTTGAACCAGAAGAAATTTCCATGATGTTTGAAGATATGAGTATTGAATTGAGCTGAATTAAGACTTCAAATTGATTGCCAAAGATCATGAGTCACAGGCCTTAGAAATTTCTCATGCTGAAAGTGTTGACAAGAAAGGAGTTCAGAGTCATCAAACTTCTACCACACATTGTTTTCCTGTTCTACAGGATCATCAGATTCATGGCGCACATCATCCTGAAGTTGTTGTGGTTATGAAAGAGCATTTTGTTTTTCCACTTAATGATAACCTCTACAACTATCTTGTTCATTGGAAAGGCTTTCCTGATGTTTTCACTGATCAAGCTAATCATTTCCTCCATGGTTCTCTCTTTTGGTACCTCACATGTTGGAAAGGATTCCTGATCAAAGTGCTATGTTGAATTAATGAATTCTACCATTCCCTCCCCAAATCTGTGTTTCCATTTTAACTCGTCAGAAACCGAGTTCATCAAGCAAGGGAGAAATGATGGAATATGGGAATTGATAGAAAATATGAAAAACATTAAGCTAGGAAGAGATTAATTGTTGCTTTATATTACTTTAATGTTTTATTGTATTTTTGTAAGTTTCCTTCTTATAAAGGAAACCCTCCCTTCTAGGTTTCCTTATGGTTTAAGGAAACCAAAGCTGCCTTTTGTTTTATAATATTATATTAGCAAGTTGCAGCATCCTTGCTCTATAAATAGGAATTTAGACAACATATGCAAGTAGAGTTGAGGAAATGAATATTATGAAAGCATAGTTGCTCTCTTTGCTTCCCCCTTTGGTTCTGTCTCACCTCCTCCTCCACTTCTATTTTGTTCCCCCTCCTTCCTCTCTCAGTTTCTCCCCTCCCTTCTCTGTTTCTCATATGTACTCCCTTTTTCCTCATTGTTTTCTACATGTTTTCTCTCTAAATCACCCCTGTTTGCAATTGGTCTTGTGTGTGTGTGTGTTCTTCAATCTGTTTTACATCATTGACATTACATCCGCAGAAAGCTGCTAATCCACAGAAAACAGTGAACTTTTTAATATGATTATGAAAAATAGTGTTCATTGTAGTAATGTAAAATTAGTTTCCCAATACTCCCATTTTTGTGATTGAACCAGCTATACTATATTGTTCTACATGATGTACTTAACCTGACAGCACACTGTTCTTAGTGCAAGCCACACATGCGTGCCCACGTGCAGGCACTCACACACAGAGAGACAAATAAGGTATGATAAGCCTGTCCTTGAGAATAACCAATCTTCTTGACAGCCTTGGCAATTCTATCAAACCAAGCCCTTGGGGATTGAACCCACGGCTGTGTTGCAGCCGCTTTGATACCATGTTTTAAATTAGTTTGAGAACAATGCAGGATTACAAGCAATCATAAGAAATATGACAGATAATATCCCTTATCTGGTGCCTAATCAAGAGATTTAGATCAGGAAATAGGCGATTATAATTAAGCTAGGATCATGGCTAATTAATGGCTTAGTCATAGAAGAGATTCTGGGCTTCTTGATTTCTATCAAAAAATATATTAGAATGCTGAACAACCAATTTGTGCAACAAGTTTAAATGTCCATAAATGAATATCCCAACAAAACTCATTTCCCAACAAGAAACCCTTAAAGCACGTCTGTAATGCTCTTTCCTCTGTGTATCTTCTTAAGGAAAAAAGCTGATGGGCCCCTAGCTAATGGATCTACAATTAATGGGCCAAGCCTAATTGACGAGTGTGTGAGGTTTGTGTGTGTGATGTGTGCCATGTCCGCATTAGAGCGAGGGGGCTATGCAATGTACTGATGTATATATTTGGGTAAAGGGGTTTGGTAGGGTTTAGGCAGACTTTGAATGTTGCAGGGAGAGGGGGTCTGGTCTCTTGAATACCAGAATAGGAGGGAATTATTTTCTCTTGTTACTTTCATTTTTCAGAGTGTTAGAGCTTTCTCAAGGCTAGAGGAAGCACTAGGAATTGTATTCTCTGCATTTTCCATCAGTAATAGAGGATACAGAGCATTATATTTTCTTCAAATCTGTCTTCAAAACTAGCCAGCCCTATCAAAATCCTCTATTTTTTATCATTGGACTACTATGCATCTCAAATCATCTTAACATTCACCATCAAAAGCATTTTTACAAACAGAATACATTAATCAATTAACTTAACACATGCAAACCAAAATATAAAATTATGATTTGCTAGAGAAAGTTAGAAGAAGTAACTTCAAGCATAATACTAAAGAGAATAAAAAATTATATCAGTTGGCGTAACATGGATCTTACCAAGACCAAAATCACCAATTTTGATATCATTGCGAGCATCAAAAAATATGTTATTTGGAGTCAAATCCCGATGAATTATTCCCTGTCCATGTATGTGTGCCAAGCCTTCTAGTATTTGACGGAACAAATGCCATGCCAGCTCTTTGTCAAAATGAGTGTAAGACTCAAATACCTGTCGGAGGGTCCTTTAAACACCAACAGCACCCACCCACAAAGAAAAAGAAACGTGGAAATAAAACATAATGGACAATCATGTGTGTGTCATCAAGTGTATGGAAAGATGATGTTTTCTCCACTACCAACTTTGATTCCTCTTTCAAGCCATCATAGCCAAATTCCAATTCCAAATCAAATAACTATTAGAGAATCAAATGGAAAGAGAGACAAGCAAAAGGAAAAAGTATCTGTAGAAGATAGTGGAGACTAGAGAGTTAATAGCATGCTAGGTGCTAAAAGGAATTTTGGAGAGTACAATTATTTAGAAAATTACATTTTTGTGGTTATGTCTAAGGATGCAAAAGCACCAGGTTGGTCCGCACATTGGGTTTTAACCAGATTTCAAACTTGAAGCCTAGTGGTTGAGCACTGCTGGGCTCAACCTGGTCTAGTATTTTTTCGGTAAAAATAATAAAATAGTCTGAGTCATGTGTATAAATATAGGTCTTGTAATTTGTAAACAATCAGAACATTCAAAAGAAGATTGTTTCTCTCTGCCTTCAGTCAACAATATCTGGGAAAAAAAAAACTGTAAATGTGAAACAATATGATAACTTGACAAGGCCGTGCGGTTAAGAATGATTGTACAAATATGTATCCACTGTAACAATACAAGTCATTGAAATTTCACTCAAAAAAAAAAAAATAGAAGACATTGAAAGTCTTACCTGGGGCAGTACTCCATTTGAATGTAAAGGAAAGTTGATTCGAGCTGATTCTCGTGTCCAAGAGCCTCATGGGACCTTGCAGCTTTAAAGCTGAAGGTGGAGCTCAATGGAGTCCTTGAACCCCATGTAGCATCAGCGTAAGAATCAGCCATACCAGTTTCAAACCATGCCTGGAAGTTATACAAGTATTATGGCAGAAAAAGGAAGTTATATTTGCATCTACGTGTTGGATCTTCCAGAAACTACATGCCCCTCTCAAGATATTAGCAAAAGCGGCATCTAACACATACAAGCTACTTTAGTTAGCAAATTGAAGGATAAAATCAGAAATTTGATACCTGATAATACCGAACAACATGCTGATGTTGCAGACGCGAAAGAGTTGCCACCTCCCTGATTATCTCCCCACAAGTGAACAGCAGAGTAAGAAATGGTAATGGAGAAAGACACGTGGGGAATAGAAAGTTAAAGAAAAAGAACACAACTGACATAAGTAAAATGGAGACATTAATTTCTTCTTTTGTGCAACCTCACAAATGTAAAAACGAAGCGATATGCTAGAAAAAAAACAAGGGAAATGTGCAACATCACAACAAAAGATAATAAACAATAAAAAGGCACCTGGCTACCAAGTATACTTCCCGAGGATGAATTGACTGTTTTCTCTCACAACTGACTATTTTCTGTTCAGACTGAACAAGTTCCTAGGAATAAACTTCAGTTTCTTCAGGGCCCAGAAAGCCTCAAACATCAAAAACTTCTTTCGGATATTGTCATTGGCCTCTATGAAGATCTACACTCATGGAATTGACACCTATCTTGACCCAAAACCTTACAAATACCAAGTCTATGGATCAATCTATTTACCTAATGTTCTCAAAAGTCCAATTCCTTCACAACTCTAAATCTCAAATTATATATCCTGTATGGAAAAGGCTAGGACATCAACTTAAATAGCTTGTGAGACCCATAATTGTGAGATATCAATTCCCATGTTACCAATAAAAAACAGTCAACTAATAACGACAACTATAAAAGGTCTACGATTTAAGAAGGGAAATCAAGCCAATATAGAAGTGTTTACAAAAGCTATTTGTACAGATTTAATAGAAGATAGATGATCCACGATGGGATATTGCACATTAGCGCGGGAGAATGATGTAAAACAGTGAAGAGTAGGAAGAGGGAGAAAGAGAAGGAGGGAGAAAATAGGGAGTGGCAAACGCTCTAAATATTATTCCATTCCATAGACAAAAAGTCAATAAATAGTCCTAGAGCGTATTTAGCACTATTCATAATCCTAGTTAATCCCATCATCCCATGATGATAGGGATTGATTAAATCCAAGATTATAGCAGATAATTAGGATTATTATTTCAGATTCTTTCTTGATTATATAGTGATTGTATGGTATCATATCCAGATCACATTAAATGATCCGATTCTCTCTTTGTGCATAAATGTAATTGTTCCCTCACTGAATAATACACAACTATCATTCTCTCATCTGAGTTTTTCTTCATGGTATCAGAGCGTTGAAGAAAATAATCAGAGAATTTCTGGTGCCAGTACCTCCCATCTCTGTCGACTATCGCCGTCAACCTCGTTGCTACCAGTAAATGTCCGATTCTGTCGAGCATCACTGTCGACCTCTCTGCTGCCTTCCAACTGACCTGTGATCGTTGACCTCCTTGCTGCTCTCTGCAATCGCCGTCAGTACAAGTCTGAATCTGTGATCTTCATTGGTCTGATCTCGTCAAGTTCAGACCGTTTCCCAGTTTCTTGTGTTTTCTTCTAGTCCTCCTACAACAGTTCGAAAGAGTTCATCTACCGTTCATGATCGAGGACCAATCTGTCTGAATCAGCCCTTTAAATCATCGAGGACCAATCTGTCATTTTTCAATATTCGAAGGACTAATCTGCAATTAGCTGTATTGAATTCTGGATTTGCAAGAACAAACGGGCATCAGCTCGGGCCCAAGCCATCTTAGGGTTATCCGTAGGAGGCGTATCAGTCAAATGGCCCTCCTCAATACTAAGCAGGTACATGCGGACGGTTTTGCTCCAATCCATATAGTTTGTCCAGGTCAATTTGTGTTCAGTGATTTTGTTAGTCACAGGAACAATTTCAGTAGTGACACTAGCCTTGGAATCAGCCATTAATGCAAGTAGATAGCACCAAACCAAAAATATGATCCCCAAACAAGTACACACCAACGAAGCAACCCACCAAAAAATGGTCTCACACCCACAATAACCAAACAGCCCCTAAAATACGAGTAACACCGAACAAGGCAGAAGCAACACCCAAATAGGCTTCCAAACAAGCTAATAGAGCTAAGGAGGGCAGAAACACACTAGAGACAAAGGCAAGGACGCAGGTAACAGTAGCAATGAGAGAAAACAACAGCCACACGGAAAACGGTAGAGACCCACTGCACGAAACCACAAGGGAAAGGACGGCGGCAGTGAACCGACCCCGACGCAGCAAACGGCAGCAGAAAATACGCCGGAAACCGCCCTCACGCGCCGGCGCGTGGAACTCCGGCGAGGTGGAAGGTGGCGCGTGAGGGCCACGCGCAGGTCAGACGACGGCGATACTTCGGGGAATGGCCGATCAAACGACGGCGAGTCCAGCTATGGGGCGCGTGTTCACAAACGCTCCCGGCCACCGGAGCCCCTTGCGCATGAACAGTGACGGACAGAGAACCAGAAACAGAACAGCACCAGGAAAAAAAACGAAAAACAGAGAGCTCTTAGGTTCTGATACCATGTAATCATGTAATCAGAATATTTACTGAAGAAGTTGTGTATTACTCATGTATACAATCCCTATTTATATACAAAGTAGGAGCCTCAGTATTAATAGCTCATGATTGATACTAATCACAATCCCAATTATGTGGGATACTAACAATCCCTAATTAAGTGGGATATTTACATTGTTTCCTAACAGTTTGATAGATTCACTCGGGTCCTTAAGAGACATGGATACACTCAAAAGCAGAGCGATCATACCTTGTTCTTTAAACATCATAAGGGTAATATGGTTGTTCTAGCAATATATGTTGATGATATAAACCTTACTGGAGATGATGAGGTAGAGATCAATCAATTCAAGGGAGCTATTGCACGAGAATTTCAAATCAAAAACCTTGGAGAGATGAAGTACTTTCTTGGGATGGAAGTTTCTTGGTCAAAAGGAGGAATCTATATTTCCGAAAGAAAGTATATACTGGATCTTCTAAAGAAAACAGGGATGACAGGTTGCAAACCTAGTGACACCTATTCGGGCTAATAAAATAAATGAAGAAGCAAATCTTGGCAAAGATGTGGACATAGGAAGCTATCAGCGAATAGTGGGTAAACTAATATACTTGTCTTATACCAGACCAAACATCGCATTTGCAGTTAGTATGGTCAGTCAACACTCCCATGATTCTAAACAGAAGCATCTGAATGAAGTATACTGGATCCTTCGTTATTTGAAGGGATCTCTGGGACGTGGCTTACTGTTCAAAAAGACTAATAAACAGAATGTAGAATTATTTACAGATGCTATAGAGCAGGCGATCAAGATGACAGGAAAACCACTTCTGGATATTGTACATATGTGTGGGGTAACCTGGTCACATGGAGAAGTAAAAAGTGAAGTATAGTTGCAAGAAGCAGTGCTGAGGCTGAATACCGAGCTGTAACACTTGGAATTTGTGAAGGCATATGGATAAAGCATGTTCTTGAAGACTTGAGGAAATGCATAAATCTCTGTCAATCAAGGTCGATTGTGATAACATGGCTGCAATCAATATTGCCTACAATCCGGTGCAACATGACAAAACCAAGCATGTTGAGATAGACAGACATTTCATAAGAGAGAAGGTTGATGAAGGGATTATTGATCTACGATATATACCGTCTAAGGAACAAACCACAAACATCCTTACTAAAGGACTACGCAATGACAAGTTTGAATATCTTATTAGCAAGTTGAATATGACAGACATCTATAGTCCAACTTGAGGGGGAGTGTAAAATCCCATGATTATAGGGATTGATTAAACCCAAAATTATAACAGATAATTATGATTATTATTTTAGATTCTTTCCTGATTATATAGTGATTGTATAGTATCGTATCCGGATCACATTAAATGATCCGATTCTCTCTTTATGTAAAAGTGTAATTGTTCCCTCACTGAATAATACACAACTATCATTCTCTCATCTGAGTTTTTCTTCATTATTCTACTGTAATCCTAAAAGATAGGATAATTTTCATTCAAATAAAGATAAATCTAATCTTAAAATAAACTCAATCCTCAACTCTAAATTAAAGATTAAAAAAAATGATAAATTTCAGTCAAATCCTACTCCAACTAAAATTCTAATAATGTTTAATAAATCTTAGATCCTAGATTTCCCAATTCCCATCAGGAAATTTAGTCACTTGGAGAAGAAGCATAATGGGGTGGCAAGGAGTAGCACAAAGAGCTGTGGCCCAAGGAATGTGCGAAAGTTTTTGAATACAAAGACTACTGGGTGTGGCAAGTTCAAATTGATCTCACTATCAATTTCTATTTTGACAATTAAGTCGCTATCATTATTTCTCTAAATCTGGTGCAGCTTAAGAAAACTAATCATACAAGGGTGGAGAGACACTTTATCAAAAAGATGGATAAGGAAGGCACTATTTACAAAACATATGTCCTTACAAGAAACCATGTAGCAAATATCAAATATCTTTACTAAAGGACTTCGTCATCATACTTCTGATGGATTTCTTGGCAAGTTAGACATGATCAACATTATGATCCCACTTGATAAGGAGTACATAGATAAGAATATTAATGAATTTATTGTAAATTGCCTAAGATAGACATTATGGGTATCCTTATATCAAAGTCCTGCTTATAGGAATTACATGTCTAATTTAGTCCAAATTAGTACCTTAATTTATTATATGACCTTGCATGTGATGCACATCAGAAAATATACAAACAGTTTTCACTCCTGATACTGTTCTCACATTATTGCTCTGTTTTTGGGAGCGCTCCTCAAGTTTTCTCTCAGACCAGTCATGCACAATCACAAAACCACAGGTTGGCATTATCAAATATCACTTGCATCGAGCAGCAAAAAAAATGAAACAAGCTGACAAGAGGAAGACTGATGATAAGCAATTCAAGGAAGACAGATAGGTTTGTCCTCAAGATACAACCCTAGAAACTAGCACCAACTTGTTTTGGACCTTAAAGAGTCATGCAATAGATTGGTACAATAGCTTACAAGTTGGACATACCCAGTGACTTCAAAGTCCATCACACCCTCCATGTCTCACTTCTAAAGCCCTACCTCCACCCAGCAATAGCACCTAGACATCTTCCTAGGGATTGGCCAACTCAACATGAGCACCAAATTTCAGAGAGGATATTGCAATGAAGAGTGGCGAAAAAGAGAAGCAGACCAATGACAGAAGTACTAGTCTGATATGGTATTTTCAGAATATATTTCCATATCATAGTCCAATGTAAAGATTTTCTTGATGAAGTAACATGAGTCCAACTTTATGACTTGCAATCATTGTACCTAAAATTTTGCTCCTCTGACATTAGCCATCATTGACGACATATTTTTTTTCGTTTTTTCATTTTATTTTTTGGGGCAGGGCATGGCAAGAAGTATTGTTCGCTTGACAAGGATGTATTAGGGACATTTACAAATGGTAGTCAGTTCCATTATCTCTGTCATTCTTGTTAACAGTTCAGAAGGTTAGTTAGCAATAAAACCAACTAATCAATATCAGCTTTTAACAAGCAGGACTTAAGACAGTTTATGGCATAGCATTTCCTCTAGTTTCTACTTTCCAATGCTCCCCCTTTTATCAGAACACTATTGTAATCACATAAACTTTCAGTGTCAAAATTAAAAGACAACGCCTGCGTGAGAAAAACTTGAAAAGGCACAGATAAATGTTTCACTTGCTAAGCATGAATTGAAGCAATTGTCTCAGGCATGTATGTCCAATATCAAATGATATGACTAAAAGGACAATGTGGTTGAACTTCTGAAAAATAAGAAATATAATTCAAAATTTTTTGATCCACAACTTTTTTTCCCAATACTTTAGAACACAAATTTACCTTAAAATCCTATCATTTACAGGCATGCTTTTGTCATTAAGGCGAATTTTCTTTACTGCATACTGCCTACCGTCAAGTTTGTTTCTGCACAACACAACATGACCAAAACCACCATGACCTGTTCACAGTGCCAAGTAACACATTTTAGCATAGATTAAACAATTAACAAACCTAGTTAATTGCATTAGAATATTCTATGAAATACTTTGTCCCATATCTCAAGAATATCCAATTTAAGTCCTGCATGTAAAAGAAAACCAAAAAGAAAAGAGGCGAATTATTTGGATAGAGAAACATTCTTGAGAAATAGGGCCAAGGTCCAAAACATGAACCGATCCTATCAATAAATAGCTTGAACAAAAAACTCAAAAAAAAAAAACAACAAAGAGTTGGTCTAGCGGTGCATGGGCCCCACTAGATCCCTTTAGGTCTCGAGTTTGAATCCCAGAAGAGAGACTTGTATTGGGAGGAGCAGCCACAAACCCCGAACCGGATACCAGATAATACTATTAAAAAAAAAACTCAAAAAATAATAATAGCCAAACAACCGCCTAGTGTTTTCAGATGAAGAAGGTCCACATAAGATGAGGGAAAGGATATTATGATTTTTTAAAAACTAGAATTGAAATATATCCATGTTCCTGATATCACATGGAATTTGCCATCTATTGGCACGATGCTAAAAGGGCAAGGTTGTAGTGTCAACTTTAAAGCTGATGGTTGTGTATTGAAAAACTTGGTCTTGGGAAATAAATGGCAATGATAAGGAATGGGATGGTCTCTACCATCTAGAAGGTTCTAAGAGTGTAGAAACAAAGAAAAAGGCTATTTTGTTTGTTTCCATGAACAATGATGTTATCTTGTGGCAATACAAATTGTTTTGTTTGTTGGCTCAATCGATTGCTTGAAAATATGTTAAGAAGGCCCAATAAACTTTCTGTAATAATATGGCAACCACTGAGATGGTAAAATCCTATCCATCGTGATTGAACAAGACATGTGGAACTTGATCATCGGTTTACTGAAGAAAAAGTAGATGGTACTGTATAAGTGTTATACGCCTATCAACCAACAGGTAGCTAATTTGTTGACCAAGGCAATGACCAGGTCAAAGTTTGAAGACTATACCGGCAAGCTAGGAAGGATAAATATCTATTTTCCAGCCTGAGGGGAAGTGTTGGGAGGGTCACATGTAGTAGCCCAGCCTAAACAAATAACCCTAGTTCTGTTATGTGCAATATGAGCAATTCATTGTTGTTTATTATTCACTATGGGAGAATACATAAAGAGCAATAGAGAGAAGAATCCCGAATGCAATGGAGAAGAAATAGGAAACAAAATTCCTATGACACTACCCGAGATGCTAACTGAAATTGTGCACCCAATATAATCTGAAATATTAATGCTAATAATAACTAAATCTTCCTATTTACAAAAAGAAATAATAATTGGCCTAATGACATGTTATTAATTGTTTTTTGGTTAATAATCTATTTAAAGGTCTAGTTTTTGATAGAACACAATGACATCGTGTGATTCATGTAACCAACCATTTCTAGTGGAATAAAGCTTTGTTGTTGTTGTTGACACTAATTGTATTTTATTGTATCACAGATTCTGATAGATTGTTTCATTGTGCAGCAAACCTAGCTGCTTCTATGTAATTATTGCATTTATAATAAAATTTTGAAGTTGAGTTATCAAATTGCTCAGCCAATTACAGAACCTATGCTACATGACATGAGCATCAGCAAGTAATCACCACTAACACACTCTCCCATGTTTCCCACTACAGTTGCACCCTGTCTCCTACTTTTCCCTTCAGCATCTTCACCCTTGGCCCTTTTTTCCTTCAGCTGTGTATGATCACCAACAGATATACAAATATCTCAGATATACTAGAATTTAAGGCATAAGAGAGCATTGCACTAGCAACTGGTAGAAACGTAGCTCAATTAGTTCACTTAAAAATTCTGTCAACTTTAAGCAAAAGAGAACGAAAGCTATCAGTAAAATATGAACAACTCAAATAGAAATACATCAAGTTCTTTTACCAAGAGGCCGTAGCTCCTCAAAGTCATTCAGATATCGAGAACTTATGGGGACCATTGTTGGGCCTCCAATATCAGAAGGTTTCCAAAACTGTGATATTTTGGATGATACCTAGATGAAAATAACAAATGACTGATGAGGACTGAGGACAGTTATGTTTGTTATGTAAAGAAGAGTGATTACCCACCAGGTGTTTCTGGAAGACATGATCAAAGGTTTTGTTAAAATAAGAAGGCGGCTCAGATGCCATATCCCTTGCCCAATCGGAAATGACCTAAGAATAGAACTCAGAAGGATTAGGGTCATTCTACAATAGGAGTCCTCTAGAACGCGTCAACTTATAATTTATACCCCTAAATGGTACAGCTCTGTGGCTATTTGCGGCAAAGAGTTAGCCAAAGGACTTTTTGAGGAACATGCAAGGCGAAGCAAATGAACCTAGTTCAAAATAAAGTAGTACATAGTCAGTGTTTGATAAAATACAAATGTGACAAAAACAAGAACAAATATTCAATGTTACCATTATCAGATCCCTTTCATCTGTTTGAGGTTCTTGATGATGAGCCATGAATGCAGAAGACTGGGACTCTGAAGACGCAGATGCATAAATACCTTCTTCATTATCCTCTGATGTAGACTCATCAAGGATAAAATCATGCTGAAGTAGTAAATAAATCATTGTAAGAGAAATTAAAAGACTTTTGTACCACTTTTAACATAAAATAACTACCTCATATGGATACAAGCCGTGTCACATTAATACCATATGAATAACAGAATTTACATGATTCAATGGGACATGAATACTCTGCTGTCCATCCATCCCCTAATCAATTCACAAAACAAACATCCATCTTGAAATGTCTTTAAATAATTAATATAAGGAATCTGAGATCTCAAAGAAACAAACTAGCCAGGTATGGCTCTTCTCATCATGATTGATGAACATGCTTCTAACATGCCTCAAAATGGAATTGCATATTGCACACACAGATTATATATTCCTCCCTTTGTTTCTTTATATAAGAAACAACTAGCACATATACC
The DNA here is from genome assembly GCA_963855925.1 of Inga laurina. Lineage (NCBI taxonomy): Eukaryota > Viridiplantae > Streptophyta > Magnoliopsida > Fabales > Fabaceae > Inga > Inga laurina. Next base: position 86,062,083 of record OY979702.1, read on the forward strand.
TTTTTCCGATTTATAAGAAACATATAGAGAATGACAAAATTTTCTTTATCAGTTTCCCATTTTGCCCCCATTTAATTACTCATTTTAATATCAATATATTTATTATCAAAGCCCCCAAAGCATCATTCCTGAAGATCGAGAAATAGTCCTACACAATCCTCATTATTATAATAATTTTCTTATCTCTCTCTTCCACAATGCTCTTTATTATAATTGTTGAGAAAATCAAGTTTAGAAATATTAATTAATTATTATTATTACGGATATCATTTGGCATTTATTAGGATTAGATATGAATATTATATTAGGAATATATCTTTAAGATATTATGATTTGATTAGATTATGATAGATTCTAGGGTTAGGATTAGCCTATATAAAGGCCTCCTTGTACTCTCTTTTATTCTCAAGGATCAATAATATTAGTATTTTCTCTGTGATTCAATGTGATCCTTCAATCTCAACATGGTATTAGAGCCTTAGGGTTCTTTCTTTTACCCCTAGTGGTTTCGTTCTTGTATCTCATGGTTTTGTCTTCTTCTGCCGGCATTCTTTTGATTTTGGTCCCTGGTGAGACCTTTCGTATTCGTCCCTGGTGAGATGTTTAGAGTATTGAACTGTTTCGTATTTGTCCCTAGTGAGACGTTCGTTCCATGTGACTCCGTTTGGTGTTCGTCCTTGGTGAGACTTTTGGTCCCTAGTGAGATTGTTCACTGTTGGTTTGATCCCTGGTAAGACTGTTTAGTGTTCATCCCTAGTGAGACGTCCGTTATTGCTTTGGTCCCGTGTGAGACCGTTCGTTGTTGGTTTGGTCCCTTGTGAGACCGTTTGTTGTGGTTTCTACTTTGGTTTGGTACTCTTTGTTGTTCCAGCTCTTGGTGAAGCTAATGGATTATTACCTCAACCTTTGTTGTTCGAGTTCTAGGCCATGGATCATTATTTTCTTGAAGATCAGTTGCTGCATGTGTAAGCTGCTTCCAGCTTGAGGGGGAGTGTTGAGAATATCAAGTTTAGAAATATTAATTAATTATTATTATTACGGATATCATTTAGTATTTATTAGGATTAGATATGAATATTATATTTTAGGAATATATCTTTTAGATATTATGATTTGATTTGATTTGATTATGATAGATTCTAGGGTTAAGGTTAGCCTATTAGTTTGCCTACATAAAGGCCTCCTTGTACTCTCTTTTATTTTCAAGGATCAATAATATTAGTATTTTTTATGTGCTTCAATGTGATCCTTCAATCTCAACAACAATAATTTCCTTATTCTCTCTCTTATTCCTTATCTCCTCATAAATAAGGGTATTTTAAAAAAAAAAAAAAGATTACAATTATTACATATTTATTGTCTTGAACTAACTTTTTTATCTACATTATTTGGTTAAGTGTTTCTTATGAAATCGAACAGAGGGAGCATAACATTTTGATATAGTACGATGGTTAAAACCAACATTACCTTTTTATCAAAATTCTATTGCACAATGAATGATTTCACACATCAAACTTAAAGACACCCTATAAAAGAGCTGATGCAAATTACATAATTTAGAAGCTTCTAAATTATGTAATTTGCATCCTCCATTCATATTCCTCATTTTAAATTAGAACTCAACAGTCTATTGTACTTGCAGCCTTTCTTGAGTCTTTTATTACTCATACAAATTCACTCAAATTTCATAGTTTTCAATTATTTTTTTTTTCAGAATCAACGACCTTAACCTTAAGCCTATTTCTGATCAAGGAGAAAAAGTCAACAAAAACCCCAAATTTATTGAGAAATCCCCATCTTTTACCATAATGTCACAACTGGACCCTGTAAGAAAATTACTTTCATGGTTAATGCTTTTTAAAAGTTAACGTTGACAAAAAAAAAAGCTTTTTACAAATTAACACCCTAACTGAGAGTCTGAGACGCTATTTTAGTTTTATGGCAATGAGAGAAATTCTTTCTCTGTATAAAATTCTTTCTCTGTATAAAGTATATCGTGCCAAATTAATGATGCTGCACAGAAACAAAAAGAAGTAAACAGTGCTCATTATATTTACCTCTTTCTCATTTACATTGCCATTCCCTATGAGCTCCACTGCATCAGAACTACTTGAATTAGATGAAGGCATGCTCTTGTTGCTTTCTTCACCGTTTCCCCCCAAGGTATCTAATTTGGCAGTTGGAGAAACTAATGGGCCTTGCTTTGTTTCTTGCATTTCAGGTGATTCTGAAGTTCTATCAGATTTATTTTCCTCAGTCCCATAAACATGTTCTGCAGCATCTAACTTCGAAGGTGGGACAGGAGAAATTTTACCACTAGTTTCATCCATTCCAAAACCCCAATTCCATGATTCTCCATAGCCACTAAAGAGGTCTATGAAACCATAAACAAAAGAACTTCTATTTGAAGTTGCTATATCCTTGAGAAACAATTCTTCATTGCTTTCCACAGTTGAGCGCAAATTCTTATATGAAAGGTGACGCAAACTAATTACCATCAAGTTAAGAAGTAAAATAACGTCTTAAAATAGATTATCAAATATATGACAGTAAATCCATAAATAATAAAAATATATTAATCATACTTTTAGCAGCAATAAAGTAAATTTTTTTCCCAGTATATACTGAAAATAAAATTTTCAATATATTCTTTAATGGTAACAAATCTATCAAAAGTAATACAAACCAATTTCTTCACAGTAAAAAATCAGTGGTCACTGAAAAAAAAAAAATAGAAGGAGGAGATAAAGCTCACAGAATCATTTGATTTGCCAGTTGGCTCAATACCAGACATAAACTCTTGAGCAGCCTCCACCAAATTAAAGATCATTACTCTTCCCTCCCTGGCATTTAGGATAGCCTGAAAGGACAAGACTTAAATAAAAAAAAATAAAAATACTAATTTATACAGAATGAAATGACAGAAGAAAAATAGGTGTATTCCAGAGCATGCAAATTTATGGCAAGGCAGAGGAACAGAATGGACACAAAGGATTGTAGTGGCAATAAAAATTTACAAATCTAAACTAAAAGACATAACATTGCAATTCCAGCCGAACCAAATCTGGAAAGTTCCACTTCAAAACCCGATTGAGACTCCTTGTATGATACATGGCAAGAGCCGAAGAAAAACAAAATAACCAAATATTTAATTCATTCTGCTTGAGAATATGTCTTGAATGGCTATATCAGTATTATCCCTGTAATTAAAATAGGAGTGACTGCAGGGATTAATATTGATTAGAAATAGATTTGTATTAATTAGGCAATTACGTATAGATACTCCTACCAATGTATGGATAACTATCATTCTTGTGAATAAAATAGGCAGAATATTTTCTTTCCCTATGACTGATGACATGGTATCAGAGTAAAGAAGAATCCGCTGTTTCACATATTTCTCATAACAATTAAGCTACATTAGACTCTACTTAATGTCCTGCCATTTTGGTTTCATACTCCTCATCATGGTTTTACAGTAAATTGATCAGGTTTTGCAAACTTTTTGTCTTTATTTTCACCTTTCTTGTTCATTTTTCTATAACATTGCACCGACACATAACATGTAAATATCATCACATTTGAGAACCAAAAGGATTGGTGCAAATATAATCTTATCCTTGAAGTCACAATTCACACACAAAGATTACAACACTAGTTAGCAACATGCAACAGTTTATTGAAGAAACAGACACCCATCTAACTTAGACCTGATCATGGAGGAGAGACAAAAGTTTTTCAGCATCACTTTCTGATAAACCATTCTCTGGCATAATTTGCAACTTTGGACACTTTAAAGGATAGCCAGGTAAGCACCTAGAGAAAGAAAGAGAGAATCAGCAACAAACATCACAAAGGATAAACACAATGCCAATCAACCAAAGCCTTACTAACCTAACAACGAGAACAGCAGAAACATCAACATCCTCATATCCCATGTCCTTTGAATAGGGTCTGCTTGATTTCAAGTAGAAATCAATTATGAGAGGCCAACAGAAAATTATCAGGCCTGGTACAGAAGCAGAGAAAAGCAGCAAAGAAACAAACCTGAGCTTAATAGCTATCTGAGGAGATGATCCAGGAAGAATCTTGCAGTCTTCTTGGAAAATTGCACATCTAAGACCCAAAAATATCATATGAATAAGATCATGAAGACAATATCACAAGTTAATGACATTTGCTGTAGCCCAAAATCCAACCTACACTACTAAAAAGAGATCCATCAGCAATATTGTTGGAATCCAAAAATAATAGGGATTGATATACCAAGATAACAGGCTCAGTATCTTGGCGTGATTATAGGATCTCACTGAGATTTTAGGATCTAGATTAGAGACTATAGGAGTTTAAATATTTGTAAATATTTTTTTTGTTTTGTAATCCCAGATTCTTGGCTAAAACCCTCACCGAGAATACTCTCCTCTCTATATATATCTTCTGACTTATAGCACAATAATACTATCAAGGAATTCTCATCTATACGGCCATCGTTTTTCATGGTATCAGGGCTGTGAAGAAAATATCTATGGCCGATTCTTCCACACTTGAGAAGGGGTAGAGTCCCCGCCAGAATCGCACAAGACCGCGACCTCAGCGAGTAGGGATTCCTCCACACATGGTGCATCGCACCATTCGACAGCTGGACTAGAAGGTTCAGCTATTACAATAATTCCAGGGAAGTTTACCAGCGACAGTTACCGAGAGTGGGCACAGTCTGTCTTTTTTGCCCTCAAAGGCCATTGGAAACTCGGCTATGTTACTGGTCTATTGGCACCTCCTCCAACCACCAACCTGAAAGCAACAGAAACATGGCAATCAGAAGACGCGTTGGTGTGCTCTTGGTTAGTGAATTCATTGGCACTGAATATCAAGAGATAATTCATGTTTATGCCATCTGCTTGTGAGATGAGGGAAGCCGTTCGAGAAGCTTATGGTGATGGTCGGAATGAATCCTACATATTTGATTTGAAATCAAAGGTATGGGACCTTAAGCAAGGTAATCTTCCTTTAGGTGACTACTATCTTGCCAAAAGCACCCTTTGGCAAGAACTTGATCTTATTCATGAGGACACTCCTTGTTGTCCTTCTCATACTGCAAATCATGCTAAAAGAATCGAGAGGGAGCATCTAATCAAGCTTTTGGCCGGTTTGAATACCTCTTTTGATGATGTGCTTAGTAGAATCCTCGATCAAGTACCTCTACCATCTATCCGAGAAGCTTTTGCAACACTCAGGAATGAAGATTCAAGGAAGAAGGTGATGCTTAAAGGAGCCACAGCACCTCCAGATAATGCCCCTAAATTATCTTCTCTTGCTGTCCGCTCCTCTAATACTCGTCTCAACAAGAATCGGCCTACATATGACCATTGTAAGAAAGTAGCTCACACCAAAGATACTTGCTGGGATATTCACGGAAAACCACCTAATAGGAAACCAAGAAAGCGCCGTAGCCGGGGTTATGTTGCTGAAACATCAAAAGAAGATGATGTTGAGATGTCTTCACCACCCCCACAAGGTGACAAATTTGATAAAATAATTGAGTTGCTCTTTGTACTACAGCCCTCTCAAAGGCAGCCCACTGCTTCAATAGTTAAGCAAGGTCATTTTTCTAAAGCCCTTTCCACTATCAAAGGTATAACAACTAGAAAGTGTTGGATCATAGACTCTGGAGCCTTTGATCATATGTCAAATGATGCAACTTTGTTTGAATCCTATACTCCAACAAAAACAAAGATGACAGTTAAAATTGCTGATGCCTCTGACTCGATTGTTGCTGGTTTTGGAAGTGTTAAAGTTTCTGCTACTCTCATTCTTCATAATGTCCTACATGTCCCGAATTTAAAATGCAACTTATTATCTGTTAGTCAGTTAGCCTATGATGAGAAATGCCATTTGCTACTCATTGTATTTTTCAAGATCTATTCACCAAGATGACGATTGGCGTTGCTAAAGAACTTAGTGGGCTCTATTACCTAGATGAAAGCGATCTTCGAAGTGTTAGCTCTTGCAATAAAGTATCTCTCCCTAGAACCAGTAATTTGGAGTTGTGGCACAAACGGTTAGGACATCCTAATCTTGATCATATGTCAAAGTTGTTTCCTTCCATTTGCTTAAATAAAGATAACTCTCAATTCTTTTTTCTGTGATACATGTGAACTTGCAAAACATCATCGAACTTCTTTTTCAAGTATTCCATATCATGCCTCTCAACCATTTACCACTATACATAGTGACGTATAAGGGAAATCCCGTGTTTCCAATCGTACAAATTCTAAATGGTTTATTACATTTATAGATGATCACACACAAGTAAGTTGGGTCTTTCTTTTAAAAGATAAGTCAGAGGTTCCTCAAACTTTCGTTGATTTCTATAATATGATCCAAACTCAATTTCAGACTAGCATTCACATTTTGCACACTGATAATGGAACTGAGTACTTTAACAATACCCTTTCCACATTCCTTGAAGACCATGGAATTGTTCACAAAAGTAGCGGCTCCTATAATCCCCAACAACATGGCATTGCTAAAAGAAAAAATCGCCACATCCTAGACACTGCAAGATCACTTATGATCAGCTCTAATGTACCTAAGTATCATTAGGGGGATGCAATCCTTATTGCTATTTTTTGCCACTAACATGTAAGATCATGAACATTTTATTATAGTTTGCCTCAACCGTGTCAAGCGAGGTGAGCCATTTTATGCCCGGTACTAAGTCTACGCCACCTAGCGAGAAAGGAAAGAATTCCTAGGTAACTATTAAGTCCGCCACTTTTATTTCAAGGCTGGAACATACCCGATTGCATTTCACCTTGCTACCATCCCCAATTTGTACCCCAAACATCGGCACTTTCTAAACCTGGAGACACAACTCTTGAACTATTGACTCGGCAACAAAATTGTGTGTGGATCCGCTATCCACGAGAATCAGGACCTCTCTCCCTTTAAGCGTTCCCTGTAGTTTCATAGTTGAGGCCGCCGTATTCCCCAAAACCACATGGAACAAGACCTCGGCACCTTCAGTGTCTTCCTCAACATCGCAAGCAATTGAAGCCACCACCTCTTCTCCTTCTTCGGTAATCTCCATCAACGAGAACGTCCCTGTGCAGCGGTGGCCTGGGTGAAAGTGCCCTCCATACCTAAAACAAAGTCCTTTTTTTCAGCGATACTGGTATTCCGACGAAAAAAGCACGGGTTTTGTGCCGAATGATGATGGGACCGAACCCTTGCCCATATTCAGAGAGGGCACATTGCTTCTAGGTTCCCGATTCGGGTACACGGATCAGTTAAGGCCCCCAGAGGTAGTGGACTTGGGCCCAGATGATGATTTCAATTTGTCCTCAAACTCTAAAACAAAACTTGTGGCCTGATAAACTATTTTGGGCTTGTGAATTCTCACGTCTACCCGTAAGTCCTCTAACAACCCATAGAGAAAAACCCCAAGTAAGCAATGCTCTGGCCAATTCTTAACCCTGGCCGATCGTCTTGTGAATTCTGCCTTGTAATCTGAGATTGTTCCGGTCTGGTGAATGCTACACAAGAATTCATCTGGATTTTGATACTCAGAGGACCATAGCACTCTTGCAACGCCTTGACTAACTCATCCCAATGCAACACCAATCATTCGTGATTAACCTAAGAGAATAAATCTAGTGCATCCCCCTCTAGGTACATTGAAGCTACCTCCATCTTCAAATCATCCGGCATTTCGTAGTAGCGGAAACATTTCTCCGCTTTGAGAATCCATCCTCTCGAGCCTCCCCCGTTGAACTTAGGGAACTCAAGCTTGGTGTATGGTATATGGTTTTGATACCCTGAATGATGTTCATCTTCACTGTCTAAGTCCCAGTGCGATCGGCGTTTCAACTTGCCATCCCGGAGTGAGCGAGCCTCTAATGCCGTGACTTTCTCATGGAGCGTGTCTAGCGTTGCTAGTCAGGCAGCAATATCTGTTAATGGATCTGTTGCGCCAGCGAAAGGATTTTCTTCAGGTATTTGAGAAGCTTGCGAGAAGCATGTAAGCACCATGTTAACCCACATGGCTTTGATGCCAAATGGTAAATACATGTTAGTAAATATTTGGTCAAAAGAGAAAAGAAGATAAAAGTTCTCTATTAAAGAGAGGTGAGTACCTCACAGACTCCCAGTAATAGCCTAATGGAGAATCTCCAAAAATTTACTCTCTGAATATATCCTGTTTTATTAATGAGGCAAAGTGCCTTATTTATGGATGGAAAATACAAAGAGAATAATAAACCGAAATACATAAAATCAGGGGAATTACTCCAACGACTCCTAAATGCTAGTGGTGGATCTATCCACTTATTTCTCAACGACCAAATTCAAATAAAAAGAATAAGTAAATAACAACCAATTTTAATCCGTTGCTCCTCCATCTTCTTGGCCACGCTTCCTTCATCTAACATAAGTTGTGAAGGGTTTGTTTGGGTTGTTATCAGAAGTTTACAGAATACTTAGATACTTAAAGAACTCACTAGAACATGGACTACTATTTAAAAAATCTACTCAGAGAAATGTAGAAATGTCCACTAATGCTGACTAGGTAGGTGATCAGGAGAACAGAAACTCAACCTCAGGTTACTGCACTTTTGTCTGGGGAAACCTTGTCACTTGGAGGAGCAAGAAACAAAATGTGGTAGCAAGAAGTAGCGCTGAAGCAGAATTTAAAGCATTAGCACTAGGAATTTGTGAAGGCATATGGTTAAAACAAATGCTCGAGGAACTAAAGATGAGCATAAATCCTCCTATTAAGCTCCATTCTGACAGCATGGCAGCCATCAATATCTCACACAACCCAGTGCAACATGATCGGACCAAACATGTTGAAATAGATAGACATTTCATAAGAGAAGATCGATAATGGAATCATCAGTCTGAAGTATGTCCCATCCAAATAACAAACTGCTGACATTCTGACAAAGGGTATGGCTAAAGACAAGTTCAAGTATCTTGTGCGCAAGTTGGACATGATTAATATCTATGATCCAATTTGAAGGGGAATGTTGGAATCCCAAAATAATAGGGATTGATATACCGAGATACCAGGCTCGGTATCTTGGCGGGATTATAGGATCTCACCGAGATTTTAGGATCTAGATTAGAGATCATAGGAGTTTAAATATTTGTAAATATTTTTTTCGTTTTGTAATCCTAAATTCTCAGCTAAAACCCTCACAGAGAATACTCTCCTCTCTGTATATATCTTTTGACATACAGCACAATAATACTATCGAGAAATTCTCATCTATATGGCCATCATTTTTCAAATATGCTTAGTTATCAACATCTTTCCATGCCCTAAATTTACAGATGACCCAAATTTCTTGGGGCAAAAACAGTCGTCTGCCTCAATGAAGTGGTGCAAGTAATAACATTTTTCTTTGAGGAAAGAAAACAGCACGTCTAGATTATGTTAATATTCCTACATTGCTGGCAGAGGATAACCGTGATTACAAAACAGTGCAAATACTACTTTGCAATCTGTAACTTATAAGTTTTTTTAAAAAAAAAAGAAAAGGCAAAGGCAAAAAAAGGCCAGGCTTCAAATAAGAATTATAAATGCAAAAGACAAATGAAAAGCAGGGAAAACACAGAGAACCTTAATGACGTTGCAAACCAACAAGAATCCGACAGAAGATAGCCCGCTATACGGTATGAGACATATGTCAAATACATTTCAAGCAGAAAACACAGATCATGGCAACACATATGTCAACCTTAAAAGCCAGTTACGTAACAAGATGACCAATACATACTCTTCCAAGTTCCAATTGCACTATTGATCCAGATTTTATTCCCTTAAGAGCACCATCAAATTATCCTAAGCTGCGTCCAATATTTTCATAATATATTAAAACGAAACCCTAAAGGACTTGACGAACTTGCTATTGAACAAAATCTCATCATACGTGCCATTCCTCTATTTCTGAATTAGTCGTGATTCATAAATTACTAGTATAAGTCAAGCGAGCACATAAATACATTACAATTACAACGCCAATCAAACAAACTTTATAGCATTATCTGATATATTTGTTGATTCTTTGAAGTCACAAGGTTTAATTAGTTTCTTTTCACAGGGCTCGTGAACCTGAGTAACAAGAGCAAGAAGTAGCAGACTGACTGTATTTCAATATTTGATTAGTTTGGCTCTCTAATTTTAACCCAAACAAGTTATCCATCCCAATTAAATCCATATTAATTATTTTGACAAAAAAAAATATATATTATATCCAAGTTTCCTAGCCTATGTTTGGCCTGAATTGAAGAGTTCACATGTTAATCTAAGTAGCCATATCTCAAGCAACAAAAACACTTACAAAGCGGTGATTTCTTCCGATAGTTCATTTTCATCGCCACTAACTTGAGATGCATGATCTTTTAGGGGTGTTCTTCCCTTAATTCTCCTTCCACTACCTCCTCCACGCTTCTTCTTCCTTGAACTATGGCCCATTCTTTTCCTTCACCCTGCAAGAGGAAAACTCTTTTGCTCCTTCTCCAGCTCTCACCAACTTGATTCACCTTCTCACTCAACCCACAACACCGACTATGTTGATCGGCATCCATTCACAGGGACCAGAATCATGTCGGATAACAGTAACCAATGCAAATTCGAGAAATTGCTAATGGTCAGAATTTTTTCCCAAGGAACGGTCAGAGCACAGGGAAGTGAGACATAGGAGAATTCGCGCGAAGATCACAGTCATGGTGGCGCTCGATCCGCCTGTCCGAGTTTTTAAAACATGGTCCAGCCAGGAATTTCCGAATTGGAACTCGGGGCGGGTTGGCCATCCATGACCGGAATACTGGAGCTGGAGGCCGTACCGTCTATCATCATGAGTTGAGTTGGGTCGGACTCTCAACCGGACCGTACCCGTTAACGAAAGGTAATTTGGATAAGGGTTTTTAATTTGTAATTTCAAAATAAAAATATTTAACTAAAATATTTTTTTCCGTTGGAGGAAAGCTAAAACGCTACTTAACCAACTAGGCCATGTGTATGAAAAAAATTTTATTAGAAAAGGTAAAACCCATTTTTGTGATCTCTACAATTTAAGAGGATTAGTCTCTAACTACCGATAAGGATATTGTCTTGATTCTTAAAATGAAAAAAATGTTATACATCAACACTTAGAAAGTCAATCAGAAAATCTGGGGGAAAGAAACGAACAACACCCAAACCAAGCCCAAAGTGATTAAGTAAAATATTTTTGCCATGTGGTTGTAATAAAATATATGTAATAAACTTAGATACATTTTAATTATATGTTGTTGTTAATTTCCTTATATGCACTTATTAATTTATTAATTGTAATTGTTAATCGGGAAAAAAATTTAAAAATATCACTTAAACTTTAAAAATTTTAAATCAGTGATGTTCTATTAAGATGAATTGTCAATTGTTATGCTCTTGTTGTAACATCCTTATTTTTGTTAGCATTTAAAAAAAATTGTAGCTAAAGTTTTATTTAGTCAAAGGATATATAATAAATTAATAATTTAAAGGCCAAAGTATACATTTAGTCTTTTAACTTTGCATTCAGATTCAATTTAATCCTTTAAGTTTAAAAAGTGTAGTTTTAATCCCACAAACCTAACACCGTTAATCTCACTAACTGAAAATTTTTACTCAACAAACTTAAAACGATGACTCAGCAATGAAATGATGACTCATTTTAATTTAAAATATATATAAATTGAAAAATAACTAAAAAATAAATAAACAAATGCTATGCGATCTACACAGACAACCGGCGTTTTGAGAGGACGATGAGGCCAAACCTGGAATCAAGCATTAATTTGTGTTGCTTTTATCTCATCGGAATGCCAGCTGCTTTGTGGCTTAGTTTCTTCACAAGCTTTGACTTCAAGGGCTTGTGGCTTAGTCTTATGGCCGCTCAAGCTTTGTGTATGGTCACCATATTGTTCACGTTGGTTCGGACTGGAAGGTCAAGCCATGAGAGCTCAGGAGCTCACATCGTTTTCTGTCATTTATAGTCATCCCTCATGATCCTCCGCTGCTCAAATCTCCATCTTCGTCGTTGCCCGTGAATTTCCCACAACTTGTGCTCCTAAATGCAGACAAGGTATCTCCCGTTTTTGTAGTAGCTAGATGGATACCCTGGTTTTGATTCTAAAGAAAAATGAATCTTCAAATCTTTGGATTTTGATTCATCCATGCTAATGAATTCTTCTTGCCGTCAAAGGCACTCCTGCGCTAATTCACTGTAGACGCTTCTTCTTCAATTCTCCCACCCACGTGTTGCTTTTCTCGTCAAATTAGGGTTTTAATAAATTTTCAATTTAGATATATTTTAAATTATAAATTAATGAATCGTCATTTAATTGTTGAGTCAATATTTTAAATTTGCTGACTAAGCATTTTCCGTTAGTATGGCCACCGGTGTTAAGTTAATGGGACTAAAAATATACTTTTTAAACTTAAAGGACTAAATTGAATCTTGATGCAAATTTAAAGGACTAAAAGTATACTTTAGCCAAGAAAATAAGTATAAAGTTTTAAATATTTATTCTATGCAAAAGAAATAAATACAAAGAAAATGACTTCTTAAAATAATTTTATTAAATATATGGGATGTGTGAGTAAATTTATATGTGGAAAAAAAATGATGTCCGAAGATTAATTTTGTTATTTATTTAAATTTTTAAAAATAATATTATTTTAAAGAAAAGAACCGAACCCTAATTTTACTCCTATATATAAGTGCTCTTTCTTTCCTTGTAAACCTATCTTTTGGCTCAGTCCAAAAAAAAAAAAAACCTATCTTTCGGCGCCACACTCCTACACACAAACATGTGTTCTTCTTTTTCTCTCTTTCAATTCCGTCTTGTTGTTCATTCATCTCCACCTCTACCCCTGATAATTAGGGCTCGTTTGGTATGATGGAATTGATTTTGATGGATATGGAAATGGAGATATATATGGAAATGGATATGGAGATGGATATGGAAATGAGGTTTAAAAATATGTTTGGTATGTCATGGAAATGAGACCTCATTTTTATTTGAAAAGACCAAAATACCCATATATATATTTTTTTTCAAAAAAAAGCCCTCTCCCCCTGCCAAAACTTCCAACCACACACAAAGATTCACACTATACCTCAGACAATCAAAACCATGAACAAAAGCTCAGAAATTGCTATAGAGCCACGAAAATCACGAGAATATGGGAAGTACAGATCACAAATGTCAAACACAAATCACACATAAATCGATTAACAAAGTTGCAGATCTGGTTGGAGACGACGCCGATCTTGCCGTTGATCTTATGTGGTTGAAGAGTTCCTCAATGGAGGTTGGGGGAAAAGATGAAGAAGACGAAGTCGAAGAAGATCGATGGTGAGTCAGGAAGAAGGGCGCCAACAGTGGTGGCGAAGAAGAAGGCCGCCGACATCGGTGGCGGAGAAGAAGGCCGCTGGTGGGTGGGGAAGAAGGTCGCTAGTGCGTAGGGAAGAAGGTCACAGTCGCCGGTTGTGGAGGTTATTGCCGCCAGTGAAGATGAATGATGGTGCGATGGCGTCGGGATGGAAAAAAACAAGAGGAGCAAAAATGATTTTTTTGAGTTGGAATTGACAAATCTGAGATTTTGACATGGAAATTATTTCCACCAATTTTGATGGAATTAGCCTCCACATGGAAATCAATTCCATGCTCTTAGATTTGTACCAAACAGGATAAAGGCATGGAATTGGCCTCCAATTCCATTTCCATGAGGCCAATTCCAGTGTACCAAACGGGGCCTTAGTCTTATCAAACCTTTCTTACTCTTCTTCCTTTGTTCATTATAGTCTTGTCATATCGCCACTTCTTCTTACTATACGTATGGTGCCTTCTTTTTCAAAATAAAAAATAATAATAATAATAATAATAAAATCATTTTTCATGTCCCACCTCCACATTTATGATGGCGTGTGTGCGCGCGCGAGCACGCACACACACTTATATATATAATTTTCCTCTGGTTATTCCTTCAAAACCTCGTCTCCCTCCCCTGAACTGTGCCGAAGTGTGTGTCTATATACTTTATATCTTTCAACATCTTTTGCCCTTTCTTTTGTGTCTAATTCTTTAGAACAAACCTACTGATAAACCCTTTTTTTTTATTTTATTAATTATTAATATTTATTCTGATGTGCCTACCCCTGGAGTCTGGACTCATTACTTGTGAGACAATATGAAACTCATATATATATATATATATATATATATGTATGTATATGTATTCCAACCCATTTTATATATTTTCTACCCTAAAGAAAATTTAGATAGGCATACATATCGATCTATATATATACCTATATAGCTTTCTATTTGAATAGCTTTCTTTTGATTTGTTGAACTCATTTCACTATTAGTTGGTTACTGTGTCTCGCCTTCCTTTTCTTTAATTTTCTACCTTCAGTGTGTACAGTGATTTTTATCCTTAATTTCTTTCTCTTTTTCTTTAAAACCAAATCTTAATTTTTTTTTTGTCTTTTTCGGCAACTCACTTCATTTGTGTCGAATCTATGGTTTTTTACTTAAAAGAACGACATAATAATCCATTCAACTTAATCAAACATTTTATCTCTCCTTTCTTTTATGCATCAGATTTTCATGCCTTTTTCAACTCCGTGGCCACAAACCACTGTGTGTTTCTATATGAAGATAATATGTGTTTTTAGAGGTAGCTTTATGTGTGTTCGGATAACAATGAAAAAGTGTTTTTTTTTTTTTTTTTACAAAACCTTGGTTTTGTCAAAAAGTCATCCAAACACCCTATCAAATGCCATAATCCCTTTTTTCATTCAAAACCTTGGTTTTAGGGCCAAAACCAAGGTTTTGACATAATCTATTTTTTTTCTTTTTCCTTGCGTGGGCCCCACACCACTCTCTCTCCCATCCTTTTTTTTTAATTTCGATGTTCTCTCCGTTTTGTCTCGTCAGTTTTTTTTTTTATTTTAAAATTTTAATACCCCCTCTTATCAATATAAGATCTATTTATCTAATTTAATTATATTAGAAAAATTAGTTAAGTTAATTAACATTACATATAGACAAATTTATTTTATTTTTGGTATTAATTATGAAATTTAATGTTAAATAATGGGTCAAGATGTATCCTTTTTAATGCCGTCAGGGTTTTATTCTCATATAATTTAACTTCGTTAGGTGAAATTTAACGGTTTTGTTAAATTTGGACCTTAACCCTTAAATAATATGTAAAATATAATCTTATCTTTATATATAATTATCACAAAAGTTAATGTCCCTTTTAGTAATTTGACCATGAGAAAAGCTATTATGATCACAACATTCAAACACTGTCATTACCTCAAAATCACTTTTTTCCCATAATCTATTCTCTCCATAATCTATCCTCTAAAAGTTATTCTCCATTTTTTTTTTCAAAAGTTATTCTCTAAAAGCTAATAAGAACACACCCTTAATGTCTATAATAGTTTATAGTGATTTTAAAGTAATAATGAATTATATATTAATAGATATATGTGTTTGTGAATTTGTAGCCTCTTATAGAGCTTTGGAGTAATTTTATAATTATTTGTAAGCTATCATGAAATTACAGGTAACTCTGAACATTCTTCTATATACTTGTGAATTGTGCATAATTGTGAATAACTATCTTTTATTAAAAAAAATATGGACTGAATTATATGTATGAGTGTATCTATTGTAAATTCTCAAATAAATAATATTACAAGTAGATTTCTTTATAACTCACTTTATTCACATGTAATTATAATTAATGTGTTGTTAGATTATTATTTCTTTTTAGGCGTGTTTGAATGTGATGATATTTGATACGAAATGGAAGCATGATTTGTTGTACCTTGTCTTTTAATGATAGTATATTTTATTGATGATTGAATATAAATGTCATGGTGGTTGCATTTGTGATGAGTTGGAGTAAGGAGGAATTTGTATGTTGAGTTCTTTTACCACGTGATATGCCATAACTCAGTGCACAGTGGATGGCACTTGTCAGGGCCCCTTCTTCCACGTTTTCCTTTAGCCGGGATTGTATTAGAACCGTGGGACATGTGACACCTCCTTAGTTGTGTTCTTTTAAGAAGGGGAGTTATAGTCCAGACTTAAGCTCTACACCTTTGACCGAATGTATCTTAAGAACTGGTGAGCTTGGGACAATCCGGTTAAATGGATGAGTTTCTATTGGACTATGTGTTAGCCTATGGTTCCAGTCAGCGGTATAAGGAGGAACGGTGATATAAGGGAGGTTGCATTTTGCATTTTGCATATTGCATAATTATATATTACATGTTGTGATGAATATACAGATTGACATAGTGATAATTAAATTTATCATTGTCTTGTATAAGGATTATAGTACATACGAATATATACGTAATCAGTTCCTTCTTTTCATCATATGTGATTTATTTGTGTACGGTAGAAACTTTAAGTAGTTATTGAGACATTGAATCTCATTATATTATATTAACATTTTTCATGTGAACAATCTAGTAGGAAGCTAGGGAAGGCACCCATGGAGCGAGCCTTGAAGGCTTTATTAAGCTCTTCGTGCACTTTTATGCCACTTTCTATTTAATTGCCATAACACTAGGATTATTTTTTTTTGTCCTAAGATATTTTGGTTGATAAATATTTGTTTGAGACTAAAATTTTGAACTAATAGTTGAAAGTATTAAGTAAGTATTATTCATGTTTTGTTCGGATAGAGCCCCCAAATTCACAAGTGATATTTTAACGGATTGAACGTTGAGTATATACGCCATTTCAAATGAGGTGTTACACCTGTAGTTAATACCTATATTCTTATAGACGACAAAACTTATTTGGGATTTTGCAATTCAAGTGGTACTTTCTTAGCTTTTCCCCTTTTATTATATGTATATTTATTGATGAAACTAACGATACATAAAGGAATTAGGATGTAAATTAGGAGCCTTAGGGTTTGTTTGGTATGAAAGATTTGGGAGTGGGGATGGGAAGAGAGGAGAGGAAAAATTTTTATGAGTTGGATTTAAAGGAAAAAATTGGAGAAGTGAATTACAAAGGTTTAATAAAGAGAACATATAAAATAAAAGAGTAAGAAAAATTAATTAAAAACTTTTAAACCCATTTATCTAATACTTTTAAGTCCAGTTTAAAAAAAAAAAAATTCCTTCGTCTCACCTCCCCTCATACCAAACAAGTCTCAAGTTTATTACGTAATCCTTCTGTAATATCCCAATCTTATTCCTAATGTGAAAGAATTATTAGGAAGAGATTTATTGAGTAACTTGAGGTTTGGAATAAATCAAATACATTATTTCTAATAAAGAAACATTAAATCAAGAAATTAGGAAAAATAATGGAATATGATAGGAAATTGAAGGTAGTATATATTTATTAATTTTAAAATAAATTTAATGAAATTATATTATGGACATTAGAGATTACTATAAAATTATGTGTACAAAGAAAACTTAATAAGACATGGTGGGATTAAGCTAAAGCATTTAAAATATTTCCCACATCAAAGATTATAAATATTTATAGTTATGAAATGTTATTTTTGTAAGATGCATAAATTGAAAATAATTATTTAGACTAAAGGAGACTCTTGACACACGGTGGTTAATTAAGCAAGAGAATTTAGAATTTTCCATTGCCATTATATAAGTTTAAGAAAAAAAAGAATTTATATATATATATATATATATATATATATATATATATATATATATATATATATATATATATATATATATATATATATATATATATATAGAGTAATGGAAAAGAAAAGGAAAAAAAAAAGAAGGGTTAATGGACAAAAATACCCATAAACTTTTCTCAAAAGTGCGTCCACCACCATAAACTTTTTTTGAGTGTAAAAGTAACCAAGAACTTTCAAAAGGGGGATAAAAGTGACACTTCCATTAAAAGTAACTAATAGCCGTTAACTTCATTACAAAATTACCAAAATGCCACCATCTATAAAAAAATTCAAAGAACAAAAATACCCATAAACTTCTTTCAAAATTGTGTCCACCACTATAACATTTTTTTAGATAGGGGTATTTTATTACTTTGGCACCGGAATTAACAGCCGTTACTTAGTTTTAACATAAGTGTCACTTTTACCCCATTTTAAAAGTTCATGATTACTTTTATACTCAAAAAAAATTTTATGGTGGTGGATGCATTTTTGAAAAAAAAAGTTTTATAGATATTTTTTCCCTTTAACCTAAAAAGGAAAGAAAGAAAAGAATAGTAGTAAAAAAATATTAGTGGGGCCCACGTGATTATAATATAATACTCCCTCCGCACACTCTTTCCACCGCGACACCCTTCATTTTATTTTCTATTGTTCCTTCGTGATTTGCTTAAGGTCTGTTAGGAATATGATTGCAGCGAAAAAAAGCTCAGTTGGGTGAGGATGAAGTGCTTGGCATAGCGTTTCAACGTGATGGGCTTTAAGTGGAGAAGCTCCTTTTTTTTAGAAGCTGGCTGAGAGAGCTTCTGTGCCATCCCGCACATCACCAGTCATAAAAGAAAAAAAATTATAAATGCAGTCAAAATTCTGCCTTATTGGTTTAGAATTCTGTGCATCACCAGTCATGAGAGAGCTTCTTTTTTTTTTCAATAATAATTTTATATTTTTCATTTTATCAATTTTTTAAATATTTTTTTGCTTCAATTATCACAATATATACAACTAATATATAAATATATAGTATTCAATAAGATTCATGCCCTTTTCAGTCATTTTCCATCTAAACGGGCTTTTCAAACACTAATCCAAACAAGTTTAAGGTTAGAAAAAAAATCACTTCCGCCACCATTAATCCAAACACAAATCATATCTACAATTTGAATTTTTTCCTATCTAACTTTTTCAGAAGTCAGGTTGTAAGAAAAGCACCTTCTTCACCACTAATCCAAACAGGCACTTAGTGCCAGAACTTCCAATCCTTTGTTAATGGGGGATTGAGATATTTTTGAGCTTCATTTATTCTCCATAAAATAATCAAATTACAGTCCTTATTTCCCAAATATTTTTTTACACAATAAGAGCTCTTTAGCAATATAAGTTTTATTGGATGCAAAGCAAGTTTGAAGATTAGGGATTGGAGCAAGTGGTGATTTTCAACAAATGGGAACCATAAGCCTGTAGATATGAGTAAATATTTACATTTAATTGGTTTAGAATTTTTATATTATATTATTTGAGAGATTTAGAGTTATGGTTTGAATGTTAGAGAAATGTTATGATTAAATATGATAGTTGTATCAATTAATCTTGACTTTGATGGTTGGGTTATATTTATTAGAAGTAGAATTGATGTTTAATCGGTTTATAATGTTGTTAAAGCTTGTAAAATGAAAGTGAGTATTTTGGTTGGAACCCTAAGTTAGAGAAATTGGGGATTTTGGTCTGTTTGAATTATTATAATCTCATTGTTAGTTCAAATGAGTTATTGAAATTCAAAAATGAAGGAATTTGATATTAGAATGGAGATTTAGAAAATATAAGTGATATTTGGAAGTTAGAGATAGAGTTAGAAACTTTAAATATATATAATTAAATTGATTATTTGTTCAACAATTTGATTAATGATAAATTGTATAATAATTATGTAGATTGAAGTTAGATTATTTGGTGTTTGCAAATTCAAAGCATTCAAGTACTGGTAATAATAAGCTTAGAGTAGAGGTAACATTGGTTGTTCTTCTACATACTTGTCAACTATGTATATATATACTAAATTGTTTTGGAAGTTGTTGTGCCTATGGAGGGCTTGAATTGAAATTTTATATTTGATAGAAACTAATATTATACTTAGAAAATATTCAAGCGTCATTGTGTATATGATAACTCATGAATATGTATTATAGAAATTGTTTAAGCATACTTGTGTGTTACAATGGAAAGATTTGGAAATGATGTTATGTTTTAGATTATGAACACATTTGTTATGGTTCCTTAAGTTGAAATAGTATTATTATCTTCATGATTATTGAGATGATGTATTTTTGATAAATATTGTTTGGAGTCATACTCATAATTTGGAACTTGAATATACATGACATGATTGTGATTGATTGCCTTTGATGCATATGGATGGTTGTGGAGTTGTGGTGGGAGATTTTGTATAAGTTAATACCACGTGATATGCCATCACTCGGTACACAGTGGATGACACTTGTCAGTAGGGGGTGAGCATGGTGTCCAGTGGCCCAGTGCGCCCACCCTGGCCCGACAAAAAATTGCTCAACCCAGCCCTAAAAAAGTAACCCACAAAAATTTTGGGCAGCTTTGCGCGGGCTAATAACTGGGCAAGGCCGGGCATCGGGCAATGGGTGCTGCCCTGCCCATTTAGCTCTGCCCGAAAAATTATTTTCATTTATTAAAAATATAAAATTTCATATCAATTAAACATTATTTCATATATTTTTTTATTTAAAATATATATTGTCTATTGTATAATACTCTTCTGGTCCTCTCTTTCTTGCCCTAGCCACTAAACACTATTTACAAGTAGACTTCTTCCTTTTTTCTTTACTTTGTGATGTATTAAATTATAGCTGCTTTTTTTTTTTTCATATGCTTCATTATTTGATCAACTTTTGGGACATTGAATTGATGCAAACTACTTTAACTTCACGGCTTTAATTACAATTGTTTTATTTCCTTATTTATAATGGATTATGGATGTTGTTTAATTTTTAAAGTATGGATATTTGTTAAGACATATGGTAGTTTTTAAATTTTAAGACTCAAGTTGCAGGCTTATTTTGAAATATCCCAATATGTGGAATCATCGAATGTATTTGAAGTTTATATTACCTAGGGCGAAGTTAAGACATATGGTATTAGTAACTATAGGAATGTTCATGAAATTTACACGGAATTATCTTTTTTCATATGTGGACAAGATAAGGTATTATCACTTGGGCAGAGAAGCTCACCCTGCCCAGCTCACCCTTGCCCAGCCCAAAACGGTTAGGGCTTTTAGTGGGCAGGGCCGGGCATTGGGCTGCAAAATGCAGCCCATTCATCCTACGGGCTGGGCATCGGGCAAGGGTCTCGCCCTGCCCAGCCTTGCCTATGCCCACCCCTTGTCAATGTCCCTTATTCCATGTCTTCATTTGGCCAGGATTGCATTGGAGCTATGGGACATGTAACATCTCCTTAGTTTTGTTCTTTTAAAGAGGGGGTTATAGTCCAGACTTGAGCTCTATACTTTTGGTCGGGTACATCTTAAGAAATGATGAGTTTGGGACAATCCAGTTAAATGGATGAGTTTCTGTTGAACTATGTGTTAGCCTATGGCTCCAACCAGTAGTTATAAGGCTGGTCAGGGGGTGATAAGGATGGTTTATGCATCAATCATTTGCTTGACATATTATATATGGGATTTATGATTTGAATATGATAAAGCTTTTGTATAATTATTTTTGTAACAAGGTTGAGCCATGTTTTTGTGAAATCTCTTGTGAACGATATTTGGAAAATGAATTATAGTGTTCAATCATTTTGGAACCATTTTTGGAAGGGGGTTTTAGCAACCGAGTCGAGAACTAGTTTGTGAAAGGTTTTTTATAAAGAATAATAAAAATAAATTATTGTAACTTGAACTTGATTTTTAGAACCGTATGTTTTTTATCCGGTTTGCATGTATATTTTTAAATAACCAATGGTTACTAAGATCCTTGAATCTTATGGTTGCTATATTCACATTTTTTCAAGTGAGAACGAAATGGGGTTGTAGGGAAGTTGTAAGATGTGGGCCTAGTTGTAGGCTCTTGTTAAGGTTCCTTTTACTTGCACATGTCATCAGTTGTCATTATTGTTTATATATGTAGTGCCATGACCATGACCTAGGAACTAATTAAATTAAGATTTCAAAATTCTATATAAATTGAATATTGCGAACTTTGGTTTAGGAAATGATTGGTTTTGATGTTTGATTGAGATATTCAATAAATGTTTGTAGTTATTGGGCTGAGCCCCTGTTGCTGTTATTTTGTGGTAACAGATTTGGATCAAGAGATTTAATGAGTTAGTATATGGGCTTGTGGAATGATTGTTGTAAAGTTGGGTTTTGAATGCCTGAGGCCTAATTGTTTATCAGGGATCCCTAGTACTTTATTTCGTTGTGTTTGAAAATGATTCTATCAAATTGTTTTGATTACGTTCTACTAACCGGGGTTGACATCCTATTGTTAAGTTTTACCCTTTTTTATCCTAATTAGCTTTTTAAACCATTGTTTAGAACTTTCTACCATGGAAATGTTATTGTTTGAGTTTTAATTCTATATTACCATGGTAGGGTACTTAATCAACGTATTAAATATGGTTTAGAAGTTAAAATGTTACACCTTCGGTATTTAATATAAGACATATTTATCTAATTTGATTTAATTAAAGAAGTTAGTTGAGTTAATTAACATGACATGTAATTTCTAAAACACCCTAATCATTTTTTTTTAATTCCCTTATGCCTTCTCTCCTAGAATATTGTTGAGAGAGCATCAATATAGGTAAATTAAACAAAGATTAACAAATATAATAAGTATCTCTTATATTTAAGACTAACATCAGCTCCGAATATATCTTATATTAAGCACAATATATTTTCTTTTGAATCACTTGATTCGATGGATTTGATGACTTGGTGGCTATCAACATTTTGGTGTACCAAGGGATCATGGAATCAAACCCCTTCTTGGCCACTTGTGGGAATTATTCTCTGGCGACCAGGAACTAACAACCAACAGGCGATAGCTGTTAGGCGACGATGGTCTCGAGCAATGACATTTTGGTCATTTGCCATGAAAACAGAATTTCAATTTTATTTTTGGGTCCTTTTTAAAATTTCATAATCTTTTGAGAATAATTTGAAATTAAATGTCTTCCGTGGTCTTTTATTAAGTTCTCCCCAAAAAAAAAAAAAAAAAAAGAATCAGAATACCTCGACCCTAGAAAACGCTGAATAGTAAATAACAAGCAACAAGAACCCGATCATAAAGAAGCCTTATGATTCTTCCTATTATGGAAGGGTATTATATAGAGTGCGGATCTTATTTTGGACTAGTTGGAATAGAAAATGGGTAATGGATCAATAATTTCTTCATATCACTAAAACCGGAGGCCAATGCAATTAGAGCCTGTAACTACTGGATTATTACATAAAGATGCATACCTTTTAATGCTTAAACCCTTTTCATCTTGGAACCCTATACAATGGAGTGCTCATGCAGTTCGTTCTCTATACTCTTCGATCATCTGGAAGGGCCATAAATCAGGAACTTACTCTGCTTATTAGGCTTCTCTATTCTCACGAGAGTTCTGCTACAAATCAACTAGATCTTTTTTAAAAGTTCTTGAGGCCCACTGCACTCCCTCATAAATATTTGTTGATGATTTGGAGATCGCTCCATAATGTCATTCCTTCATGTGATGTTCTCACAATTCATCACTTGAATGCCACTAGATTATGCCTCTTTGGATGTGATTGTGAGGAGACACTGGATCGTTCATTCCTCACTCGTCCTTTTACCCGAGCTCTCTAGTATGGGTGTTTTTATCTCCAGTTATGTCATCTGAATTTTGACACTTTCAAACAATGGCTCTAGGCCACTCAGACTCAACTACATCAAGATGGTCATATAGAATTAATATACTTAATCTCATTTTGCTGAATATATGATTGACCTTTACACCCCAAAAAAAAAATGTAGAATGACTTGTTACGTGTCATTCGTATTAAGGAAGGATCAATAGTCAGTCTATTGAGCAAGTAGTTAAAAATACAAGTGGCATAACCACTTCTATTATAAAATTATGTTAACAGGGGGGATAATAATAAATACCCAACTGTAATAGCACGAATTAGATTAGTGAACTGAATACACCTGCTACTCTTCTCTTCCCATCAGGACTCCATATTTCAGGGACACCCGAATGTGCCACAAGGCCTAACCTCTGAACCTGAAAAGATGGCTACAGACACCTGCCCAACTAATGTAAGGTAAGATAACTTGGTTGTACTTGACGAAAGTGCGAGGACAACGAGATGAAACTTGCATTGCATCCTTATATTTGAATTTGGCTGTTATAATTGAGCCAACATTATATACCGTCTTTTTCATATCACCTTAAAGCCACATATCGACTGCAATTTTCAAACATGATTCGATCATATCTCTAACATAAAATGGCCAAAAATGCCAGGGCTAGAAAAATATCGACAATTCATTGTCATTAGTCAGAATAATATCATCTTTGGTGTTATAATTGAGCCAACATTATATACCGTCTTTTTCATATCACCTTAAAGCCACATATCGATTGCAATTCCCAAACATGATTCGATCATATCTCTAACATAAAATGGCCAAAAATGCCAGGGCTAGAAAAATATCGACCATTCATTGTCATTATTCAGAATAATATCATCTTTGGTGCTTGTAGTTTATAGTTATTTTAATTTTAGTTCCTGAAGTTTACTTCATATCAAACAGTTAGCTCCTAAAATTTCAGAAGGATTAAGTTAACCCCGTTAATTAAACTTATGTGGCACTAACACGGTTAAATATGCTTAGGTGGATGTTGACTAGGAAAGCTGAGGTAGAAAAATAAATTCTAAATTTCTGCTTTTAAAAGTTGTTATATAACTAAAAAACAATAAAATATAAAACCCTACCTTTGTTCTTAACGGGGCTCTCTCATATCCCCGAGTCAAGGGCCTGGTTGCCAACCAGATTCCCCAATTTTAAAGTTCTTCGTTCTCTACCATTATAATCACATCGTTTATTGTTTAGTCTTCCCAATATATGCAAAGGGGAAAACATCTTCGGATTATTTCATAAATGAACTTCAAACTAATCCAGAGCTTACAACGATGAGTTAATGATTCACACAAACCTTTCTCTGTGACGATGAGTTGATGATTCCCATAAACCAGAGGCATATGCATAGCTTTTGAATTGAATCAGTAAGACGGCCGAGATGGAGATCAAAAAAGAATGATTAGGGAATGACAATCTTGAAACAAAACAAATTCAAAGACATAATGAAATCATTGAATGAAACAAAGGAGCCGAACACATCTACTCAACTTGAAAATCCAAGAGTCAGTAGTATTATTTGCAGTTTTGTTTGCTTTTTTTTTTTTTTTAAATATCAGTTGATAATTAGGTTCCTTTGAGTGTAATTGCAGCTTGCTCCTAGTCTATACTCCTATCACTGCATGCCAACACAACTCCAACCAAATGAAGGAAATGGGCTCTCCATCCTGGGTCTCTTCCACAGCCGCCGGAGACTTGGCACGGTTAAGAAGCAGAAGGAGATTAGCGTTTTATATTTTCATTTTCTTTAAGATGTTACAGATTTTAAAAATATAAGTTAAAATTTATTTTTCCACCACAGCTTTCCCAATCAACATCCACGTAAACATATTTAATGGTATTAATGTCACATAAGGTTAATTAATAGTGTAAACTCTAACTTCAAGTCCTTCTGAAACTTTAAAGACTAATTATTTAAAACAGAATAAATTTAAGCGACTAAAACCACATGTTTAAAACTTCAGGGACTAAATCCAAAATGACCATAAACCACAAAGACCAAAGATGGTAGTAACAACAAAACCTACCCTGTCAACTCCATTGTTTATACTGTCTTCCCTTTAATCCCTTTCTTCTACTCTCTTGTGCTATAATCCGCTCCCACACGTTTTTTTAAATACCCAATATGTATGTATGTATGGGCAAAATCACCGCTTTGCTCCACAGCAACAATGCTTAACTATTCCCCCCCTGCAAGATTCACCCTCTAATTCATAATAACATGAACCCACTACAAGCCTGAATCTAATTCCACAGCATTACAATATATCAACAGCTAATGGCTTGCCTCGACCCATTGAAAATCCTCTCGTACCATCTGGCATACGAGGTCCAGGAGGCTGCTTGGCTACCACTTGCTCGACAGGAACTGAATTATTTGAAGATGGAGTTCCTATGTGATTGGAACGACTAAACTGGTGACATTGAGATCGGCTTCGTCCCTTGCCCCGTCCCCGGCTACGACCCTTCCTTTGGCCACTCTCTCTCTCAAAATTATGCTCTTCCCCCTGCCAAATAAGATGTCAGATACAACCAGAAAACAAATGATACCTTAAAAAACTAGATACTAAAACAAAAGCATTGAACATATCACACAATTTATCAAGTTGTTTTAAATAATTTCTAAAATGAAATTTTAGTGTGTTTGATGTGCGCATTAAGAGTAAAAAACAAAAACGCCGAACAGTTTTAAATCCAAGTGTCATGTAGTGACAGTTAAAGGGTAAGAACCAAAAGATGTTTGAAAGAAATCTTTTAAAGGAAGAGGTTTGAGAGTCATGAGGAAACGCTAACATCATGTGGAAGGAAATGGCTAAAAGGGTTTTTATGGTTGCTATAGCAGTTTTGGGAAAATCATAAGGTCTTGGACAAAGAGATAAGGAGTACTAGTGGTGAAATGAGAATGTACAAGAGGAGGTAAAAAATAAGAGATTGTTTTAAATCCATACGCGTGCAATAATGCAAATAAATTGGCTAAAAAGGAAACTGAGTGCCACACATTCTAAAGTGTTTGAGGAATTTAATTAAAAATATTTATGATTAAATATGCATATTTATAATTAAAATATATTATTTTAATTATGACTAGTTTGACTCCGAGTTAACTTCTAGCTGACTTACTACCTCAACTGGTCTAGAGTCCCGTATAGGTTCGATAACCTTGGTTTTCATTAACTGGACAAAGCTTACAATTGTTTACCAAGACATATACTTTGAAAAGCCTTGAAAAAGAAAGATGTGCATGTTGCATATATCAAAGTCATAGAAAATATGTACAAGGGAGTAACAACTAGCCTAAGTAAGCCTAAGGTGAGACCACAAGACTTTTCCATAAGGATTAGTCTACATCAAGGATCATTTTTAAGCCCTTATTTAACCTGGTTTTAGACATTCTAACTAAACTCATACAAGAAATCCTCAAGCACATGCTCTTTGCAGAAGATATAGTTCTTATAATTGAGTTTGACTCATACAATATCTTTGCTAAACCAAACCAAGATAGGTAAAGTTTGACCAGAAAATCAGCGTGATCATCACGGTGCCTTAGTACTTTTCTAAGGACAGCAGGGATGATACGCGGAATTCCACACCTAGTTAGGGACACCAGTGTAGAGAGGGCTGGTTTGGAAAACTGAACTGAACCAGAGTAATATCTCTGGAGATAGATAACACACTGCTTTAAATAAAGCGCAGTGAATAACAAACCAGACCGCCTAAACAACCGGAGCACTGTCCGCACGAATGAATACACCACAAGGCCAACTTCCCTGGTTAGAGAAGAGGAGAAGAGACGGGCATTGGAGTCAAAAGGTTTTTATCTAAGTAGGAGTAAGACTGAATATATACATTGTAATTTTGGTAGGAGAAAAGTTAGTAGTGATTTAGAGGTTACTATGGGAGATTAAATCATCTCACAAGTGACAAAGTTTAAATATCCAGGATCAATTATACACAAGGATGGTGAAATTGAAGACGTTTCACAAAGAATACAAACTTGGTGGTTCAAGTGGAGAAATGCTATTGGAGTTATTTGTGATAAGAAAGCAATGAAGTCGTTGAATGAGATGTTTTGGTTAACAATCTATCTAAAGATTTGGTTGTTGATAGAGGATAATGGCTTCGTGCAATTCATGTAACCGACCCTATCTAAGGGAATAAGACTGCTTGTAGCTGCTAAAGATTGCTCCTTTCTTTAGCCTGATAGTGATGGCATTCAAGATTCTTGATTATTTTATGATGAATACAGAATTCTTGTTACTATCTACTGCTTTTTATGCTGCACAAAATAAGATATCAATATATGCGAGTGTTAATATCTGTTGCCTTTTTATGTTGCACAAAATAAGATATCAATATATGTGAGAACTTACGACAGGTTCATGCAGCTTAGAATCTGCCAAGTAAGAGTCTTCCAGTAGTTTCTCATTAGCCTGTTGCTCAGGCACAGAAGTACAATCCTGCTCACATTCCACCTCAACTTCAAGTCCCTTCTTTCCACGCACTTGTACATGTTTTGACTTGATTAAAACCAAAAAGAGCATATAAATAGCATAATCATATAAGATACATTACAAGTCTATCTCTTTTTGCCAGCACCAAGAGAAAGGAAAAGCATGCGGTAGCCAGGAGAATCCCTGAAGAAACATTATAAAGACTCCTGCAATGCAACAGCAAGATCTGACTCTGCCGAAATTATTCATTTGAAAAACGAACACTATCTCATGAGGGACATTTGGTACAAAGACTAACATTTCATTGCAAGAATCACATCATCGGAATCAGTTTATAAATATTTGGTCACTGACAAAGTGACAATATTTCTGGGAATCACGAACAGTTCCTCCAAAATACCCGTTTAATACCTTTTCATTTTCATCCACAAAATCACTTTTTCGTACTATTTTTCTTTCCATTATATGCACCAAATGATTTATTACATGATTAACCAAGATGTAAGACGATCAAACAGAAAATTATAAGATCCTACCATATACATATTATGTCATTTTATTTTTAGTGAATAAATATCCTTATGATTTAATTAGTTTCAACAGCAGTTTATTTTGTTAGTTTTTCCATTAATTACTGCCATTATTTATTAGGGTTATTTCTCTAATTATGTTATTGGGAATCATAGGTGGCTAGGAGATCGTATATACAGAACTCTGTACATACCTTTTCGATAAAATAAAGTGACCTGCAGGAGAGAAAAGCAAAGAGATGTTGTAATAGGATTCCATGTGGCAGTCTATGAATCGATAGAAGTTACTACAGGTGTTAAGTTATTTTCAGTTTATTATAGGAGTAGTTATTATTTGTGTAAGACAAGGTCTATCATTTAACACAATCTGATGTTTTATACATATGAGAAGATCCTATTTATAGTCTCATGAGGAGACATTAGTGGAGGAGTTGGTGGAGGGAATCAAGGGATTCACAATCATGACTCAATAAAGAAAAGAATTATGGTGACCCACTCTAACAACCCACTAGTTCCTCTAAAGCTAATATTCTAACACTCCCCCTCTAGCTGGAGAATATATGTCAACCATTCCCAGCTTGCGTTGAAAACCTTCAAACATTGATCTGCCTAGTGGTTTGGTCATTATATCTGCAATTTGATCTTCAGACCGTAGATAGGACAGTTTCATAATGCCTGCTTCAACTTTCTCTTTAATAAAGAGCTTGTCTATCTCAACATGCTTCGTTCTATCATGACAAACAGGATTCTTCGTCATTTCGATGCTTGACGTGTTATCACACCAGAGTTGCATAGGTCCTTTATGTGGAGTTGTTAATTCTTTCAATAGCCTTATAGCCCAAAGTCCCTCACACACTCCTTCGTTAACAGCTCTCAGCTCTGCTTCTGCACTACTCCTTGAGACCACCATTTGTTTCTTGCTTCTCCATGTAACTAGATTTCCCCATACATATGTGCAGTATCCTGAAGTTGGCCTCCTGGGTTCCCTATCTCTTGCATGGTTTGCATCAATGTAGATCTCAATATTCCTGGCAGTGCCTTTCTTAAAAAAGATTCCCCTTCCAGGATTTAGTTTCAAATAACTCAGGATTCTGTACACTGCCGCCATGTGCTCTTCTTATAGCTGGTGCATGAATTGACTTACTATTTCAACTGCATAGCTAATGTCGGGACGTGTGTGGGCTAAGTATATAAGTTATCTGGGACTCCATTTGGTTTGATCTCCAGGTGACAACCTTCTTCCATAGGTGTTCCTTCAAGTTGTGCTCCTAACATACCTGTTTCATGTAGTAGATCTAGAGTATACTTTCGCTGGGACATATTGATGCCATTTTTGGTTCTTGCCACTTCCATATCCAAAAATTATCTCATTTTTCCAAGATCTTTTACTTGGAACTTACATGATAGGTCCTTCTGGAGTCGAGTAATGGAATCTTCATCATCCCCTGTAATGACTATGTCATCTACATAAACAATCAGTATAGTGATTTTTCCATTATTTCGTTTGATAAACAATGTATCATCTGCTTGTCCCTATGTATACCCAAGTTTCTTTACTACTTTGGAGAATCATCCAAACCAGAGATTGTTTTAGCCCATACAAAGACTTGTTGAGCTTACATACAAAGTCACTTGGAGCCAAAACTTCATCAGGAATCTCCATGTAGACTTCTTCCTCCAAGTCACCATTCAAGAATGCATTATTGATGTCTAATTGGTGTAGTGACCAATCTAAGTTAGCTGCAATCGATAACAGCACTTGGATAGTATTGAATTTAGCTACTGGAGCAAATGTCTCCTGATAATCAATCCCATATGTCTGAGTATATCCTTTTACGACAAGACATGCCTTATATTTGTTGATGCTACCATCTGGATTGAACTTTCGAGTGAAGATCCATTTACATCCCACTGGTTTCTTTCCTTTTGGAAGTGTTGTAATCTCCCACGTTTTATTTCTCTTCAGTGCTTTCAACTCTTCTTCTGTAGCTTGTTTCCACTTTGGATTAGCCATGCCTTGCTGAAATGTGTTTGGAATTTTTATTTGTGTACTATGTACAACAAAGCTTTTCATTTTTGCAGACAAATTTCCATATGAAACAAACCATTGAATTAGATGCTGGGTACAATATCTTACCCCTTTTCTCAAAGCAATAGGCCAACCCAGTTCTTCAGGATTTAAATCCAAATTGGAGTCATGGTTGTTTCTTTGAATAGGAGAGTTCTACCAGTGTTTGGTTCTTCTTGAACTTGTTGACTGGACTCTTCTTCTTGTCTTGTTTCAGTATCCACCCCCGAGTTAATTTCAACATTTATTTCCAGTTCATTGGGTGTAGGTTCAGATTCATGCTCAGGTTTGGTAGGACTAGGCTGGTGTATGGGGACAAACGAGTCAAGGTCAGTTATAAGGTTAGGTTGTGATGGTGATGATGTAGTTGGTGGGACTTTGGATTGAGATTCTTCCGAAATTAGCTATTCAATATCATTACACTCCCCCTGAATGGGTAATGTAGGATAATAGGCTTCATCTTCAGAGAAGACGATATATTGGGAAATGAACAGTTCCTTGAAGTAGGACAGTAGCATTTGTACCCTTTTAGCGTAGGGGAGTAGCCAAGGAATATGAATTTGTTGCCATCTTTGTAATGAACAAAGACAACACAACCAAACACTTTTGGGAGTAAAGAATTGAAGAGTGGACAAGTTGGAAAATGTTCAAGTAGTTTTTGGATAGGAGTAATGTAACTGAGAACCTTAGAGGGCATGCGATTAATAAGATATACGGTTGTTAAGATCGCATCACCCCAACAAATGGTGGGAACATTCCTTGCCATTAATAGGGTTCAAGTTACTTACAACAAGTGACGGTTCTTACGTTCGGCCACTCCATTTGTGAGGGGTGTATGGACATGGAGTTTGGTGATGAATTCCTTCCTGATCAAGAAATTCCTTAAAGATTCCGCTCGTGTATTCCTTGGCATTATCACTTTGTAATACCTTAATGGAAGTGTTAAATTGAGTGCGCACAAAGGTATAGAAGGTTTGGAAGATTTTGGCTCCTTCGAACTTTTCCTCCATTAAGTAAACCCAAGTGGTTCTCGTGTGGTCATCTATGAAAGTGACAAACCATCAAGCATGAGAGGGTTTTTATTTGTGCTGGTCCCTAAATGTCGCTGTGGATCAATGTGCATGGTGCGGAAAGGGTGTAGGGCTGTTTAGGATATGAGGATCAAGTTTGCTTTGCAAATTGGCAAAGTTTCACAATAAAAAGGAACAAAGTTTTTATTGAATAAACTTGGAAACACATGTTTCATATAATCAAGACTAGGGTGGCCTGTGCGACAATGCCATAACAATACATCATTATTTTGAGAATTAGAGCTAACCAATGCTCTATTTGCCTTCCATGCATCTTTATTTTTCCGCCTCGATCCTTCAAGGTAGAAGGATCCATCCCATTCTCTAGACGTTCCAATCGTCCTCCTCGATCTTGAATCCTAAAAGATACATAGATCATTATTAGAGACTACTCGACATGTACGGTCCTTAATCAATTTACTCACAGATATTAAATTACAAGTGAGTGCAGGCACAAACAAGTCATTATGGAGTTCAAAGTGATTAGATAATGTGACCGTGCCAATTCCCTCAACTCGTGTGAAAACACCATTAGCTACTTTTGCTTTGAGGTGTTCATGACAGAGTTTAAGGTTGTGAACTAAGTTTTTGTTACCAGTCATGTGGTCTGTAGCTCCTGAGTTAACAATCCAAGTGTCATCACTGCATTAAGAGCTATAATGGAATTACCTGATTGTACCAGATTCGTACTAAGAAAGGAGTTTGAATTATTTTGCCTCTCTAGTAGCTTGCAAAGCATTTGTAGTACTTCTTGGTTCAAGTGATCACCATGTTCAATTTTCGACTCAATTGTGGTAAGGTGACTTTGAGAGATCTGTTTTCTGTTAGATGGTTTGCCATGTAGCTTCCAACATTCTTCTTTGATATGACCCTTCTTTTTGCAGTAGTTGCACCATTTGTTATTTCTCGTATCACCTTATGGTCCTCTCACAAAAAGTGCTGAACTTTCAATTTGACTTGGGCTACTTTAGTTCAAAAGTTTCCTGCTTTCCTCGAATTGTACGAAGTTAACAACATCAAATAGAAGTGGTAGTGGGCGCAGTCCCATGATTCTGTCCCTGATCTCCTCAAAAGGTCATTTAGGCCAAGTAAGAAATCATGTATCCTTCCATCTTCCACTATTTTCTTGTATAGTTGAGTATCTTTGATGTTTTCCCATAAGTGTACCTCAAACAAATCCTGTTGTTGCCACAATATTAGTAAAGCATTGTAATATTCAGTTACTAAAAGATTACCTTGTCTTAAATCACAAGGTTGCCTTTTTAAATGAATCAAGGCAACAATGTTATTAAGGGAAGAGTAGGTTCTTTGGGCTGCATCCCAAATCTCTTTGGCGGTGTTCGCAAGGAGAAAACCTTTGCTGATGTCCAAAGTCATCGAGCTGCACAACCAACTCATTACCTGATTATTTTCAGCAAACCATGTGTCAAAAACGGGATCATTGGGTTCTGGTTGAGGAGCTTCACCATTAATGTACTTTTCCTTCCTCTTGCCACACAAATATCTCAGAACACATTGGGACCATTGAAGTTAATTTTTCCTATTAAGTTTATGATTGATAATCATTCCTTGATTTTCTGTTAGATGTGCAAATTCTGATGTTACCTCAGAATTTTTAGAGGGCACAATGGTGCAAGATGAAATAGTGCTATCTTATGTTGAAGCACTAGTACCGGACATAAAAACCATAGGAATGGCTCCAGAATTCGTTGGGATGTGAGGAATAGATCAATACATAGGAGGGAAATCACGTGGATCCATGTTTTGGATGAAAAATGACAGTGGCGTGTGGGAGAACAGTGGCGGCGCATGAGCTCACACGTGGAGAAAGAGGTGGCACGTGAGGATCACGCGCAGCAGCCTGGAATGGTGTCTGACCACTGGGGTTTTGTCGATCGGCGTCTGTCGGTCCCTGTGGTGGTGGCAGTGAAGCTCAACTCGTGCATCAGCAGGAGAAAGCGGTGGCGCGTGAGAATCACGCACAACCTAGAATGGTGTCAGGCCACCGGGGTTTGACCGGTTGGCGTCTGCCGATCCTTGTGGTGGTGGCGGTGAGGCTCAACTCTCACTCCTGCCAGAACTTCAGGTGGCGTCCCTCTGCCACTCGCTCTCTTTCTCACTGTGTTGAACGAGTGCAGGTCGTCGAACTCCCTAGCACTAGCTCTGATGCCATGTGTAAAACAAGGTCTATCATTTAACACAATCTAATGTTTTATTCATATGAGAAGATCCTATTTATAGTCTCATGAGTAGACATTAGTAGAGGAGTTGGTGGAGGGAATCAAGGGATTTACAATCCTGACTCAATAAAGAAAAGAATTCTAGTGACCCACTCTAACAACCCACTAGTTCCTCTAAAGCTTAATATTCTAACATTATCAGTTATAGGGGAGGTTGTCTTCAGTTATTTTATGTCTTATCCTATTAGCCTATTTATATGTTTCATGTATTAGTCTTGAGATATGAATGAAGAATTGTATTGTTTCTTGAAACTCTCCTCTCCCCTAGAATTTCAAATGCTGATTATAGATTTCTTTCCTTCTTAATTCCTCTCTTTCATTCTTCTCTCTCTATTCCTCCCTCTCTTCTCTTATCTTAAATTCCAAAATCTATCATGTAGCAAAATAAGGGGGGAATATAGAAAAAAGGGAAAGAGATGTAAAGAGATATAGAAGGAAAAGAGGGAGATGACCAACAAGCCATATAAACTTCACTAATAATCAATCAAACATTATATAACCCTAATTACCAAGGATTTTATATAGAGCCCAATAGATAACACATAATAACATATTAATTCAAATTCTAAAAGAAAAAACGGCTCTTAGCAATTCAAAAGGTCAAAATTTATTATAATATCCCAAAATAATCCTTGATGGTGATGAACCATAACCCCGTTGAAAGGCTTTATAATTAGATAAATCAATTAAAAAATAAAAAGAGAGGCTAATGAACCCTTAAAAAAGTTTAATTATTCACCATTAAAAAAGAACAATTACATGTAAAATAAGGCCAATTAAATTTACAAAAAAAATAATATATGACGCAATATTTTACTGCCATTCTACATTACAACCATTTTGGACCTCACATTCCCCTAAATATAAAATCTTTCTAACAGATCACATGTCCCCTTAGGTTCTATTGAATAGATTTGCAGGGCATAGAATAAATGAATCGTTATTTTTCATTGCTCAAATGTTGCTTAGAAGATAAATCAGGGGAGGGAAAGATTAACAAAAAAATTGTAAATATAAAAATCACAATGTAGCAATTACATGACTAATTGTATAGAACAGAAATAACAAAATCGATGAAGTGAAAATTCGTAAGCTGTAGATCAAGCTCCTATCCCACCATGTCCACTTCCTCACCCTATATCAAACAGATCATTATCATGCACAACACCAAAGAGCTCTATGAGGACAACCAATGTGGTGCTACCCCACTGCATTATAGATGTCTTAGGTTGTAATAAACCATCTTATATGGGAAAGATGAAGGATTGAGTGGCAAAATAGTACGAGTGATCAGTGCAAAGAAAACATCCAACCAATAGGCATACCTCGCCGACTTAGGGTGCATCACTGACCTGGAGACAGGGAGTAGTGGCCCCTACAAAGCCTCTAGCCACTCTACTGCCATACTATAGTGACTCCATACAGCATCTTTATAGAATAGTGAGTAGCTGAACTCAATAGGACACTCATCCATTTAGATAACATATTCGTATTAGGCTCAATACTAAACACTTACCGGTTTCATTTTCTCACATTAGAATGCTAGAGCACCAGGGAGAATATTTTCCTCTCTCATTTCCTCAGTTTAACCAAATAATAACGCTAAACTATGACTTTTTAATGTCAAAATATATGAATTACAAAGAGTGAACTGCCACCAGTTTCATCTTCTGCTACAAGCCAAATTTTATTAGTGGTAAGAAAATCTGCATGGTATAAGAAAAAAAACTAAAGCAAGGACCTATACCATGCATCTAAGCATTAGACGAACCCGGAGGCCACTCCGCCAATTCCTCTCATCATTCAGCTCAGCAACCTGCAAATCATTATCAATCTTATTACTACGTGGCTATATTTGGCATCTTAAGTAAAATAAGCCGAAACAATAGCCAGTCAACTAAAGTATGAGTACTTACTGCTCTCTCAGCTAGCTCAACAGATTCATATTCAACAAATGCATGCAACTGGCACAGAATAGCTATATTAGATTCATTCAATTATCCTCTCTTCAGAAGTAGCTATATCAGAATCTCATTGTTTGAATGTCTAATTATCCCGCTGATAAGTATATGTGCATTTCTGACATTATATAAATTACTAGTAATTCTAGGTGTCAAGTGGGTATGTATTTCATAAAAGAACCGATAGAAAGCACAATACATCATCGGGAGACTAACGTCGAGACTAGGAAAAAGGGGACATTTTTAAATTGATATGGCCAAATCGGCAAAACGGCCCTAACTTCCAACAGATGCGAAGCCAAGCTCATAGGACCAAGACAGAAAACATCAATTAACATCTCCATGGGTTAATTCTGAATCATGAGCAAGATGATCCATACCTTAGCGTGCAGCCCCTTACATAAACATTCAATGGCACAAACAAAAAGGCGTGATATATGAAATAGCACATGAAATCATTATGTGGAACTCAGACAAAATATTCAAGAAAATGATTGACAATCACAGAGTTCTAATCAATTATTCACACCCACAGAGTTATATTTGATTGTTGAGACTATAAGCAAATCTTGAAGTTCATGTTTTAAAGCCCACACATCAAAAAGCAATAAAAACAAATTGTACCTATGCGTGCCTCACAAGTGAGCTACTAATACGTCTATTCATATTATGTCTACCTTGTTAGATAGAGGCATGCCATCAACTTTTGCCAATCTTGATGTAGAAGAAGCTCCACCATTTGAGGATTGAGGTGGGCAAGTCCGAATAGTATTCACACTGCCGATTAACACAAATGATAACTAGAATTCAAGGTTTTGAATCCTTTCACTACAAATGTTCAATTGAAAAAGCGGGCTCCACTTCAAAGCAAACACAAATAGAAGCTACACCAGTACCTCCCCACAGCAGAGAAAACCTTGACAAGATTCTGGTGGCAATGATCCTCAGGTAAGTTCTCAGCTACAACAATGCGGGACTACAGAAAAGAAGGAAGTTATTAGATGAAGCACGAAGGAGAAAAAGGGGAACTAAAAGCTACCATCATTAACTACAATAATACATCACAAGTGTAACAATAGGAAGAAAAACACATAATAAACAGGTAAAAGGAAATAAGAGAGGAGAAGAAAATCACTTGTAACTCTTCTATGTCAGACTCGGTCAAGGGATGCAGGCGTCTGACTTTTTTTCCATCTTCATTAACTACCTAGAGAATTCAGATGCAGTCTGCATTAAAAACAATATCCATAGACTAATGAAATTCACAAAGTAAGAAATTCAAGAAACTTACAAGTTTTGATGAGTTCCTCAAAACAGTTGCAAGCTGGGAGTGACTACTTATAAGAGCCTTAATTTTCTTAAATGATGCAACGACAGATATAGGCACTACATGATTTAGGAAAAGCATTAGAGAGAATACAAAATGGCAGACCTCAAAAGACTAAATCCAACTCTAAACAAGAATCAAGATATCATATTGTAGAACTTGATGACCTTCAGAGTCCAGATCAAAATTTCATCATACCATTCCCTCCCCTGAAACGTGGACAGAAGGAAGGTTGTGGAGGAAGTAGCATGAAATAGTCAGCCCCTAGGTTATTTAATTACATGAGGAGAAAACCAATAAAAAAAAATAAAAAAAAAAAATCTTACCATAACCTTCAGGATCTTTGTTAATGAACCGCATCAAATGATCAGTTGTAGCTAAGTTTAAATCACTGAAGTAATATTCTACCTACAAATGAAACAATATAACAACATCTAAGCAAAAATGTATTGGAGCTATGATGGCTTAATTTCAAGAAAAGCACGTTATAAATAAATATATTTTCATGAACATATAAATTATGCATACTTATTAATCATTCTCAATATCCTTTCCTGAAATAATACAAATGCAGAAACACCAAAGCCCTAACACCTATGACACAAGTGTGGAAAGCATAGGTTCAGGAGCAATCCCAATGTCGACTGATTCAAGGATAAATATCCAATATCGATGCGAAAAGCTGAAAGATAAACACGGAAGTCACCTGATTCAAAATCTTCTGAGTAGCTTCTTCAGGCAGTTTATTCTTGAAAGGAGTGTGATCCGGCTCAACTTGGGACTTCTGAACTGACTGCAAGCCTGGGTCCTGGTCCCCCGATCCCCCTCCACCAGTGCTAACATAGTACTGATGCTGATGAGGATGATAATGAACCGGATGCTGATGGGAAAGATGGTGGTGGTGACTCTGAACAGGGACGACGTGACTGCCCACTGGCATATGAGGTCGAATCGGCACGTGGAAGGGCGATGTTGGAGTCGGTGGGTAAACACGTACCATACCTGGGGGCGGGGGAGGAGGAGGTGGTGGAACAACGAGCCTAGATTGTTGTCGATCGGTCCGTGAAGTAGGTCGAGTAGGCACAAACTCAGGTGCCTGCGCGTTGAGTCGGCTGGAAGAAACGCTTCTAGAAAAAGGCCGATCTGGCTGTGATTGAACAGTACAAGATGACGATGCATCTGGGGTTTCCCAGACTGACTCTTCAGCCATTACAACGGGATGTTGGAACTATATTAAGCGATCAAAGAGAATTCTGAACGGTTAGGGATCGGAGTTCTGACTTCTGACTTAAGAAGCGTCGGGGGAATTCAGTGCGACCGAGTGGGATTCAACAACAGCTCCGATGGAGAAAAATTCTCAAATTTTCGGTGGAATCCTTTCTCGTAAATATAGGGGACGAATTTTTTGCCCAGCTTTTGCTTTGGACAAAAAAAGTCAGTGACGACTTTAAAAAATACCAAAGTTCAAACCCGTACCAGACCGGAAACCGGCGAACCGGCCGGTAAATCGGTCCGGTTTGGGTTCATATTTTTTTAAAAAAGAATTTTTTATTTTTTTTTTAGAATTTTATATTATAAATATAAAATTTTCAATTTCTCACCGGTTTGATCCCGGTTTAACTCCGATTTGACCCCGATTTGACCCACTGACTCTTAACTCAGTACCCCGACAGGTTCAATGCCCGGTCCAAGTTTTAATACCTTGAAAAATACTCCCTCCGGTCCTAATTATAGAACATATTTATCTAATTTTGAGAAGTTAATAATAGTAGTTAAATTAATTAATCTTATTTATTTTCCTAAAATGCCCTTATTTAATAAGGGTGATTTAGGAATATTACATGAGTCTACCATGGTCTTGTGGGTGTCCTTCTCAAACACTGTCTTTTACCTACCCATACCATGCTCTATGTCACCATAGCCTGCCAGAGTAATAAAAAAATAATTAAAAATAAATTAAAAAAACAACCAAAAACAATTAATGAACTACAGAGTTGCAGCAACCCTATCAACGTCGTTAAATCTTTAATTCAAGTTTTTCTTGCCACGTCTATTAAAAAAAAAGTTCCCAAATGAGCGCCAAGTTTTTTATGCCTATCATTAAATTGGAGTTATGCTGGTTTGGTTCGAGTGGAATTAAAGAAAAGGAAAGTTACAATTTTTAAAAATAGAGATGATGATGTTGATAATGTTAAATTGATTTTCTTACCATTTATTCTTATAAAATAAAAGAAACAATAGAATTGAGGTATATGTGACATTAATGAGTTGCAAGTATTACCCACTTTATAGAATACCTATGTATATTATAAAATTATTATTGTGTTTCATTATTATTGAGAAAGTATTAATGGAGGGTATTTTGGGAAGAAATTGATAAAAATTAAAACTTTGTCCTATAATTAGGATCAAGATCAACTCCCAAATATTGTCCTATAATTAGGACCAGAGAGAGTACTAATACAAGGGGGAGAAAACCATTTTATATAGGGTTAAGGGGCAAAACTACCCTTAAACTTTTCTCAAAAGTGTACCCACCACCATAAATTGTTTTTTGGTACAAAAGTAACCATAAACTTTTAAAAAAAAGGCAAAAGTGACACTACTGTTAACAGCCGTTTATTCAAAAAATTTTAAGGAACAAAAATACCCATAAACTTTTCTCAAGAGTGCACTCACAACCACAAACTTTTTTTTTGTGCAAAAATAGCCATAAACTTTCAAAAATAGGGCAAAAGTGACGTTATCTTACTGGGTTCAAATGTAATCTTTTGATTATTCTAAGTCCAGGCAAAAAACACATCGACTTATCTACCATGATTTTTCCAAGCCAAAAATTGAAAAACCCATCTTTAATAAAGATGATATCACTATCCTACTCTCACCGATGTGAAGTAAATGAAATTGTTTAGATCCTTCCCCATCAACAATTTTGGCAACTGCGTTTATGACACCATTGATGTCAACAATTCCATTTACGACATATCAGTGAGAGCAGGATGACGACGTCATCTTCATTAAAGATCAGTTTTCCAATTTTTGGTTTGGAAAAATCATGGTGGACAAGTCGAGGTGTTGTTTTCCTGTACTTAGAACAATCAAAAGATGACATTTGAACACAGTAAGAGAACCGTCATTTTTGCCCCACTTTTAAAAGTTTATGGTTACTTTTGCACCCCAAAAAAAGTTTATGGTGGTGAGTGCACTTTTGAGAAAAATTTATGGGTATTTTTGCCCCTTAAAAACTTTTGAGTAAATGACCGTTAACGGTAGTATCACTTTTACCCCTTCTTTTAAAGTTTATGGTTACTTTTGCATCCAAAAAAAGTTATGGTAGTGGGTGCATTTTTTAGAAAAGTTTAAGGTTAGTTTTGCCCCTTAACCCTTTTATATATAGGTATATTTTGGGTTAATATAATGTTAATCTTTATATATTGCCGCTACTTTGGTTTTGATATGTTTTAAACTATAAATTTTAATCCCTCAACTTTCATTCCTCTAAAATGTTAGTCTATGTACTTTAATAAAGATCATAATGATGTTAAATAAGTTGATGTAACACTAACATAATCAACTATGTCAATGTGACTTGATGATTGGACAAGCTAACTATGGTTCTAGTAGCTTACATGGCTAAATGACAAAATTTTAAAAAAAAAATTTGAAGAATCAGCGTGAGACAACACTATCTTCCATGGTTCATTATCATCTTTAGAGAGGCACCCATCTAAAAGGGCGTCCGCATTCCAGACTCATCTCCCTAATGAGAAGAGAATTTCTCATCACCCAAACGACGCCATTTCACTTAGTGGATAGATCTGAGCCGTTAAAATAAAACAAATCATGGCCATCTAATTAGGGTTTTTTATACCCTGCTATATGCGACATCTACGAAGAGGCAAGAGAGGCAGAGATAAGGTTGTACATAAACCAAACCGGGCTGGGCAGGTCATTGGCCCTGGTCTGGTCTTGTTGGAGGTTCGGGCTAGACAATTTGACCCGAAGCCCGTCCTGCATAAATGTAAACTCGATAGCCATCGGGTTAGGCAGACTAGACCATAATGGACCGAGTTAGTGGTCTACTAGCCCAATCCAGGCTTGGTGTTTTTTTTCAATAACCTAAAATTAGACCAATAAAAAAGGAACCTGGATATCATCAAGATCCTACTCCTTATTAATATAGCAAAATCCTTTAATTTGCAACACAGATGAAACATATAAATGACTTGCCCATATATATAACTAATAACCATGCATTATTATCAAATTCATCAATAACCTACCCTTAGATAACAAGCATCATCAAAATAATCAAAAGGCACAAGTCTAAAGAAAAGATAAAATATTCAGGTTATAACCATAGTTTAAAGTCCAAATGATCAGCCAAAGTCCATAATTATAAAGCTAAAAAGGTAATACGAAGTCTATGACTTGAAATAAAATATCAAAAGATAATCAGCAACAAGGTAATCTAAGATCCATAATTTATCATGGTAGCACAATATGAAGTCCACGTGTGCATTTAGTCAATTTCCTCCATGGATATAGCAAAAACAGCTTCAACATCAATCACACATGAAGCATCTGCAAAAAAAAAAACAGCAACATTATATTTTTTCAAAGGATATGTAAAGTAAAGAATCATTATATTAAAAACATTACCAGAATCTTCAAAATTTTCAAATTCACGAAGCTATTCAATGAGTTCTGATAGTGATTGCCCAGGAATAAGCCAATTTTGGGGACAAATAAAAGCCTAAGCCACAAGCGCTAATGAGCTTCGATATTGATCAGCTATATGACCTCCTATGCTAAAAGCAGATTTGGAGGCAACTGTAGAAACCGGGATGGCCAACACATCACGTGCCATGTAAGAGAGGATTTTGTACTTCATAGAATTTGCTTTCCACCAAGCCAATATGTTGAAATCAGCAAAAATAGGGACATCATTAGGTGAATCATCAACAAAATACTTTTCCAGCTCTGTTTGAGAATAATTTTAACTTCTTTCTTTAATTGAGGTTGACTACTGAAGGCTCGGATCACGATCCTCAACATTTCCTACAATACTTGGTGAAGATGAAGGTGCAATAGAA
Organism: Inga laurina; assembly: GCA_963855925.1. Taxonomy (NCBI): domain Eukaryota; kingdom Viridiplantae; phylum Streptophyta; class Magnoliopsida; order Fabales; family Fabaceae; genus Inga; species Inga laurina. The sequence continues at coordinate 86,104,475 of OY979702.1, forward strand.
GATGAAATAATATTTGATTCAAAATATTCACCAACAGAGGTAGAGTATTCTTCAAACATAAGATATAAACAGTCATTGACCCTGTCTTTCATAGCCAAGCAAACTTTATGGTTATGAAACAGATTCTCAAATATGTGATTAATATATTCCAGCTTGGAATAAGGATCCAATATGACAACTACAATCAATAAAGAATTCATAATTTATGCTATACCCCAATATTTTCCATACTTTACTTTCATGTCGAGAGACATATCTGCAAAGAGAGAGTTCGAATTCAACACATTCCTTTCCAACAGCAATTAAACACATGCAATTTGATGGAAGTAGGAGTTTAAAGTCACATTAATGGAAGATGAGAACATTAATGTATTCCAATCTTTTGCTGTTGGTAGGCTGTCACGCTTTTTTTTGTTTTTCTTCATGCGCATCACACTCCTACTTGAAGAAATCACATGATTTACACCTATTACCAGAGACCTTATGTGAATCAATCATAAAGACATCATATGCTCCGTATTCATGCCTATAGGGGCAAAGTATGCACAATAGTCATCATCCTCATTACTCATTCTGTCAAAGACTTTTTGGAACTTTAATGCTGCCTCCAACATTAGGAATGTTGAATTCCAGCATGTTGACACATCTAAACAAACAAGGCTTTTTGTATCAGCCATTTCAACTTTTAGCAAAGGCCTTAAACTTTGCAAAACGTGCCAGGGATAAGTAAACATATTTCACAGCACTTTTTATACTTTCAAAGTTGTCTTTCAAATCTTTCAACCTTTCACAAACTATCAAGTTGAGGATATGAGCACAAAACCCAATGTGCAAATAATCTCCATTACATATCAGTCATCTCCAACTCTTCAAACATTTTTTCAAATAGGATAATAATGTAGCATTTGATGAGGCATTGTCTATTGTAATAGTAAAAGCCTTTTCAGTTTCCCAATCTAATAAACACCTCTTTATGGTCTTCCCTATTGTCTCCCTTTTGTAACCCTTAACTATACAAAAATTGATGATCCCCTTATGTAGATTCCATTCAAGATCAACAAAATGGGCTGTCAAGCATAAGTAATTAAAATTATGATTAGATGTCTAGTAGTCGGTAGTAAGACAAACCTAAGTGACACATGTCCTCAAAATCTTCTTCAAAACCTTGATCTCTCCAAGGTATAACTGCCAACAATCCTTGACAATTGTAATTCTAAAAAGGATGGGAAATTGAGGCTCCAGCACCTTCACAAATTTCTTAAATCTGGGCTTCTCAACAATCCTAAAGGGCAACTCATCACAAATTATGAACTCAGCCAAGGCTCTTTGTACACTACAAAAAATCATCGGATTAGCGACGGAATTTAGCGACGGAATTTCCGTCACTAATTAGTTTAGCGACGGAAATTAGCGACGGAAACAAATTAGAGACGGAATTAGCGACGGAATTTGTTCCGTCGGTAAAAAGGCCGTTACTAATTAATTAGGGACGGAATTTTAAATTCCGTCGCAAATTAGAGACGGATTAGCGACGGAAATTCCGTCGCTAAATTAGAGACGGAAAATTCCGTCGCTAAATTCCGTCTCTAATTAGAGACGGAATTCACTAATTAGTGACGGAATTTTCCGTCGCTAAATTAGAGACGGAAAATTCCGTCGCTAAATTCCGTCTCTAATTAGAAACGGAATTTACTAATTAGAGACGGAATTTAGCGACGGAATTTTCCGTCTCTAATTAGCGACGGAATTTCCGTCTCTAATCCGTCTCAAAATATTTTTTTTATATAATTTAAATTGCCACATGTCCTCACAATGAGCCTCCACATGTCCCTCGCCGACGGCCGCCACGTGTACCCACCGCCGGCCACGTGTCCCCGTCAGCCGCCGCCGCCTCGCCTTCGCCCTCCACGTGTCCAGCTCTACCGCCACGTGTCACCCTCCAGCGTGGGCCACATGTCATCCTCCATCGCGCGCCATGTGTCCAAGTCACAAATTGGTTGCATTTTGTGACCAAGTTGGGATTCGAAGCCTTGACCTCCCACGCGTGTGCCAGTGCCTTTACCAGTTGAGCTAAGAAGAACCTGTGTAATTTAAATGCAAAATCATATATATATATATATATATTTCTTTGTGAACAAAATTAGAAATACAAAATTTAATCTATTATTAAATATTTGAATTTAGTTTTCTTATTTTATTTTATGTATTTTTTCTACCTAAATTTTTATTATTAATATCTTTTTTATTCATTTTATGATATATTTTATTTTTTTTTGCATTTATAAAATGTTTTTATTTGTATATAATATATTATTAAAAATTCAAATATATTATATTATAATTTCAATTTCAAAAATAAATTTGAATTAATTATTTTATTTATTTATTTTAATATTTGTATTATAAATTTATAATTATAAAAAAAATATAATTATTGAAAAAATTAATTATTTGTGACGGAAATTAGAGACGGATTAGAGACGGAAATTAGGGACGGAAAAATTCCGTCGCTAATTTCCGTCGCTAATTTTTAATGACGGAATTAGAGACGGATTAGGGACGGAATTTAGAGACGGAATGTAATTCCATCTCTATTCCGTCGCTAAATTAGCGACGGAAAAATTCCGTCGCTAATTTCCGTCGCTAATTTTTAATGACGGAATTAGAGACGGATTAGGGACGGAATTTAGTGACGGAATATGATTCCGTCTCTATTCCGTCGCTAATTTAGTGACGGAAAAATTCCGTCGCTAAATTCCGTCGCTAATTTTAGGGACGGAATTAGAGACGGATTAGGGACGGAATTTAACGACGGAAATTGATTCCGTCGCTAATCCGTCGCTAATTTAGGGACGGAAAAATTCCGTCGCTAAATTCCGTCGCTAATTTTAGTGACGGAATTTGTGAGGGATTAGCGACGGATTAGCGACGGAATGAAATTCCGTCGCTAAATTCCGTCGCTAATTTTCATTTTTTTTGTAGTGGTATACTCTTATCATTGTACTCATGTGGACCCTTTCTTGTGTGGCTTTTGACAAGTAATTTAACATGGGTTTCTTCTTTTATTCACCTTGTTAGGGTTTTTTGGACACTTCAACAAATGCCTTTTCAAAGAAGTTGTCTCATGCTTGTTAGGGTTGCAAGTATAGGTGTTGTTGCAATACTTGTAATATGCTCTAATCTTTCCATTTGTTTTTTCCACTATATCTTCACAAAATGGTCCTAAACTTCATATGTTTTGGGCTTACTTCGTTATGGTTCTTTTCTCTTTTAAGGATTTTCACCCCTAACTACTTGAGCCTTTTATGGTACATGAGAAGGTTCTGCCGTAGAAGTAGGAGCAGATGTTGCTACAGTAGTAATGGTGGCAACCGAGGAGAAATAGGACCAGGATTAGGAAAAGGAGTTGTAGAAGGTCCAGAGCTAGTCAAGACAAGGTTATCATCATATTGGAGAGTGACAAAGACCCCTTTATTAGGCATTGTTGATATAGAATTTGCTCTTCCATTTCAAATTGACAATAGACCTGAACAAAACAAAAGAAGAAAGAATATAAAGTAACACTAAATCAAATAAAGTTGATAAAATATTTTATACAAAATAGCACAGAAACAAACAAAGGAGATAAGATATTCTAATCTATATAAAATATAACATAATCAGATAATCCAAGAAAGTACCGTGAACAAGATAATAAAATAAGGCAAGGGGCATGTGATCCAATAAACTAATAATAACAAAATAAAATAATATAAATCCCATAATATAACATGATTAGAATAAAATACTAGAGAATCCAACAATAATATCATGAGGATACTGAAGTTTGGACCATATAATAAACAAGTTCAATTCTTATAGCATAAAGTAATTTAAAATGCCCCATGGAAACAAAGACAAGGTGGTAAAGTTTTAGTTGTGTCTTGTCAAACAAGTCCCCAATATGCTTTTGAATATAATAAGTTTGGTCTCATGGAAATAGAGACGAGGCTTCCATAATAAAATATTTCAATGGCATCGTATTTAGTCATGTAAGCAAAAGAGCTTATACAAAACTATATTTACACTAATCTATCTAAATGAGAGGATTACAAGATATATTTATATACAAAACAGAGACAGAAAAGGAGTGATTAACGGAAACAATTCAAAGAGTAGTTGAGGAATAGTCAACAAACTCCACCATCGAATTGCTTCTTCAACTATCTCATGCCACTGTATTGATCTATGTTCATAACACTCCCCTTCAAGTTGGAGCGTAGATGTTAATCAAGCCTAACTTGTTACAAAGATAGTCAACACGAGTCCCATTTAAGGCCTTAGTTAGAAGATTTCCCAATTGATCACTAGATCGCACATGCCTTGTAGAAATAAAGTTTTCTTTGATCTTATCACGTACAAAGTGAAAGTCGATCTCAATATGTTTTGTACGTTCATGAAATATTGAATTATAAGCTATGTGTAGGGCAGCTTTATTATCACACCACAGCTTTGCAGGCAATGACGTAGGAAAACCAACTTCCTTCATTAATTGGTGAATTTACACGATTTCTTGCGTGGACTGAGACATGGCTCTACACTCAGCTTCCACACTTGACTTAGATACCACATCCTGCTTCTTGCTCCTCCAAGATACCAAGTTTCCACCCACAAACACAGTATCCTGTGGTGGATCTCTTGGTAGACTTTGACCCAGCAAAATCAGCATTGCAAAAACATTCAATCTCGGTGTGGCCATGATTTGTATAGAGTATACCACGACTAGGTGAGCTTTTCAAGTAATGTAAGACATGTTCTAAGGCTTCCCATTGAGTAACGGTTGGTGTTGTCATGAATTGGCTAAATACACTCACTGGAAAGGTCACATCAGGGCAAGTCACCTTGAGATAGTTTAGCTTCCCAATCAATCTTCGGTATTTCTCAGGGTAGGCAAATGGCTTGATCTTTTCAGGATCAACCTTTTTTCTTACATCCTCAGGTAGTTCGTCAAACGGTATGCTATCATCAATGTCCAAGAAAGGATTAGGAATCATGGGAAAGCTACTGGGTGTTGCCCCAAGTTTCCCAGTCTCCTTAGGCAAATCCAGAACATATTTCCATTGTGTCAAGAGAATGCCTTTCGTGCTTCTCATAACCTCGATCCCAAGAAAATATTTTAACTAACCCAGATCCTTTGTTTAGAAGTGAGAATTCAGGAAGGCTTTTAGTGAGGAGATTCCCAAAGTGTTGCTCCTCGTAATAACAATACCATCAACATATACCACTAAGAGGATCATGCCAGCCTCCGTTCGTTGATAAAACACAAAATGGTCACACTTAATCTGATTTAGACCAAATTTCTTAATCACCATGCTAAACTTGTCAAACCACGCATGATGAATCTGCTTTAGACCATATAGTGACTTTTAGAGATGGCATACCTTCCCACTCTCCCCTGAGTAACAAAACCAGGTAGTTGCTCCATGTAAACTTCCTCAAAAAGATCACCATTCAAGAAGGCATTTTTAACATCCAATTGATGAAGAGCCCAACCATAAGTAGCAGCCATAGAAATAAAGAGACGAACAGAAGATAATTTTGCTACAGGGGAAAAAGTTTCTAAATAGTCAACACCATAGGTCTGAGCATAGCCTTTAGCAACGAGTTGAGCTTTCAAGCGCTTTAAGGTTCCATCAACCTTGGTTTTGATCGTGAACACCTACTTACACCCAATAGCCTTCTTGCCATGAGGTAAAGTAACAAGATGCTAGGTACCTGTTTGATCAAGGGCCATCATATCATCCTCTATAGCAGCACGCCAACTAGGATGGGCTGGAGAGATGTAGAGATGGTAATAGAGTCAACGGAAGCGATGAAAGAACAGGATAGGGAAGAGAGATGGTTATAGGAAACAAACGAAGAAATAGGATAGGCGCAAGTATGTTGACCTTTACAGATGACAATGGGCAATTCCTCAGAAGGAGTAGATGTAATGGCCAATTCCTCAAAAGAAGCAGATGTATTAATAGTATCAGGCACTATTGCTAGGTCAGTGGCAGGAGGAACTAATTCTGGATCAGATGCTGAAGTAGGGGCTACTAGGGGACCATGAACATGAACGACATCATTACTTTCCCGAGGACGCTTATGATAAACATGCTAAATAGGTGGTTTAGCAGGTACTGGTACAGAGGCGTGTACAGGTGGTAAATGAACCTCATAGACCAATAGATCATCAAGACCGGAACTGTGGGCTGAGGATGAAGATTTAGTGGAAATAGAAAAAAATGGAGTCAACTTATAGAAAGTGACATCTGTAGACATAAGATAACGTCGAAGAGTGGGAGAATAACATCGATAACCTTTCTGAACCCTAGAATACCCAAGAAAGACACATTTAAGAGACTTAGGATCCAGTTTGGTAACAGTAGAGCATATATCACGAACAAAACAGACATAACCAAAGACTTTTGGATCAATAGGAAATAAAGGTTTTAAAGGGAACAGAGTTGTGTAAGGAATGTCACCACTGAGAACAAGAGACGGCATACGATTGATAAGGAAACATGTTGTTGACACAGCATCAGCCCAAAAAGATTTAGGAACATGAATTTGAAACAGGAGTGCTCGAGCGACCTCTAATAAGTGCCGGTTCTTTCTTTCAGCAACCCCATTTTGAGCAGGTGTATCAGCACATAAGGATTGATGAATCATGCCATGTTGGAGCATATACGTGTGAAATTGGGCAGAGAAATATTCCTTAGCATTGTCACTCTGTAAGGTTTTCATAGAAATACCAAACTGGGTTTTAATTTCAACACAGAAATTACAAAAATGAGAAAATAACTCTGAACGATGTTTTATTAAATAAATCCAGGTAGTTCGAGAAAAGTCATCAATAAAAGTAACGAAATACCGAAAACCAGACTTGGATTCGATATGACACGGACCCCAAATATCAGAATGGACTAAATCAAAAGGGGACGCAGCCCGTTTATTTATGCGAGGTGCCAGGTGAACACGACGATGTTTGGCAAACTGACACGATTCACACTCTAAAGAAGACAAATGATGAAACTGAGGATACATCTTCTTTAAAGAGGACAGATATATAACCCAGACGACAATGAACATCAAAAGGAGAGGAACTACTAGAGCATGCAACGAAACGCGACACCCGATCATCAAGGAAGTAATGGCCTCCAGATTCATATCCCTTACCAATAATACGCTTCGTAGTGAGATCCTGAATCAAACAATGGTCAGGAAAAAATTAGATACAACAATTTGACTGGTGAGTAAGTTTGCTAGGAGACAAAAGGTTAAATGTAAGGTCAGGGACATTAAGGACAAATGAGAGGGAAACAGATGGAGTAGGTGTAACAGTGCCAGATCCAAGAACACGGGAGTATGAACCATTAGCAATTGTTATCGAAGAGGGGTTGGCATAAGGTGTATATGTAGAGAACAAATGATGATTACCTGTCATATGATCAATGGCATCAGTATCGATGATCCACTTGGAAGACGAAGTAGCAAGGCATGAGTCACTGTTACTTGTAGCAAGCGCAGTAGGTGTAGAGGGGGCATTATCAGAGGAGTTGTCAGAGGAGTTGGCAAAATGAGTAGCACCGCTACGCTGTAGCTTGTTTTGCAACTTATGACAGTAACGTTTAGTGTGACCTGGTTCCTTACAATAGTAGCAAACAATCCTACCTGTTCCAGAATTCTGAGAATTGTTACCTTGGCGAGAAAGGACTTAGTTTCGATTATCAGCAGGAATAGGACTTATGTGCCCATGTCCTAGTCGCGAGAAGCCTTGAGTCCTGTTGTCAGGAAGACCACGGCTTGCTAAAGCAATAGCATGAAGGTTAGAAGCTGGTTGAGACAAACTATCGGCACGTAGCACATGGGAGTACACATCCTGAAGTGAAGGAAGCTCATAACTGGACAATATCTGAGATCGAACTGTCTCATAAGTGGGATCGAGAGTAGTAAGGAAGCTAATAATAGCTTGTTTTTCCATGTTATCCACTTGTGCCTAAAGGTTTGTTGTGGGAGGCATTAACTGCCTTATTTCCTCATACATCCGTTTAAAATCCATGAAGAAATTCTTCAGAGGACGACCTTGCTGTTCAACACGGTAGAAACCTTTACAGACGTTGTGAATATGAGTAATGTTCCCTTTCTCAGAATACAGGAACTCCGGATAATCCATAAGTTCTTTTACAGTATTACAATGACTTACGGAAGGTAAGATGTCACTCTCAATATAATTCTGAAGTTGTAAAAATAACTGAGCATCAGCTCTGGTCCAACTCAGTTTTGAATCATCCGTTGGAGGTGCCTCAATCAAATGACTTTCCTTTTTCAATACTTAGTAAATACATTTGAATCGTCTTGTTCTACTCTGAATAATTTGTCCAGTTCAACTTATGATCAGTAATTTTATTTGAAACAGGAATCATTTTAGTAGTAACACTGGTTTTAGAGTTAGCAATAGGAATTAACCAGAAAAACAACGTTATTAGTAATAGTCACCCAAATTTGCAGAATGACATGTTGGTCCTCCAAATTTGAAAAATGATAGAAAAGTCCTCCGAATTTGAAAAAAATGACAAGCTGGTCCTCCAGAAGATAGAAGACAAGACTGAGGAGTAAATTATCGACCGAATGAAGATTCACAAAAAACTTCAAGAGCACCCAATAATCAATCGTACCCAAATGAACCAAAACACATCAGGGACAAACCAGGTTGGAGAAATGAGCTCAAGTGAAGCTCACCGCCATCAGCAGCTCCGTCACACGTACCACCACGCGCTGGTGAAATTTTCTGGCCGTCACGTGCGTGAAGGCCACGCGCCGCCTTCCCGTCATCGAATTGCAGTCAAACGTCAGGTGTCCGCTGTTATTTGGCTGGCGATTCTGATGATGGGGCACGTGTACAGTGATACAAACAAGGACAGAATGCGATCCCTCTCTCTCTCTCGCTCTCTGTCACACAGAACGAAAGGGAAATTAGGCAAGTTTTTTTTACTCCAGCTCTGATACCACGTAAGCAAGAGAGCTTATACAAAACTATATTTACACTAATCTATCTAAATGAGAGGATTACAAGATATATTTATATACAAAACAGAGACAGAAGAGGAGTGATTAACGCAAACAATTCAAAGAGTAGTTGAGGAATAATTAACAAACTCCACCACTGAATTGCTTCTTCAACTATCTCATGCCACTTTATTGATCTATGTTCATAACAAGTCATATGTAACAAAATATAATAAACAAGTTCAAACAACCTACAGAATCTAAAAATATAATAAAATACTACAAAATAAAACAAAATATCATGAATAATTTTATAATCTACCACAAACAACCTACAATATCCAACAATATAATAAAATACTAAAGAATCAAATAAAATATAGTGCATAATATTATAATCTACCTAAAAAAGCTACAGAATCCAACAATATAATTTTTATATTCATGTTCACTATATAATCATCCCCTTCTACATGAATGAACTAAAGGGCTTTAATATATTTTACTCACACCAAAAAACAAACAAGCATAATCGGCTTACCTGGTGTTGTACTTAGTGTTGATGGAAAAGTGATAGACAAAAGTGACGATCTTGAAACTATAAAGATGAGAACTTGAAGATGAACGAAGTGCTAAATGGAGTGACTACACTATGAGACACGAAAGATAAGACGAAGGAACTCGAAAACAACACAAGGGAGCCACAAGTGTCAGAGAAATGTCGTCGATGTAGTAGATCGAAGCAGAGAATTGGTGACTTGAGGAGAGAAGTTGCCAAAGTCTCTAGATTAGGGTTTGGTCTGCAAGAAGAGAGTTTATTAGTAGAAATGGGAGAGAAAAGAAGAGTATAAAGATGGGGCTGTTCAATTAGAGCTAGATATTTTGGTAACCCCAAGCATATTAAATATTAATCTAATAATATATCCGGGTAGGACCGGGCTTCATAGTCCTGTATGCTTTCTTGATACCCGGTCTTACCCAAACATTGGGTCAAACCTCATCATGCTCGAATGTTATCGGGCTTTTTCTTCCTTTTCTCGAGCTAGACCGAGTTGGGTTGGGTTAGCCAGGTTTTCAAGTTGCAAGTGCAGGCCTAGGCACAAAGTAGATCCATAGATGAGAGTGCTTGGAGTTGATGGCATAATTGAAGAGCACCAGCATTCCTGGGTTAGGGTTCAACGCAGTCTCAATGGCTATTTCAACCAGCTTCTCTAGTGCCCATTTATCTGATTTTGGCAAACCTGATGCAATTAAGTAAACCCTTATATAGAGAGGAATAATTCACTGGGATGCTGATGTTCCTGAGGTGTTGATCAAGACTGATTATCCAAGTAATGGTAACAACGTCTTTAGTCTTGAGCAGCTAAAAACTTCTGCAACTGACAGTAAGTCTTGTTCTTGGCTTTTAGTTAATGCTACAATGATAAGGTTTATCAGACATCTTATTTTTTTTCCTCTGAACCCAGAAATTTGTTTCTACAACTTAGTTATTAGAGTACAATGTTTTGGGTAAAGTACAATTGCTTGGTGCATTGAGATTTTTAATTTAAATCCAATTTGATGTTTGATTTTTTCTAATCCTTTATGTAACGCCCCAAATTTTGATTAAGGGCTAATGATAATTATTGAGAATATTTTGTGAATTAAAGTTTGAATTATTATGGGTTATGTGGCAATTTAAGTTAATATGCCATAATTAGTGGAAGAATTGAAAGAATGGAAAATTATCGGTCAATTAATCAGTGATTAATGAATAAATTAATTACTAACTAAGAAGAAATGAGGAGTGTGATTAAATGGCTAATGAAATTGGTTAGTGTAACTAAGTTGAGGATTAATTATGAGGAGATTGTATGTGAGAATGACACATGGCAAGCCTACATGATGGTGGAGTGTTTGAAGAAGTCAACATGTTAAGATATCATTTCTTTATCTCTCCCTTTTTCCTTCAAATGGCTGAGCATGTATGGAGGGATGGGAGTAGTTGTTTCTTCATCATTTCACCTTCTTCTTCAAGCTTCCCCCTCTCTCTTTTCTCTTTATTTGGTCCTCCATTTTTGCAGAGAAAAGAGGAAGCTCCAAGGTAAGTTCTTGCCATTTTGATCCTCTTAATGACCTCTAATGGAAAAAATCTCTTCTACAATTTTGTTCCTTGTTTGAGAGCTTCAATTTCATGGCTTTAGATTTTTCATTTGGTGGTGTTTGAACTCTCAAGGAATTTTGGAGTTTGGTAAATCAAGGAACTCCTTTGGAAAAGTTGTAGAGGTGGGTAAGACAAACCTTTCCATATAGGTTTTGTAGCCATTGGTTAAGTTTGGATTTTTTTGGAAATTTTGCCTAATTTTTGAAAATTAGGATCTTATGGTGTTTGAGTTGTTTTTGTCATGGATATGGTGTTTTGAGATGTATTTTGGATAGATAGAAGTTGATTGGAAACTTAGGTTGAAAAGTTGCAAGTTTGGTCAGTGAAAAACTCTGTACTGGCAGTGGTCTTGCATGGACGTTTTAAAATAGCAAATGGTATTGGAAAATTCTAAAAACTTTTATTCTTAAATTTCACATGCCAAGCTTCAAAATGGATACATAATTTATGTCATTTCGATTTATGAGCTAGGAGTTATGACTGTCTAAAGCTTGATGTTAAATCTGGGATCAATTCTGGAGCAGTGTGGACATTTCTTGAATTCTGTATTTGTGTGGTGATTTTTGGTAATGATCCATATTTTTCAAGTAAAGAGGACTTAAATAGATTTCAATAGAATTTGGGATCACCTCATTTCGATTTTTCTAGAATTAGTTATAATTTTTGGAAGCTAAGGCACAAAGTCTAATTTTTCCAATTTTTATCTAAACTTTCGGCCAGATTGTTCTGAGGGGTAGGAGCTGTATTTTTATGAAATAAATAGTTCCATTGGATTCAGTGGGCAAAAATAGGTGGGGTTACAGTTGGACATTTTTTCGATAGAGACCGAAAAAGCATAGTTACGAAAACGCCAATGAAATCGCTAAGTAGGGGCTGTCAAGGGTATTTTCATAATTTGATAGTGAATTTGGTGATTTTGAGCTCGAAAATGGATTATTTGGACAAAAATATGTCAGAATAGCCTTGGTCAAAATTTTGGGAAAATATGCCATGGGGCCGGGTACGGCGGGGCCCGGGGGCATTTTGGTAAATTTTCACTATAGGTATTGTATAACCACAAGAAACACTATGGAAGAGTCTAAAATGATACTTCGATAGGTTATGACCTATTTCTTGTACATTTAATATTTTAGAACTGAGTTGGAAGTCGAAAACGGCACGTTTTACGAGGCACACTAAAAATGGTGGTCTTTGAAATAGTACTTCCCAACCCTTTAGGTAGTTTTTTAGGCTTCTAGTAGCCATCTAAGGGACTTTAATTATAACCAAATCTAAGTGTTTTGAAGTCATTTGAGTATTAGATTAAGTGATAACATTTCGTCTTTAATTATGACTATAAGATTCGATATTTGCCTAGAACGTAGAAGGCCTACGCCTGATCAAGGACGGAAAGAACAATGTAGTGGCACTTTATCCTATATCATGTGTAATGCATTGCTTGTATGTATTAATCATTGAATGAGCGAGGGGACGTGGTGGTGAGCCCGGCCTTGAATATTATTGAGGGGACTTGACGAGAGCCCGGCCTTGAATATTGTTGAGGGGATGTGGCGATAGCCCGTTCTTGAATATTGTTGAGGGGACATGGTGGTTAGCCCGACTTTGAATATTGATATGCTGCATTATGATATATGCTTACTTGCTATATTTAATTATGCATCATATACGTAAACTGTTACTACTGGGATTCTTTTGAATCTCACTCTTTCCAAATAACATTTTTAGCCAGGGCAAGTGGATCTCGAGACAAGCAAGTGAACAAGGATGACTAGGATTTTGGTTTTTGGTTATCATTTGGACAACTGTATGTATATATTGGATTGACCATAGGTTTGTAGTTATTGTGTAATCCCTGGTATGAGAAATTGAGATGGGCGATGATGCCTTATAAAACTCTTGGATTAATGATATTATCCCTGGTGAATGTCGGGAATTTTGTTAATACTCTGATATTGTATATGTGACAAACCGAACAGGCCAATTGTTTTCATTTAAAAAAATGAATAGAGATCATATTGTACAAGTGTGGCAAAAAGTTTTAATTATCCTGAATCTCTTATTCAATTGTAAAACGTATTTAAACACTAATCACGGCCTTGATGACGGCGGGGGTTACACTTTACATTATTGAAAGTAACTCACATTTCGTACTGCATAAGTACTTGTAGGGTTGAGATTCTTGGTTTTGCCTATAGCTATTAACACTACATAAAAGTTTTACGATTGAATAATGGAAGAATTCACTCCAGTTGTGATAGACGTGATCCTGCAAAAAGCCAAAGGAATTTTGCTTTCTTGGGTTCCACAAGAGGTTCAACAAAAAAGAAGATACATTTGAAGAAAGATTTGCAAATTAATATTTTCAAGAGTAGAACTTCAGAAGGAATTAATGTCGAAAGCTAGAGAGTTTATTCAATTTGGGTATAACCTATCTAGATTGCTATTTATTTCTTTTCAAGGAAGAAAGTTACCATCCTCATGGCATGTTCAGTATGCTATAAGGACTTTTAAAGAGATTTGAGTAGGAAAGTAAACAAGAATTGGTCTTGAAGAACTAGAACATTTGGGGCTAAAAACCATGTTTGGTATGTAAGGGAAAATAGATAAAATTTTATTACAATATTTGTTTGATAGGATTACTAATATAATGCCTTTCAAGCTTTAGCATGCTTAAGTTTTTTCATCTAAATCAAACATAGCAATCATGAACAACTCTGTCCACTTACTCCTTTAATCATGGTCATAAGATGTTTATGTTCAAATTTTTAGAATATGTTCCAAAGACTTAAAATGTTGATGTTTTAATTGTGTAGGTCCTACTTGACACCCATCTTTAGTATATAAATGAAGTATGGAAGAAACCTATTAAATTGTCTGTGGGAATTTAAGTGGCTATATATCATGGGGGCTATATGTTGTTGCTGCTTTTTGATTATTTCTTTTGACTTCATCATTTCACGACATTCTTTGCTCCTACTTGATTAATAACTGAAGAGAAGCTTGTTATATCCCATGTTTTGAGTGCATTCACAATATCCATTTTTAGAAGAAAATTAAAACAATGCATAGCTGAACATTTTTAGAAAGACAGTGCACACATTCCAACAAGTGTATTGTTTATTGTGTGCGAAGAGGATGATTATGATTTTCATCAAATTTAGTGATTTTATACTTTTGATCAATAGGAGATACTACCATTCTTACCAGACACTTGGTCCTTGTCTTTGCCCGGAGCTTATAAGAATATGTTTCTTGTTTTCTTTTTATTCGAAGACCCTCCTTAGAACATACATATCTACATGTAATAAGTGAACCATCCTTTCGACTTTTAGTGCCATTATATTTTCTGAGCCCAAGGCCAGTTCTTTTAGCATAATCTTTCCAAAAACTCCATGCTTCTTCCCAGCTTCAAAACTCCCTTCCAATTTTTGGTTTCAATTCATCCTCCATTGTAAAATTCCTATACACAGTAAAACCATAATACATTTAACAAATATCATATCTTCATTTAAAATAAAATCAAACCTAAAATTATAATCTCATACAGTAGTATTTTGCAGTGACCAGTTGATAGAATGAAAATCTAAAGCTAAAATTATAATCTCATGCATCAAAGCTAAAATTCCTATATGAAAATCAAACAATAAGTATATAATATATATTAAAGAGGAAGCAAACTAGTGTTATCAACATTTAAAAGAAAATCTGAACAGGACATGCCAAAAGCTACATGGAGTAGAAAATTGGGTTAAAGCTTTATGCTTTACCCAAGAAAAAAAAAGCTATAAGGGATAGACTAGTTAAAAAAAAACCCCTTTCTTCCTTCTTTAGCCAATCACACATTTCCATCTTCTTCTTCTTCTTCTCTTTTTGTTGATTTTGTTCTGATCCATTTCTTCCATCTTCTTCTTGTTGCCTGTCTTGCAACAATACTTCTCTTTCTGCTTCCACATCTATTTCAAACTAGTCTCTTCCTTCTTCCTCCTCCATTATAGCACAATCCATCTTTTGGGTTTTGGTTTAAGCTAGGAGGGAAATTTAGGAGAGGCCAATTGAATATAGGTGAGGGAGTTAGGACCTGATGAGATGAGAAGAAGAGACAACACATATGGCCATGTTTTGTTTTCTATTAATGGCTCAGATCTCTCCATTAAGCGAAATGACATCATTTGGGTGATAAGAAATTCTCTTTTCATTTGGCCGGTGAGCCTGGAATGTGGACTCTTTGAAAGGTCGAGACTCAAGAGTGAGTTTCATATTGCACCAGCAGGGTAAAATTATCCATTTTGTCCTATAATCAACCAATATTCTTGAGCCTGATAACACATCGGTGAAATTAAGTCATCCATAATAATCCACTTAGACTTGAAAAACTCAACTTCCATGACAAACGCCAACTCTCACCTTGATGAAAACAGCAGGGTAAAAGCTCTTTTGTGAAGAACTCTAACTCTCGCCCTGACGAAATTTGTGATTGTCCTTGTTGTAAAACTTCTTGTGCCATGTCATGACCTAATCTCAAGAAACTACATGACATTGCGTAACATTGACAAGTTCCTTTATATCCTATGATGAGCTTCTTCTTTTTACTGTTTCTACGCTTTGGTTTGTTGCAAACACATATGATTTGGTAGATCCCCATTTTTGTTTTGTTTGTTCATTATAATCTTTCATACTATAAACAACGCATTCATCACCTCCATTGTCCTCTAGTTTCTCAGCCTCGCGTTCCAATTGTTGATGATGATGACTCCTTCCAGTTTGGAACAACCTCCTTTACCTCATGTTCACCAGCATCCTCAAGTGCTCGTCAATTTGTGTCTCTGAAGTTCAGAACATCATCTCTTTCGATTATGAGGTAGAAGCACAACTCCCCTTCACTCCACATTGTTGGAGAAGGTTGAAGATGATGATCTCAAGTGATGATCTCCTCTCTATGAAGAAGATGATGAACAATGGAAAATGGTAGTTTCTCACACTGATTCTTTTTTTAGTTATCTATACTTCAAGAACCATAGTCAGCTTGTTTAACAATAAAGCCACATCAACATAATTGGTGGTGTTAGTGCTACATCATCATATTTAACATCGCTAAGGTAGTGTTAGTACTACATCATCATATTTAACATTGCTAAGGTTTTTATGAAATTATAGGAACTAACATTTTGAAGGGAAGGAAACTTGTGGGACCAAAATCTATGATTTGAAACTATAGGGACCAAAATTAAAATGTATACAATCTATAAGCACCAAATATTATATGGAAAATACTTATGTCAAATTTCTTATATGCATTTTTTCAAATTCTCCAATCATACCCAATCATATTTCTTATTTTTGAATTATTATCATTTAACTATAAACCCATATAAAAAAATAAAACACGTGGTTATATATATATATATATTGCCAGTAAACACATGGTTATATATAATTGGAGAATTTGTTGTAATAATATACGTTGTTTTGTGACATAACTTCCATTATATTTGGAATGAGATTCAGTGAGCAAGATTTTAGAAGTATTCTTTAACAAATCGGATATTATGATCTATCCATTAAATAATTTAATTGAATATAAAGTTAATGACAAATTTTAGTGTAATAATTCGAGATCTCTTTGGAACAATGAATGTAATAATATTCTTGTATTTGATGCTCCCGAGATGCGTGGGGAAGGTGACTCGTTGGGTGATGAGAGTGAAGAGAAAATGATTCTTGCCGATAAAAAAAGAAAGAGAAAATGATTCTTGTCCGTAAGCTTTTGAGCGCTTCGCCTTGCTCACCGTTCATGAATTCTGCGTGCGCCCCTCCCTCTCGGAACAACCTTTAGACCCTTTCTTTTTCTCCTCATCTTCTCTCTCAACTGGAATGCACATTCTCATATTATCTCTCTTTAGTCTGGTTAGATTACCGACCCTTCATTTTGTAACTGCAAATAATTTTCGGCCATCATCCTACTAGAATCATGGATGATCGAATTGAAGATGATGGTAAGGAGGCCTTGGGCGGGTTGAATTCTCTTCCTCCTCACCGCAAAGCACATTCCTATAGTCAACATCATAGAGTTGTCTCTAGCCATAAACGCCACCAAGAAGTCCGCAATCATAGTCTCGATGATGATTGTTTATCCCATAACATCGAATATTTTTATGACTCTGGGGATGACGACTTTTTCCCCAATTCCTCTAGTAACCCGACTGGCATTGATGAGGATCTTGACCAAAGACCTGGCATGGACATTGGTAGTGGTCCTGACGATTTAACACCATGCCATCCATTGCCAGAACATATCGCGAATGGTGGTGAAAATGGGATCTTCAAGGTTCCAATACGAGCAGCTGTTCATCCTGGCCGTCCGCCGTGCCTCGAGTTAAGGCCTCATCCACTGAGGGAGACTCAGGTAGGAAAATTTCTCCGTAACATCGTTTGTACAGAAGAGCAGTTGTGGGCTGGTCAAGAAAGCGGGGTTAGGGTGTGGGAGTTTCAAAATGCTTTCGCTCCTGGTTGCGGTCTTGGCGAGAAGGTAAGAAGGGGTGATGAGGATGCAGCCCCATTTTATGAATCAGCAGATACACCTCCCACAATATGTTTGTCTGTTGACAATGGAAATAAATTGATTTGGAGTGGTCATAAGGACGGAAAGATTAGGTCTTGGAAAATGGATCAACCTTTCGGTGCCCCCTTTAAGGAAGGCCTTTCTTGGCAAGCACATAGGGGTCCTGTTCTTGCCTTGGTCATAAGTTCTTTTGGTAAGTAGTTATTGTTTTCCACCTTTTCCCCTTTGATATTTAGCGCATATTGGGTCCTATAGCCCAGAATCAGAAAAGTAATTTGAAGAATGTCATGTAGATTTTTTTTTTGCCCTTTTGCTTTTAGCTCGAACGTGATATCATCACTCTTAAAGTACAGCTCTAGTTTTGACTTAGTGGTTCATGTTGCTTTAATCCAGGTGATATATGGTCGGGTTCTGAAGGAGGTGTTATTAAGGTCTGGCGTTGGGAATCAGTTGAAAAATCTCTGTCTCTGTCCCCTGAAGAAAGGCGTATGGCAGCCTTACTTGTGGAAAGGTCATGCATCGACCTCAAAAGTCAAGTCACTATTAATGGGGCCTGTAGTATATCTTCTCAAGAAGTGAAGTGTTTGTTGTCTGATAATGTTAGAGCTAGAGTGTGGTGTGCGGGGCCATTATCCTTCTCATTATGGTATGCTTCCTTTCTAACATTGTATTATTGAGGTTGATACACGTATTTTTAAATTTTGATTTAATGTGCATTATATTTTTATAAAAACACGTTCCATAAGGAATTGACAAAGAAATAGTTTTTCTAATATTTATTTCCAGCTGTCAAGTGCCTGCAACAAGGATGCTTTCTTAAGTGTTTTATTCTACGTGTAAATACACTTGACACTTGAGGTACTAAATAAAAGTTACCCTTTATAGGGATGCTCGTACAAAGGACCTTTTGAAAGTATTTAACATTGATGGTCAGATGGAAAATCGAATTGACACGTCGTCCATGCAGCAAGATCAAGTTATAGAAGATGAAGTGAATGCGAAGTTTATTTCTACCTCAAAAAAGGAGAAATCCCAAGGGACTAGTTTTCTACAACGATCACGCAATGCTATAATGGGAGCTGCAGATGCGGTCCGTCGAGTCGCAACCAAGGGAGCAGGAGCATTTGTTGAAGATACTAAGAGAACAGAAGCTTTTGTCCAAACAAATGATGGAATGATTTGGAGTGGATGTACAAATGGCTTGCTTGTACAATGGGATTGGAATGGGACCCGTGTGCAAGATTTTAATCTTCATCCCTGTGCAGTTCAGTGCCTTTGCACTTTCGGAACGCGATTGTATGTAGGCTATGTAAGTGGTATTATGCAAGTGTTGGACCTTGAAGGCAATCTAATTGCAGAATGGATTGCTCATAATAGTCCTCTAATTAGGTTGGCCATTGGCAATGGTTATGTTTTTAGTTTGGCTACTCATGGTGGCATCCGTGCATGGAATGTTGCATCACCAAGTCCTGTTGACAACATAGTAAAGGCTGAATTAGCTGGGAAACAACTGGTATACACTAGACGACATAATGTCAGAATTTTGATTGGCACTTGGAATGTTGGTCAAGGAAAACCATTGCAGGATTCGCTTATGTCATGGCTGGGTTCTGCTGTATCTGATGTAGGCATTGTAGTGGTTGGTTTGCAAGAAGTGGATATGGGTGCGGGTTTTCTTGCAATGTCTGCAGCAAAAGAAACTGTATGACCTTTAATAATATTTTTAATGATGTATTTAACCTCTAGAAGTATGTAACTTGAAATGCTTTGATAACTTTGTATTTATAGTGGAACTATCTTATAAATTGGCACTAATTTTCTAAGTGTTAACTGACGTATGTTTGTATATGTTATGGAAAATAAGCCAATATATTTGTTAAATTGAATTTAGAAAGAATGAACTTGATTCGTCATAATGTTGGTTTTCTTGACATTCATATTAAAAAATGCATTTTATAAATTCATTTTATTTGTTAATGAACATTGCCATATATATTCTCTCTTTAAAGTGTTTATTATATGCCTGTGTTGACCAATCCCAATTGTAGGTAGGGCTTGAAGGAAGTGCAGTGGGGCAATTGTGGTTGGATGCAATTGGAAAGACATTAGGAGAGGGAAAAACCTTTGAACGTATGGGTTCTAGACAGCTTGCTGGCCTGCTTATATCTCTCTGGTGAGTGATTCTCATGGAAGTATCTTGCTAGTTCATTAAATAGTAATAAACCAACTGTTTCTATTACTTTTTTGATGTTACTTCAATTATTATAGTATGAGGTGAAATTCCTTAGGGTGAGAAAGAATCTTAGGATGCATGTTGGGGACATTGATGTTGCAGCAGTCCCTTGTGGCTTTGGACGTGCCATCGGTAACAAGGTTTGTGTTAATGCCTGTCTTCATTAAAAAGTGGTCCTTTTATACAAATTAAAGAAAAAGTTTCCTTGTATGATGCGACTACAGGGCAATACATTCTGTCTGAAAACTCCATGATTTCAACCTCTTGGATTGAATTTTGAGTGGCTGAATATTTATTTTATGCTTGAAACACTTTCTTAATCTATATGTAATCATGCCTTCATCATCACACATTTTCAGTCAATGAAAAAGGTAGAACAAAATTTAAAGATTTTAGATGACATCCTTGATTCGAAGAAATAATGACAAGATGGAAAAGTAGAGAAGAAAATAATATTTATACTGAAAAATAAATAGGGAGCAGAAATTTCTTTCCATGTATCATGTTACTTGATGTCTTATCTCATTTATAAGCAAACTATTGTGGTTGCATACATGCACTTTGTAGGACATAATGGTTTTGCTTAATATATCATTTCAGACAATAATCCCTGTGTGGACTGTGGTGCTTTAACATTATTTACTGATAATAGTGACTAGCATAATAATCAATGAAAAAATGGTTTGGTTTTTGTTTTTCTCCATTAATTTGGGTCAAAATGATAGGGATCAAGGTAGTATGGGCTGCCAAAATCCCATATCGAGTAGTATGAGCTGTTTGATGGGTACTTAAGTGCATTGGCTCTCCCACCTCAATTGCTAGTTTTTGGGGTGTGGTTCTGACCGGAGGGGCTGATCAGCAAGTGGCTGAGTGAAGCGCCAAGTAAAGTGTTGTAGAGTGGAGCCGGTGAGACATCGGCTTTTTAGGGAGGTGGTATTGATAGGGACCAAGATGGTATGGGTTGCCAAAGTCCCACATTGATCTAATCGGAGGGACTGACCAACAAGTGGCTGAATGAAGCGCCGAGTGAAGTGCTGTAGAGTGGAGCCGCCGAGACGTCGGCTTTCCAGGGAGGGTGTATTGATAGGGACCAAGGTAGTATGAGCTGCCAAAGTTCCACATCAAGTAGTATGGGCTGCTTGATGGGGTACTTAAGTGTCTTTGCTCTCTCACATCAATAACTAGCTTTTGGGGTGTGGTTCTCGTTGTTGTCTATCTGGTAGCCCATACTACCTTGGTCCCTATCAATACACTCTCTCCGGTCAACCCCTCCGGTGGAGCTTCACTCAGCCACTTGCTGGTCAACCCCTCCGGTCTCCGTAGGTAGCCCTCTCCGGTCTGCCACCTTGGTCCCTATCACAAAATTTGACCTTCTTTATTAAAAGACATATTGCCTTGATAATTTCTTTTACTTTGAGCTTTGGAATTATCTAATTTGTCAGAATGAACATTGATGAGGCTAAAATTGATCAAGCAGGGAGGTGTGGGTTTGAGAATTAGAGTCTATGATAGGACAATGTGCTTTGTGAATTGTCATTTAGCCGCACATCTGGAAGCAGTTAATCGACGCAATGCTGATTTCGATCACATCTTTCGAAATATGGTCTTCAGTCGCTCATTCAACCTACTTAACACTGCAGCTGGTATGGTGCCATACCTGTTTTTGTGTTGCTCTCTAGCCTTCTTGTCGTATTTATTTTGGCTGCTTTACTCTTTTGGCTTTCCCTTGATCCTCTCTGCTACAGCTGGTGTTTCAACTGCTGTTCACATGCTTCGTGGTGCAAACGTGAGTATTTTTCTTTCAACCATAAATTTTTAATATTTCTTTCAATCAATATTCTCATCATTATAAAGAATATGAGGGGAAAGTTATAAACAGAGCTAAAGGAAATGTGATAAACATAGGTGGTAAGTTCCAACTTACATATTCATATTATTTAAAGTAGATGTACAAGACAAATAAGGTATGGCTAATAATTATAAAATCAAATCATCCTAAGCAGCCACAATCATCCTAATTATTTACAGTCAAGGATAAATCGAGTTTTAATCAACAGTTGGAGCATATACGGCATATGCGCCAAGTTTGTTGCAAATATAAGAAACACGGTTCGTCTCATGCTTTTATGAGAACATTGGCTAGTTAATCAATGAAGTTTAGTGGAAATGGTTCTGGATACAATCTTTTCTCTCTCTATTTTTTTATAAACACGACCTTCTCTTTTATAAATGACAATCAACTTCAAATTGAAGTGTAGAGCAGCTTGATTGTCACACTTCAATGTTGTTCAATCATGATCTCCAAATTGAAGTTCTTAAATTAATTGCTTCATCCGCTTAAGCTCACATACTGCCAATGCCATGGCACAATATTCAACTTCAGTGCTGGATCATGCCATAACATATTGTTTTTTGCATTTCCAAGAAATATGCAAACCAGTAGTGGGTCGACAATTAGTAGGTGTTCTTGCCCAGTTTGCTTCACAGAATATCTAACCACTTGGGAGTGCTTGTGATCCTCATGGTTGCCAAGTGCTCCTTTGATACTCAAGATTTGTATCACTACTAACCAAGAACTAGTGTATGGTGATTGTACGAATTGACTCCTTACAATCATAGTAAAAAGATGTCTAGCCAAGTGATTATTGGATAGTTTACCTTTTCAGCTAGTTCTTGATATCTACAAGGATCCATTAAAGGTGCCCTATCCTGGCAGAAGGATATGTTAGGATCCATTTAAGTGTCAATTGATCAACATTCCAACATGTTGGTTTTTTCAAGAATATCTAGTGCATGCTTCTTCTTAGAGATCAGCACTCTAGCACTAGATTGAGCTGTCTCAATGCCTTATAAGTACTTCAATTTGCCTAAACCCTTGGGCTGAAAATGATCGAGCAAGTGTTGTTTAAGTTGAGAAATTCCTTCAAGATCATTGCGTCTGATGATGATATCACCCTTATTGACAATTAGATACTTATAGAGATTATGATTTCAATGCACATAAAATAAGTAGTGGTTAGTTTCACTTTTAAGAAATCTAAATTATTCCATAATGCTTCCAAAACACCCAAACCAAGCCCAGGGTGTTTTAGTTCTTAAATAGAATGATATAACTTGCTTGCCAAGACAAACTCGCTTTAAGCAACAAATCTAGGAGGTTGCTCCATCTTAACTTGTTCTTCAAGATTATCATGAAGAAAGGCATTTCTTACATCAAGTTGGTAGAGGCTAGTGTTTAATAGCAGCAATAGATAATACGAGTAGCATACAAATAGAAGCAATTTTAGCCAAAGATCAGCATATAGCCATTGGCAACAAGATGTGCTGTCAAGGGGTCATCAACAATACTATCAAGGCCAAGCCATTAGACTACATACCTCCATTCCTTATATCATCACTTGTCCCTGCCCAAGGTGAGAGAGAACATCCTTTGTAGTTTTATAGGATAGAAAGAGGACTAAGAGGAAACAAAGGCATAGTAGGGCAATGAAAGATCATGGTAACTCAAAATTGTAAACAAGATGGGGGTTATGAGAAGAATGAAACTGCCTTTGTGAATAGCAACATAGAAGCCATCATTTGGAGGCAGAATTGGAGCCGGAACAGGTGTATATATGTGTGTGAATAATCAAGAATATCACAATATTTGCTGGAGGTAGTGATTGGGCTGATGCGAAAAAACGAGTATACTTGGAATCAACCAAGGATTCAGTATATGAGTGAATACGAAGCACCTCAAAGACAATTAGAGAATCATCAGTAGGTGAAGCTGAACAAAAGCGTTCGGATTCAAAGAGAGTAACATTAGTGGCTTTGTAGTATTGAAACACAGGTAACCTTTTTGAAGGAAGGAGTTGCCCAATGAAATGCATTTAATGAGTTAGTTGCACTACTACTCGTAATAGCATATGTTATATCGATTTGTTGAACTCCTATATCAATGATCAATCTTACCTACAAAGGTGTTCATGTTAGTTCATGTTAGTTGTGTCTTACTGCTTCAGAACGAACATCTTAATAACCATAGCATGAGTAAACTTGATATCATTAGTATACAAGGACTTGGCCTTTTGCCAAAACGTGTAAATATCTTATAATTGTGAAGATGTGCCATAGCTTATGCTCAAGTAGCATTCATGTTCATCTTAGTTATAGTATAAGACAAGGAAACAATGGCTAATAATTACACAATCAAATCATCTTAATCAATCATGATCATCTTAATTATTTACAACAATGATACATCAGATGAAAATCAACACATCATAACAATTGCAAAGCTTTCAATACTTTGCAGGTTGGTGGTGTCAACTCTGAGGAAGCGAAGCCTGAATTATCCGATGCAGACATGGTGGTATTTTTTGGTGATTTCAACTACCGCCTTTTTGGTATATCTTATGATGAAGCTAGGGACTTCGTTTCTCAAAGGTGCTTTGACTGGCTTAGAGAAAAGGATCAGCTGAGGGCAGAGATGACAGCTGGAAAAGTTTTTCAAGGAATGCGAGAGGCATTCATCAAATTTCCACCGACTTATAAATTTGAGAGGCATAAAGCAGGTTTAGCAGGTAAATATTGATAAGTAATTACTTTTGGCACCTTTTTTATATAAACTTGTTACCTTGCTTCTAATTGCTAAATGTGCATAACAGTTTCAGTGTAGTGCATTGTCAATTTTTTTATTATTAACCATGATTGATGGAAACCGATGATGTGGCTCACTGGAAATATAATGCCCATGTCAATTACTTTCATGGCAAACACAAGATGACAGGTGAACTTCATTGAGATTCCTGTGTAACACGTAATTCATGAAGCTATCAAAAACGGGACCAAATTGAAAGCAAAATCACAGTATAAGCCTATAACGACTCAAGAAGTACTTGATCCAAACTTGATCTGAACAAGCATATATATATATATATCATATTCATATATTGTATAGGCAGGATCTCAGGAGGTCTGTGATTACAAAAAGGATCATCCAATCTAATCAAATTATCTTTATTATTAACATTTCAAGTTGCATTGGGGATTTCCTTTGTTATCGATTAGAAATTGATAATTGCGTAGCTTCTACATAATCTCAGGTTATGATTCTGGAGAGAAAAAGCGTATTCCTGCTTGGTGCGATAGAATAATATATCGTGATAATCGCTCCCCTTCAGCAACATCTGAGTGCAATCTAGACTGCCCTGTGGTGTCATCAATTTTGCAGTATGTTATGTGGCTATTGTCGCTTTGTGCTATCCTCTTTTTTTGGGAAAATTGCACTCAAGTCCCAAGGAAGAAGAGAAATGAAAAAATAGTCCCTTGAAATTGTAAAATGAAAAAATGGTCCCATTGACAACTCCGAGTGGGTCATTGACAACTTCATGGGACCATTTTTTCATTTTGCAATTTCAGGGATCATTTTTTCATGTTCCTTTTTCTTTGGGACTTGAGTATAATTCCCCCTTTTTTTTTCCTTGTTGCAATTTGTCACCATTCAAGCTATTTACAGGTATGATGCATGCATGGATGTGACTGATAGTGATCATAAACCTGTTCGGTGTAAATTTAATGTCAAAATTGCTCATGTTGATAGATCAATAAGAAGAAAGAAGTATGGGGAAATTTTGACGTCCAATGAAAAAATTAAATGTATGCTTGAAGAGAATTTTTATGTTCCAGAAGTCTCTATCACCCCAAATTGTATAGTTCTTCAAAATAAGGACGTATCGTTGTTGCGTATAACTAACAGAAGTATGAAGGATAAAGCTATATATAAGATCGGTTGTGAAGGCCAATCTACCGTTAAGAATGACGGGGAAGCGCTTGATTTTAGCCCAAGAGGTGCCTTTGGCTTTCCTAGATGGCTTGAGGTACTTCTCTCTCTCACCCACACACACAATCTAGTATGAGAAACTGTTTTTTGCGATCTGGGAGGAAATCGTATTAATTAAAATAGGTTTACATCAACACTGTAGTCGTGCATTGATGTTGAGAATGTGACCAATTTATGGTGCCCCCTCGTACTTCTGTCCTGGCTGGTCAAACTATAGTTGACTAATTGGATTCGTCTTTGTTGGGATTGAAACACTTACTAGAACCAACCTTCTTGGTTGTAGCTGATGTTCCAATTGACAACCATGTTCTTTTATTTTATTTGATTGTCTTTAAATTAGGTCATACCAGCTGCTGGCATAATTAAACCTGAGCAATACGTAGAGGTCTCAATACGACATGAGGACTTTCATGCCTCGGAAGAAATTGATGGCATATCGCAGAACTGGAGGTCTGAAGACCCACGAGATAAGGAAGTAATTTTGGTTGTTCATGTTCAAGGCGGTTCCTCAACCCAAACTTGTAGTCATAAAATATCTGTGCGCCATTCCTTTTCAGCTAAGTCAGTTCGAGTTGACTCAAAATCCGACAGTGAAGGTTGAAACCAAGCAGACTGAATAATCAAACGGTTTTTTACAATTCAGCGATTCCCTGTAATTGACTTTTCGGAATGGAAAAGTGTGGACAGTATATCTGATGCATCTGCTTTTATCGTGGGTGACAAAGCTATAACTAATGATCTTCTGCACTTCTCTAATTTTTTTTATATTATCATTCGTTATCTGGTTTGGGGTTTGTGGTCATCCCTCAAACTCAAATATCTCTTTTAGGACTCAAACTCCCCCTAATTTCTACTTCATGCAAATGCAAAAGCTTGTAATACCCTACCAATAATAATTTAATTACAATAGCTGTTCTTAGGTTACAGAATCAATTTATAGTCATTCCCATCTACGTAGAAAGGGAAGTTGAGGTGTGTTGAGACTAAAGGGTCACATTAAAACACAGAGAAAATATTAGTTTTATTGATCCTTAAGATAAATGAGAGTATAAGGAGGTCTTTATATGGACAACTGCAGGAATAGATTAGTTCTAACCTGAAAATCTATTATAATCTAATCAAATAAAATAAAATCATAATATCTTAAAGATATAATCCTAATAAATGCTAAATGATATCCCTAATAATAATAATAATAATTAATTAATATTTCTAAATTTGATTTTCTCAACACTCTTCCTCAAGTTGGAAGCAGTTTGCACGTGTAGCAACTAATCTTCAAGAAAATAATGTTCCATAGCCTAGAACTCGAACAAGGGCTGAGGTAATAATCTACCAGCTTCACCAGGAGCTCGAACAACAAAGAGTACCAAACCAGAGTAGAAGCTATAACAAACGGTCTTATAAGGGACCAAACCACAATGAACAGTCTCATAAGGGACCAAACTAACAACGAAGGGTCTCACAAGGGACCAAAACAATAACGAACGTCTCACTAGGGACGAACAACAAACAGTCTCACCAGAGATCAAAACAAGACCAAAGCAATAATGAACGTCTCACCAGGGACGAATACCAAATAGTCCAATACTCCAAACATCTCACCAGGGACAAACACAAAAGGTCTCACCAAGGACCAAAATCAAAAGAATACAGCTAGAAGAAGACGAAACTCATATCCAAATATGAAACCATGAGATACGAGAACGAAACCACCAGGGGTAAAAGAAAAAACCTTAAGGCTCTGATATCATGTTGAGATTAAAGGATCACATTGAAACACAGAGAAAATATTAGTATTATTGATCCTTAACATAAATGAGAGTACAAGGAGAGTTTTATATAGGCAATTGCAAGAATAGACTAGCTCTAACACTAAAATCTATCATAATCTAATCTAATCTAATCTAATCAAATAATAATATCTTAAGGATATATTCCTAAATTATAATATTCATATATAATCCTAATAAATACTAAACGATATCCCTAATAATAATAATTAATTAATTAATTAATTAATGTTTCTAAATTAGATATTCTCAACAAGGTGAAATGTGTCCTAATTATTAATTAATTAATTAATTTTCTCAATAAGTGATATTAATTTTTGTTCATGACTTATTAATGAGTGAAGAATAAATTAGGGAAAATCCCATATGAATACCATTTCAATTGTCAAAACCCACATAAGTCTCTTATAACTTGAAAAAGACAGATAGGTGTTCAAGGACTAATCTGGGTTACTAAAGTTTAAGGCTAAAGACCAAAATGCCCCTTTTAAAATTTGTCTCACATATGAGGTGTATGCTGTGGAAAAAGGCTACAGAAAAAAAAACACAATTGAAGGTGATGTCCGTAGAGCAACGGTGAAGGTGAAGAACGAGGCGTCAATCAAGGTTGAATCGGACAAGTGTAAGTAATTTTCTGAGAAACATAATCTATTTTAGATGAATTGGACTATAACCATCTTATCGTCATTGTTCATATTGGTGGGTATTGGGTGTTGTTCAGTAGGTCTGAGGGTGCATGAACAGTAAATAGATGAGAAGTCACGTGGTGTATGGAAGCTAACTTGTTTGGGGTTGTGAATGAGGGCTATAGAATGACGATGGTGCTGCGATCGTAGGTTATTTATGGTAGTTTTGGTTGTGGGTAAGTGGGTTTATAGGTTTAGTGGGATTAAAGGTTCGAACTTTACGTAACTACAGCGGCATCGACAGTGTGGTGTGGGTTATGTATGTCTTGGGTCTTATTAGCTGTGAGAGGGAGCATAATGAAGAGGTTAATGATTTGAAATAAGTAGCATTGAGTTGATGTGATAACTGACCATTGAATAGGTGTAAGTGGAATGAATAATATGTAATGAAGATGTCATAAGCATATCTGTATGTACATGGTAGTTGTTATCATTACCATATCTGGTTTGTTGTCAATGCCATTACAGGATTTGTCATTACCATTACTAAATTTGTCATTAGCGTTAACAATAGTAGTGAAGGCAATAACTCATTTTGTCAGGCAATAACTCACATAACTTAATTGATGACAAGGAAAAACTGTTGCTCAATTGTTTGGCACATGTTGTTATAAGTTAGTGATTCTTGTCAAATCCATTACAGATTTTGTCAACACTTTTACTATTGTTGTAAATCCCAAAACGGATTCTGTTAAGAGTAGCAATAAGTTAGTAAAATCGTTGAGAAATGTATGCTGACATGACATGGGTCTGGAGTTGGAGGTTAAATACTTAGTAAATGCTTAACTTTATTATTAATTGGGAATAAAGTGATATTATCAAACATATTGATGAAATAGTTAATGGTCCAAGAAGGTGTGTTGTAGGGAATTTTTTTAGTGATGAATTTTCATTGGTATGAGACTAACAATGTCATGAAATCTATTTTTTTTTCTTACAGGTTATCATGTAAGATGACATCAAATTTTCAAGCAACACCTTCGTCAAAGTCACTTATATGTTTTTTCCACGTTGGGGGGGAATTTGTAAGTAAAGTTGAAGGTGGAGTTAAATATAGTGGGGGAGTATGATGCTAAAATCAATGAAGGAGGGGATGGCAAATGAAGAATTGAGAGTAATAATAGGAGAATGGTTTGGTGTAAATGGGCATAGGTGTGACATTAAATACACTTTGAGCTTTGATGAAAAGATATTAGTAGATCTGATCGATGATTCTAAAATAGAAAATCTGTTTCATTATAATGATACTAGTGCACATGTATTGTAGCATGAAAAGGAAGTGATAATGAAGGAAGGGCCATAGATAATACAAAAAGGCAAGTGTCATTTTTTTTGTTACATAAAAAGTTATTTGCTATAGTGTTTTTGGTAATATGTGTTCACAACACTTATTAATATCTATGCAGGGTTGATCAATTATTGGGAGCTGCGGAGCAAATATTGTACATTGATGATGCTGTGTGTTATGAAATGAATGATGAATTTGTACAAAATGAGTGCAATGCAAGACCTCTTCTTAGCCTTTCATGTGTAGTTGATAGCGCACCAACACCAATGCCAGAGATGAACTATAAGAAGTGGATGAATTTGTTGGTAGGAGTAAATCAAACGATTGCATATGCGGATGATTTCAAGAAGGTGCTGCAAAAGTTCAGTATTGCGCACAAATTTGAGTACACAGACAAGGGTCCAAATGAAATAAGGAAGAGTTTGGCTAGAGATTATAGAGTGCAATTGACATATAAGCAAGCATATAGGGCAAAGGAAAAGGCTATGAGAATGACAAGAAAACATTAGGTGTTGGTGGAATCGTAATGTTCACTTGTCATTGGACAATGTATTTGGTAGTTGCTGTCAGTAAGAATCTGGTGTTTTGTAAATTCCATTACTGTACTTGTCATTTCCATTAAAACTGTTGTTAATGGTGACATTTGATGTAATTAAAGTACACATGAAGGAATACCTTTTGGGTTAATGACTTCTATGCATTGGATGTAGGTGGAATGAGTAATGTTAAATTTTTTGTTGACAATGTTTTTGGTAGGTGCTGTCAATAAGAATCTGGTGTTTTGTAAATTCCATTATTGAACTTGTCATTTCCATTGAAATAGTTGTTAATGGTGACAACTTAAAACCATTTAATTATAGTTGAAGGAATACCTTCTTCTGGGTTCATGGCTTGTATGCATTGGGTGTAGGTGGAATGAGCAATGTTAAATTGTCATTTGAACCCTTTACTTGATAGTTGCTGTGATAAACATTGGTGGTTTTTGTCAATGTCATTAGAACTTGTCATTACCATTATGAAACTTGTCATTCCCATTACCATTCTCGTCAAAACCATTACAAACTTTGTCATTTCCATTAGTGAATTTATCAGCATCCCCCTCTTCTGGGCAAACACTTGCCCACATAATGTTTGGAACCATTATGAAACTTGTCATTCCCATTACCATTCTTGTCAAAACCATTACAAATTTTGTTAATTCCATTTGTGAATTTGTCAGCGTCCCCTTTTCTGGGCAAACACTTGCCCACATAATGTTTGGAACTATTAAGTTGTCATTCCCATTCCCATTCTCGTCAAAACCATTACAAACTTTGTTAATTCCATTAGTGAATTTGTCAGCGTCCCCCCTCTGGGCAAAAACTTGCCCACATAATGTTTGGAACTATTAAGTTGTCATTCCCATTACCATTCTCATCAAACACATTACAAACTTTGTTAATTCCATTAGTGAATTTGTCAGCATCTCCCCTTCTAGGCAAACACTTGCCCACATAATGTTTGGAACAATTATGAAACTTGTCATTCTCATTACTATTCTCATCAAAACTATTACAAACTTTGTTAATTTCATTAGTGAATTTGTCAGCGTCCCCCCTTCTGGGCAAACATTTACCCACAAAATGTTTGAAGCTATTAAGTTGTCATTCTCATTACCATTCTCGTCAAAACCATTAAAAACCTTGTCATTCTCATTATTAAACTTGTTAGAGGCCACCCCTTTTGGCCAATCCACACATAATATTTGATTGGACTAATTTATCATTCCCATTACTATTCTCGTTAAAACCATTAAAAACCTTGTCATTCTCATTATTGAACCTGTCAGAAGCCACCCTTTTTGGATAATCCACACATAATGTTTGGTTAGACTAATTTGTCATTCCCATTACCATTCTCGTCAAAACCATTAAAAACCTTGTCATTTCCATTATTGAACCTGTTAGTGGCCACCCCTTTTGGCTACAATTTGTGAATTTAAGATGCCAAAACGCATTTCAATTAGATAATTTTGAAACAGCATAAAAGCAATCTCAGTGTGTTTGGCAAAAAGTAATCAAAGTGCAATATATTCAATTATGACCACTTAGATATGTGTCCGTGGTTAACTAAATTCACTTACAAAACATGCTACTTTTGATTAGAAAACTCCCCAAACTCAAAGGCTATAAATTGCATTTATAAAGTATTATCCTGCTCTTTCAAATCTCTATTTCCGTATAGGGAAGGAAAAATTCATAGAACAAGTAACAATTCTATATTAGATTCTTGAGTCTGACCATTCCATCGGTGGACAACATTGAATTAGTACCTAGGTTTTTTGTGCTTCAAAAGGCCAAATAAATCCCTAAAGCTGAAACTTCCTCAACAAACCCAGGATTTGAAGAGTAAAAAATGTTACAAAGAATAAGACATTGAGCTTCATTAACAATAAATACTATACTCCCCCTACCAGCAAATGTCCGACGTGGCACTGGCTTCCACCCACGCTTCCCGATTTGGGTACGACGGCGAGTCTACCACCGAATGTGAGGGTACTGACAAACCTAGTCTAGCGGAGAAAAGGGGAAGATGCAAGATTAATAGTAGTAAGAAGGAACAAAAGGAGAAGGAGAAATAGAAGCATACCAGAGAAGCAACGAAAGGCTGTGGTTCTGAGTTTGGGTATGGGTTTGGGTTTGTAGGGAAAAGAAGCTTAGGCATGGAAGGGAGGGAGAGAGTACAAAGCATTTGGTCTTGGTCTTGGTTCCTCGTGAGTGTGAGAATAAATGAGTTGAAAGGCATCTTGGTCGTTTGAATTAAACTTTAGTAACCCATATTGATCCTTGAACACCTATCTATCTTTTTCAAGTTATAAGAGACTTTTGTGGGTTTTGACAATTGAAATGGTATTTAAATGGGATTTTCCCAATAAATTAATAGCGTAATATTTTTCAAATATTTTAAGCTTTCTCTCTTGGTTAAGTTTATAATACTTTTTTTTTAATATAATACTGGATATCATTCCTTAAGAAACAATTACAACAAAAATCTATAGAAACTTATACTCCTTCATCATGATCCACCTCTTGATTGAGAGGTGAAGGATGATCAAAGACACAAAAACTACCAACAATAGTATGAGCTAACTTAGCCAATCTATCAGTAAAAATGAGATCCTCCCTTGGAACATTTACAAAATGAACATGCCAATCTCTATTAATAAGAGACCTCATCTCATCCACAAGGTCTCTAAAAGAGTAATCAAAATCACACCCTCTGACTGCAAAATTAATAGCTTCTATACAATCTGACAAAAGACATACTCTACGAATGCCTTTACTCTAACACAAGTACGAGCCATGAATCATGCCTATTAATTCAGCTATGGCGGGTGGAACACCAATGAGTTTATAATACTTCAAACTGATAAGTTGTTTGTCTGCGGATTTTTGTTGGCAAAAACAAACTTTCTAAGGGATTTTGAATAGATGTTAAGGTAAACTTTTTTCCTAAAATTGTTGCATAAAAGTTGTGGGTATTTGAATTTTTTTTTTTGAAGATGAGATAAAACTTCTCTCATATAATTATTTTGTAGACAGTAAATTATGATTGAAAAACCACTTTTGAACACTCCATTTCCAATTCCAAACAAGTCCTTCATCCTGAAAGTATTAAAAAAAAGGAGAAATGTTGTCTTGGCTAATAAAAATGTTAAGGGTCAAATGTTACCTTTTTAATTGTTAGGCTGATTTTATTCCCTTTTTAATACTTTCAGGGCAAAATTGATCCAAAAAAACTTCTTAGCCTACATGAATTTTTTAAGGAAAATTGGACCAAACCCTTGAATAAATGAATTTTATCATGTCATTTGATAATATTTTTAAAATATTAATACCAACAAAGTGTTAGGTTCTACTCCCTCTTATTTTTAATATAAGACTTATTTGTGTAATTTAATTATATTAAAGAAGTCAGTTAACTTAGTTAATATGATATGTATTTATCAATGTTCGAGTGTACGTCTTATTGGTGGAGGTTGAAAATCCCTCCCACACCTCAAATGTTCAAACATGACATACCTTACCAATAATATGATATGTATTTTCTAAAACACCTTAGTCATCTTCTTTAATTCCCTCATTTGTTCTCCTCTTTGATTGTTGTTAAGAAAGTATCAATAAGAGTAAATTATGAAAATATTGATAAATATATATATATATAATAGATATTATATTTAGGACTAAAATTAATTTTCTAAATAGATCTCATATTAAATATTGGAGGAAGTGTTATTTACATTTTTTTAGACATCGCTGTAAAAAGTATATTATTTTTTTATACATAAAAAACAAAAACTACACTGTTTTCCAATCTATTTCACCTTTTATTGTGGATTCCTTCAGTATCGGTTTTCTCCCTGTGGATGGCCCGATGTTTCTATATGTTTTTTTGCCTCTGTCCAAACAAATTCTTCTTCATCAATGAAAATTTTTGGGTCAGTCTTTGATTGGAATTGGGTTCTCTGCCAAGTAAAGCTTAATTGGAAGAGCTCATCAAATCTAACTTGAATGATCTAGATAAGAATTTTTAAAAATTTATATTTTTTTAAAAAAATTATTTTAATGA
The DNA here is from genome assembly GCA_963855925.1 of Inga laurina. Classification (NCBI taxonomy): domain Eukaryota; kingdom Viridiplantae; phylum Streptophyta; class Magnoliopsida; order Fabales; family Fabaceae; genus Inga; species Inga laurina. Next base: position 86,138,639 of record OY979702.1, read on the forward strand.
GAATAAAATTTAATATAAAGATAATCTCTTAACTATTATGTTTTTAAAAAATAATTTTTCATTTAAAAAATCATTATTTTAAATAAATTTAGATCTGAACCATCTAAAATCAGATCTAGATGGCATGAGTCTGATAAGCTCCTTCTACTATGCTAAGCTTAGTAGGAAAACCGGGTCCGTCTTAAATATAGTAATATGTTGATAAGTTATACAGAAAGAAGGATGCATTATATGATAACATTACATATCACTATCGACATAACAGAGAACCATTTTTTCCCTTTACAAGTGACAATTTCTCGCACCCAACCAGATCTACATCTTTGATCTTCAACGGATAAGGAAAACTCACCCGCACTCACATTCCCGACGATGAACAGAACGAGCAACCTCTCACACAAGCGAGGTGCAATAAGGTCATTGACTCATTGTGACACTAGATGATTAGTATGATCACAAAACCAGTTGCAGCGCTTATCACAAGGATGACCATCATGGTGCTCGTCATTTCAGTGAGATTTTTATCAATCCAAAGTTAGTTTCAACGTTCTATATTCAAAATTTTCAACTAATAATTTTTAAATAAAAAATTAATCTTTTGAAGAATGACAATTAAAAGATTGTTCTTATTTTAGATTATGTGGAGATTAAAAAAATTTTAAAAAGTAAAAAAAAATCTAGACAATCTAGATTTCAGTACTAATCACTAAACCATTTCACATGTCCATTCACATTAAAAGCATTAGGTTCGCTGATAGAATCCAAAGGATCGATTGGAGAGTATCATTGTGGTCTGGACAGCAAGCACACTGAGGATAAGATCTAAAAGGAGAGCTTCCGTAGTTCTTGCTAGAGAAACTCGTCACCGTCGATGCTAGGGGACGCCTGGAAGATGCTGTGCACGCTGGATCCATTGCCTTCTTCCTCCATTGTTCCCTTCATTGCCCTCATGCCGTCCACCATCCTACCTCGCCATCACCATAAGAGAGGGAGATGGAGGCGGAGGCTGCCGAGTTAGTGTGTGGAGAAAGGAAATAGAGTAGTAATATGCATGATGGGCAAAGTTGTCAATAATAGAATATGCAAGGGTATAATGGTCAATAAGTTTCATTTCTATAGAATTGAGATTGGTTCCATTAGTCTACCTAATGAACCCACTTCCATCATTTTTTATGGAATTGAGCTCCCACACACCAAAAAACCCAAAATTGGATTCCAATACCAATTCACTTTTTATAACCTCAATTTCAAGTTCCCAAACGGGCATTAGTTCTTGTAGGGTTTGTTTGGTCTGAGGGGAGGGGAGGGAAAGTGGGCGGAGGAAAACATTTTTTTAGTTGAATTTAAAAAAATTAAAGAAGTGGGGTTAAAAATTTTTAATTAATTTTTCTTACTCTTTTATCTTATATATTCTTTTTATTAAAATTTTATTACCCCACTTCTTCAATCTTTTAAAATTCAATTCATAAAAATTTTTCCTCCCCTCCTATCCCCTCCAAAGCCCTCACATCCAACAGACCCGTAAAGGAAACAAATACATCATATTAAGGGTCCATTTTGTTCTTGAGTTCTCAAATATCATTTAATGTCCTCAGGTTTATTTTGCCCCATTTACATGAAGTAGTTTTCACTTTACTATCAAAGGAACTGGCTACAAATATTAAATTATAAAGGAGAAAGCATATATTTAATCCTTTATGTTTGCATCAAGTTTTATTTTGCTCTTTTAGTTTTATAAAGTATATTTTTAGCTAACGAAGTTAATCTCATCTAATGAAAAATGTTACTTATTAAATTAAATGACGACTATACAATTAAATAATATTAAATGATAACATTTTAATTCTAGTTGGCGCAATTTAATACTAGTGGGCACAAAAAGAAAAAAATCAATAGAGATGAACCTGACACAAATTTTGCCCACGATGTGGCTTAACTTTGATGTATATATCCACACTCCACATTAAAGCCGGTAATACAGGCCCAAATCGCAGGCTCAACCAGCGAGTTGGGACAGGGTTAGGGTTGGGAAAATCCTAACTCGAAAAAATGCCGGCCTATGCATAGCCCACACATTGACGGGTTGGTCCGCAATTTATATATATATATATATATATATAGCATGGGATATGGGCTGCCTTGTCAACAATTTGACATTTGGACTTTAGCTGCTTGGCGTTAGGCTAGAATAGTTGGCAAGTTGGGCCTAGAATATAGGTTTTTGTTAACAATTTTTTTTGAACAAAAAAAGTCACTTATTCAATACAGGTTGTTGGGCTTTTTTGTTTTTGGTTTGGACTTTGGGAGGTTCTATTTTTTTTTGTCCATGACTTATGCATGGCAAAAACTTAAAAAAAGAAGTAAAAAAAAAAAGTGCGAGCTGACCCGTGAACTTGCACCTGCAGGTTGGGTTTGGGGATTTCCCGACCCGTGGAAGTGCCGGCCGCAATAGCCCGCACCACACAACTCGAGGGCTGGTGCAGGCCAGCCCGTAACCCGCGAGCTGGCCCGTCTTACTGGCTCTACTCCACATTGCCCATTGCCAAGAAAGTTGTGCTCTGTCAACACTTCCTGTGTAACATTTTTATTTTTATTTATAGAATATAATTATAATTTGGAGATAATTGTGAATTTAGTAGTGATTTAAAAAAAATTAAATTAAATTATATATATGTTAAGATTAAAAAAAACCGTCGGGGCGTTCAGCCCCCATAGTTGAAAAATGAGGGAGGCACCTTCAACGAAAGTGCCTCCCCTCATTATTCAATTGGCGCCTAATGGCGCCAATTATTGGAGGAGGAGGAGGGGGCATTATAATACCCCCTCTCCCTTCTCACTTTGCGTAGATCATTTGCGTGGAGCGATCGTGCAGAAGGCGTACGATGTGATACTGATAAGAGCATTTTCACATATTTGGGGATTAATAAGGTACTCAAATTCTTTTCTAATTACAAAACTTATTTTATGAAAATATTCTAAATAATTTTCTCTTTCTTATGATAGTAATTTTGTGTTGATTAGAGAAAATTTTAAGATTAGAATTTTTGACAAATTTGAGTTTTGTTAATATAAGGCTATAGGAATATAGAGGAGGATTAATAGTTAATTTTAATCAAGTTACTTTTGTTATTTAGTTAGTATATAAGTTTATAATGAATTTTCTATATAATTAATCTGTGAATAATTCTATATTAGGTTTTTATCATATTAAATTTGGATTAAATAATTTATTTGGTTTGTTGGAGGTATTATTGAAATTCTAATCGATTTAATTTGGTAAATTTTGTGATATAAGAAATTATAAATTATAATTTGATATTAAGAATTAGATTTTTATATGATTTTAATTATGTGGGAGTTTCAAATATTGTTTAATAATTATATTATATTCATATAAATTAGAAAAAGAGATTTAATTATTCTAGGAGGTTGATATTGATGATTTTATAATACTACCTCCGGTCCTAAATATAGGACAAAGTTTGTAGTGCAAATTGCACTACAAAATTTATCCTATATTTAGGACCGGAGGGAGTAATAGATATGTTAAAGGTGAGACTTTAATTTATAAAATTAAATGGTTGACGAAAGAGAATGGTATAGGGTTGTTTAAGGATTTTTAAGGAAGTTAGAATATTTAAGAATAATAGTTGTAGAGGAAAATTGGAGATGAATTGTGTAAATTATTTATTGGGGTTAATTGTTACTTAAATTGATAATGTAGAGTTTTCTTGGGATCGGTGATTGTTCGTGTTTGGTACTCAAGTTAAGGTTAAGCTTGGAATTAAGGTAACCGGGGTTAATTTATTTTATATGCTTGTTTTGGACTGTAAGGTGTTTTCTAAACCTTACTTTCATCTATACTACTTGTATGTGTTTTAAAAGATTATGTGTATGTTTGAATATGAACCTAGTTCAGTAAAACAGTGTATTTTCCAGCGTGTATATATGAGCATAGATATTATTAAAATTATTATTGTTGTGATGGTTATGATGTTTGAGATGGAATGTTGTATAAGGTTTGATAATTTGTAAATGTTTCGAGAATTATATTGATATATTGTTTTTATATTATGGGATGTGTTGTGTTGTGTGGAAGAGATATGGTGAAATGATCTCGAACACTTTATTTGACTCTTCCCTTATTATATGATTTCTTCATTGTTATTATGTAAATACACTTAGAATGCTAATACAATGAAATGTTAATCTTATATATAACAAAATAATAAACATACGATTAAAGTCAAGCTTTCTGGATTGCCCTACTCGAGTGGCTACTCGAGTGATCATGCTCATTACTCGAGTAATCCTATTAAAAATATGGCAGAGACTAATTCGATATATTTCATAAAATATTACTCGGGTAAGACATGGAGTAAGATACATCGTAAACTTTGGAAATACCTAATTACTCGAGTCTCTACTCGAGTGGCCATGTCTTTTCTTCACAAGTTACTCGAGTGAGCCCTCAAGTAAGTTTCAAACAACTCGACAGATTACTCGATTACTCCCTTGAGTAATTGCATCAAATTCTTGGTCGAGAGTTTGCTTACCTGATTATTCAAGTGACCCCTCGAGTAATATTTCAAATAACTCTGTAGATTACTTGAGTGCTCCCTCGAGTAATGCCTTTTTCTCACCTGGTTACTCGAGTGCCTACTCGAGTAAATTGTTGCATTTCTTGGCCGAGAGCTACTGGAAAATTTTTGACTTGGTTACTCGAGTGGCTACTCTAGTAATGCCTTATGTTCATGTTGTTACTTGAGTTGCTACTTGAGTAATGGTCTATATAACTTTACAGATTACTCGAGTGGTCCATCGAGTAACTTCTTCCAAATTTTGACAGTGCTTCTCTGGATGAAATTCTTCATGATTACTCGAGTGCTTACTCGAGTAACAGCTTCCCTTACTCGAGTAAGCCATTACAAAATCTGCTTATTACTCCAGTGCTTACTTCAAGTAATGCTTTGCCATTTATTTACTTTGTTCAAATTTGTTTATTATCAGATCCTTTTATATCATTGATCCAATCTTTGTTATCATCAAAACATATGGGATCTAATATTCTCCCCCTTTTTGATGATGACAAAACTTGGTGATTTTGAACAAAGTTTTTGAAATTGAGTTTTCAAATGTATGTTTCTAAAATACTTTTCATATGAAATCTTTTGTTCAATTTAAACTTGAAAACTCTTTTGAAATAGCTTAGTAAAGATCTTTTCAAAAATTTTGATCTTATTTACTTGTTCACCTTGTATACACAATCAAAAACTCATTAGTCCCATAGTGCAATATAATTTCAATGAAATTTAACTTTAATGGCATAAAGAAACAAATTGCATAAAGAAGAATTCATTACATAATAATCAAACTTAAAATTCAAAGATAAAAGCTCCCTAAATCAAAAAGATTCTAAAAGCCCTGTACACCCATATCCCTAATATATTAACTCAGCCATTGATCACAAAATCACTCAAGCTCTTCTCTCCCTTTGTCTTCATCACAAAGGTGGAATTAATCATGAGGAGGAGTAGATGGTTTGGTTGCTGAGATAGGAGTAACAGGAAATGCCAATGATTCATGTGAACCATCTGAACTGGAAGAATCTGAAGATGATGGTTCAAGGTCAGGAAGGTTCACTGGGGGTGTCTGAAGATCCTCTGGAGGATTCACTGGAGATGATGGATAAGGAATCAGAGAAGTAATTTCTACTTCCTCTGTACTAATAGGTGAAAACACAAGCACCTCCTCAGTGCGTGTAGGTGAAGCAATGGGAGTAGATATGGCATTGGCCGAACAAGCTGAGGTGGATCATTAGTAGTGATGTGGATTTGCTCAGATGTATCAGGGTCAAGCATAGAGAATAAGATATTACTGGATTCAAGCTTAGAGAGTAGGTATAGTATTAGAAGGACTAGGCTTGGATGGTCCAGGTTCAGAGACCGGTACTGATTCAGGAGTAACATAAGGACCAGGAATAGGAGAACCATATGCCATAGCATCAAGTCTGGCAATAATGGATCTTAGAAGCTCACCCTGGGCTTATTGTTCAGCAAACAACTCTTCCTGCCTTTTGTCCATTCTCTCCACAAGTTGTCCCATCTTCTCATTCATATGAGTTATCAACTCGGCATTGGTATTCGCAATGTCGATATGAAAACTCTTCAGAATATTCTCCATGAATGTTTGCATTGTGACACCAAAGAAAGAAGGATAATATGTGTTGGTTAGAGTAGAAGACTGTATGTCATCTATTCGACTAGTTGCAGTGTTAGTCTTCTTCTTCTTCTTGGGACTTGCTTCTAGAGAAGTCTTCAAAGGAATTTCAATGTTCAACTTCCTAACTTGATTCCTCCCAACTGGTGTTATCCTCTCAATTGGCTCCTTACTCTCCAAGTACCAAATCTTATTCTTCTTGAGAAACAATGAAATAAGTTAAGGGTAAGGCATTGGAGTAATAGGTTTTCCTTCATACCTATATCTCTTTATCTCAGCAAAGATATATTCTCCCAAGTCTTTTTGCCTTTGAGAATCAATGAGGCAAATTTTCTAAAATCTCTCTCAATGAAATGTGTGAAGTTGTTGGATTTGTTCACTATGGCTCTAGAATAGATATACCATAGAACTCAATGAAAATCACTCATATCACTGGGATTGAAATTTAGAGGTCCCACTATCTCACCAGGTCTTAGGATAGAGAATATTTGGTTTAAATCATAATTAGGATAATCATCATCAGGAGGGTCCTCTATTCTTAACCAGGTATTGATTTCGGAGAGTGAGATCAGGATTCTCTGTCCTCTAACCTTAGAAGTCATTTCTTCTTCCACAAATTTCCTAATAGGGTCATTTATAGGTTCAAGATTGCAATAAAAATGCCTCACAATTTTGGTGCAAAATGGAATTTAACAGACAGCTAGGGCATATAGGAATCAAGATAGGGACTCAGGTCGAATTTCAATACCTCTTGAAGAACCTTATAGTCAATGTAGTGCATCTTGCACACATTTCTTCTTGCAAAGTGACTTAGGTACTTTTGATATTCCTCAAGCTTGCTCACATTGAATCCCTAAGGAGGGAATGTGATTTCTTCATCCCTTTCTTTTAGTTGCCTTGAAGATTGCCCTTGCTTTGCTTCCTTAGACTGAAAGGCTTCTTCAAGCATGCCTACCATGACTTTGGTAATCTTCTCATTAATCTTGGGCTTCTTTAGAGGTTTTGGAGAGAATGTGGGAGTGTCGGATGAATCAAAAGGAGGAGGAGATGGCTCTTTTGTTGCTTTGCCTCTTTTTGGAGGTGTACTCTTCTTGGTTTGAGCTCTTATGACTACTGGTTCCTTAATGACAACCCCTTTCACCTTAGGCTTAGGTTGCGGTTTAACTTTGGCTTTAGGTTTAAGAGAGATTTTTCTTTTCTTGGTAGAAGGAGAGGAAAGTGAATCAGAGAGTTGATGTGGTTCAGAGGACTTAGAAGGAGTATTTAGATTAGGAGATTTAATCCTTACCATCTTGTTTTGAGAAAGACAAAGATTTCTGGAAGAATAGGGTCGACGGTCGTGAGAAATAGGGCAGAAAAATCTGAGTGGTCTGGGAGGTTTTTCAAGGTAGAAATCAAAGGGTTTTGTAGGAAATGAAGTGAGGAAGATTCTATGAAAAGTTTTTGTGAGAGCACTAGGAGAATCACTTGAGGCGATTTTGTGAGAAATGACCGAGTATTGATTGAAATAACCCTAAATCTCGACATCACTCGAGGGCTTACTCGAGTGATCATCAGCATCACTCGAGTGGCTACTCGAGTGATCATACCAGAAATTTTAAAATACAGTAATTTCAAGTATGTACCTGGCATGAATAATATCGTAATTACCTATGTATATTCTCTCAATCATTTGATGGCTATTTAGGACAGATTTGAGTTGAAACTCAACACATTTGTGATTTACACCCAGGTTCACTTGAGGCCTTACTCGAGTAACCTTTGAACATCACTTGAGGCCTCCCTCGGGTAATCCATTTCTTCAACTTTTGATTCTTCATTTCTAACAGTTGTGCCGTTTCTTTTGAATTTATTTTGAATCAATGCTCTACATCATAATTTTCAAGTCATTACTCGAGTGGCTACTCGAGCGGTCCTTTTAATTACTTCAAGGTGTCACTTTAGTGATGGTAGTTACTTGAAGTTGTCCCTCTAGCAATGTTGTCCTCTATTAACCTTTGCTTTTCATACTCCAAAACAGAATATCATAATCCTGCAAAACAAATTGCTAGAAACTCCGATGCTTAAGTTAGTAATAATCAAAACATCAATAAATAACATTATCTAACATTTTGTAAACACTAAATAATTTACAATTCATTGGGATTTACCATTACCAATTCTCTTCTAATATACAAAAATTGATCTTTTGCAAGAGGTTTGTAAAGATATCAGATAGTTGAAGATGAGTTGGAATGAATATCACTTTGACATCTTTCTTTTGGACATGATCTCTGATGAAGTAATGTCTAACATCAATATTCTTGGTTCTGGAATGTTGAACAGGATTCTTTGCTAAGCTTATCATGCTAGTGTTGTCACAGTATATTGGTATCTCCGTCAAATAAATACCAAGATCCTGGAGTTGTTGCTTTAGCCATATTACTTGTGCACAACAACTTAAAGCTGCAACATACTCAGCTTCCGTTGACGAAAGAGATGCTGTAGTTTGTTTCTTGCTAAACCATGACACAAGTGAGCCTCCAAGAAACTGACTTTGTCCATTGGTACTCTTTTTGTTTGTCTTGTATCCTCTATGATTAAAGTTTGAGTATGCAACTAGATATTCACTTCTTCCTTTGGGATACCAGAGACCTAATTATGCCGTGTCAACAAGATATCGGAAGATATGTTTGATAGTTTCAACATGTGACTCTTTTGGTGCTGATTGATATCTTGCACACATACCCACAATGAATTGAATGTCAGGCTTGCTTGCAGTGAGATAGAGTAATGATCCAATCATTCCTCTATATTTTGTGATGTTGTAATCTTTTCCTTTGACATCCCCATCAAGTAATGTGGTTGAGCTCATAGGCATATCCATTCCATTTGCTTCATCCAATCCATACTTCTTCAATAGCTCTTTCAGATACTTCGTTTGAGATATGAAAATTCCATTCTTTCTTTATTTGATTTGAAAATCGAGAAAAAAATTCAATTCTCTCATAATTGACATCTCAAACCCCCCCTGTATTGTCTCAGAAAATTCTTTACACATGGTTTCGTTAGTAGCACCCAATACTATATCATCAACATATATTTGCACAATTAAGATATCATCACGTTTTCGTTTTGTAAAAAGTGTTGTATCAACTTTTCCTCGTACAAAACTTTGATCAATAAGAAATTTACTGAGCCTTTCGTACCATGCTTTAGGAGCTTGTTTTAAACCATATAAAGCCTTTTTGAGTTTGAAAACATGGTCAGGTTAGGTTACATCTTCGAAACCTGGAGGTTGATCTACATATACTTCTTCCATGATGTAGCCATTTAGAAATGCACTCTTTACATCCATTTGATAGAGTTTGAACCCTTTGATGCATGCAAAGGCTAAGAGTACTTGTATAGCTTCCAATCTAGCTATTGGAGCATATGTTTCCTCATAATCAATTCCTTCTTCCTGATTATAGCCTTTAGCCACCAATCTTGCCTTATTTCTGACAATGATTGCGGATTCATCAAGTTTGTTCTTGAATACCCATTTGGTGCCAATGATCGGATGATCCTTAGGTCGGGGTACCAACTCCCAAACTTGATTTCTTTCAAATTGGTTTAGTTCTTCTTGCATTGCTATAACCTAATCATTATCTGATAGGGCTTCGTCAATGTTAGAAGGTTCAATCTCAGAAATAAAAGCAGAAAAACTAACTTCATTAAAAATTCTATTTCTAGTTTTGAATCCTTTATTCACATCTCCTATGACTTGATCTAGGGGATAACTTTTATTGAATTTTTAGGCTCTAGGATGTCCTAGTGACTGATCCTTTTCCTTGATTTGATCAACTTTTGGAATAAGAGATTTAGAAATAGTTTGACTATTTTCTTGATTTAAAACAACTTCCTGCTCATCATCAATGGTTTTGTCAGAGGATTCAAATTCATCAAATACAACATGAATTGATTCTTCAACAACACATGTTCTTTTATTGAAAATTCTTTATGCTTTACTTCGGTTAGAATAGCCAAGGAAAATTCCTTCATCTGTTCTAGAATTAAATTTTCCTAAGTTATCTTTATCATTATTATGAATGAAACACTTACAGCCGAAGATGTGTAAATGAGCAAGGTTTGGCTTCCTTCCTTTGTATAGCTCGTATGGTGTCTTTCCAAGTTTTGTTCTAATATAGGCTCTATTTGAAATATAGTATGTTGTGCTCATTGCATCGGCCTAAAAGACTTGAGACACATTTTTTTCATTCAATATTGCTCTAGTCATTTCAGTGAGCGCTCTATTCTTACGTTCCATGACTCCATTTTGTTGAGGTGTCCTTGGAGCAGAGAAATTGTGATCTATGCCATTAGTATCACAATATTCTTTAAAGACCTGATTTTCAAATTCTCCACCATGATCTGTCCTAATACCTGCAATGGACATACCTTTCTCATTTTGCACTTTCTTGGTAAAAATAATAAATTCTCCAAAGGTTCCATCCTCTAATTATAGAAAAATGGTTCATGTAAATCTAGAGAAATCATAAACAATGACCAATGAATATAAGTTGCCGCTAAGACTCTTAACTCTTGCTAGTCCAACTAAATCCATGTGTAATAATTGAAGTGGCCTATTGGTTGATATCTCATTTTTCAATTTGAGAGAAGATTTAGTTTGTTTACCTTTTTGACATGCATCACAAATCTAATCGTTTTTGAAATTTACTTTGGGTAATCTAAGAACTAAATCCTTTTTGAGTAGTTTGCCTAGTTGATGCATGTTAACATGAGCTAGTCTCTTATGCCATAACCAACTTTCATCGGCATTACTCAGAAAACAAATTTCAGAGTCATTTCTATTGATATCAAGAGTATAGCAGTTACCTTCCCTTTTTGCTCTGAGCTTTACCTTGATATTTTTCTTATCAAGTTGTAAGTCTTTCTTGTTGACAATTAGGCATTCCTCTAAATCAAATATTACCCAGTTGTCTTTATTAGCACTTTAACTCACGCTCAGCTAATTATGACACAAGCCTTCAATATAATATACATCTTTGACTTGTATTCCTTTGTTGTTTTTGATTTAACCAATTCCTGCTATCTTTCCGTATTGATTTCCTCCAAATTTTACCTTTCCACCTTCCTCAGGTTGCAATGTTGTAAAACTTTCAAAATCACCGGTCATATGTCTAGAGCATCTAATGTCTATGTACCATTTTTTATTTTTGGATGCTTTAAGACATATCTGCAATTAAATAGGATTAAGTCTTAGGTACCCACTTCTTTTTGGGTCCTTTTAGGTTAGTACAAAATACTTTCAGAACATATGAACCTTTAGGTACCCATTTGTAGGTTCCTATCGTTCCTTTCTTCTTATGAATGCATGATGAAGTATAATGACCTTTTCTATTACAATAATTACAGTATGCAAAAAGATTTGATGTATGCACAGAATGCTGAAAATAGTTCAAGTATGATTTACCTCTAGCTTTCTTTATTCATTTCCTTCTATCTGATTTTGGATCATATCCAATTCCAGATCGATCATTCACAAATCGTTGAGCTTTTAAAAATACATTTAGCATCTCACTTCCTTTAGTGAATTTTTCAAGAGTTTTAATAAGATCAGTATTTTTCTTTTTCAAAGAAGTACAATTTTCACAATCATTTTCAAAATTTTCTTTAAGTTCTATTTCAAGAGCTTTGTTTTTCTTCTTGAAAACAACTAGTTCCTTAACTACTTTAAGGAATTCAAAATGTAAAGCATTATATTCAGAAAGTAATTCATCATAGGTAGGATCAGAATCAGTTACCTCGTCTTCTGTTTCTTCTTGAGCAACTAGACAGATATTGGCTACTTCCTCTTCATCGCTTTCTTCATCGGAAGAGCTATCTCCCTATATGACAGATACAAAGGCTTTCTTCTTGTTGTAGAATTTGTCTTTTCTCTTTTCTTTATTCTTCTGAATCAATTCTTGACATTCTGATTTGAAATGTCTTGGCTTTCCACACTCATAGCAGATGATGTGTTCTTTATTGCTTGTTCCTCCTTTCTGAAAGTTTTTGAATCCTTAGCGTTTTTTGTAAACTTTCTGAATCGTTTTATGATTAGGCCCATTTCATCATCATCAAGCTCTTTATCTTCATCTTGTTCTTCTTCTTTTGCTTTCAGTGCTAAACCTCTTTTCTTCTTGTCACCAATATCATATAGTTCTCGTTTGAACTTTAATTTACTTTCATATTTAGAAAGGCTTCCGAATAGAGAAGCAACCGATTGCATTGACTCACATTTTGCTTCCTCAATTGTAGTAACTTTTGCCTCCCAGTTTTTAAAAAGAATATTCAGAATCTTTTGTACTTGGGTATGTTGATCATAGACTTTTCCAAGTGCTGCAAGTTGATTAACAAGGTGAGTATATCTAAGTTCAAATTCAGCTATCGACTTACCTGATTTCATTCGAAGTAAATCAAACTTAGTGACCAGAGTATTGATCCGGTTTTCTTTTATTCTCGAAGTTCCTTTGTGAGCTATTTTCAAGGCTTCCCACATTTCTTTAGCTGTTGGAAGTGTTTAGATTCTGAAGTACTCATTTTGACTTAAGGCACTTTGAATCATCAAAATTTCCTTGTTGTTGAGTGTGATAAGTTTCTTGCCATTTTCATCATATTCTGCTGGTGTCTTGGGAACTCTCTGTGAATCTACAATATTTTTAGGTTTGTAGTTTCCACTCTCAATCACATCCCATAGCCTATATTCAGTAGCCATTACGAAGACTCTGAACTTTGCTTTCCAGAATGAGAAGTGTTCACCATTAAAACCCGAAGGTCTTGTGATAGAATTTCCGTCGGGAAGAATTCCTTCACCCATGCTTGCCATTAGATCCTTCTTAGGCTATTAAACCTTAATAAGAAGACCTACGATCTGATACCAAATGTTAGTGTAAGCGTTTCACCCAAGAAGGGGGTGAATTGGGTTATACCAAAAATTTCATTGCATATAAGAAAATTGACAGAATATTTAAAGCAGTTGAAAGCAAAGAGAAATATCATTGAAGTGTACATCAGGAGTTATACTGGTTTGGCCACAATCACTTTGACCTACTTCCAGTCCTCAGAGCGTCTCTGAGAGTTTCAATATATTCTCCAAGATTCAGTGGGTTCTTGGCACCCTCAGTACACAGCAAGTTCCTTCACCTGGACACTCGCTCCCCCTTACACGTTGTAATCAAATTCCCAACTCAAGGTTTCACAACCTTAAGTTGTCTCAATAACAAATATTGAGTTTGTAATGAAAAACTCTCTCACAGAGTAAATATATAATCATTGAAGTACAATGAATGAGTATAAGAAAACAAAGCATAAAGAGTGTATTGATCGACGTGTGATTGCTTGTTCTCAGTTGTTGTTGTTTGCTCTTTGAATGCTTCATATATATAGATGATTTGTAGTATCCATTGAAAGCATTTCAAATATGTCCGTTAGAGTCGTGCAGCAACGGTTGACCATTTTTCAAACTTGAAAACTATCCGTTTGCGGTAGGTAGCGATAGGTGAGATCTCGGACACTTTATTTGACTCTTCCCTTATTATATGATTTCTTCATTATTATTTTGTAAATACACTTAGAATGCTAATACAATGAAATGTTAATCATATATATAACAAAATAATAAACATATGATTAAAGTCAAGCTTTCTGGACTGCCCTACTCGAGTGATTATGCTCATTACTCGAGTAGCCCCTCGAGTAATTCTATCAAAAATATGGCAGAGACTAATTCAATATATTTCATAAAATATTATTTGAGTAAGACATGGAGTAAGATACATTGCAAACCTTGGAAATACCTTATTACTCGAGTCTCTACTCGAGTGACCATGTCTTTTCTTCACAAGTTACTCGAGTGAGCCCTCGAGTAAGTTTCAAATAACTCAACAGATTACTCGATTACTCCCTTTAGTAATTGCATCAAATTCTTGGCCGAGAGTTTGCTTACCTGATTATTCGAGTGACCCCTCGAGTAATGCTTCAAATAACTCTACAGATTACTCGAGTGCTCCCTTGAGTAATGCTTTTTTCTCACTTGGTTACTCGAGTGCCTACTGGAGTAAATTGTTGCATTTTTTGGCCGAGAGCTACTGGAAGATTTTTGACTTGATTACTCGAGTAATGCCTTATGTTTATGTTGTTACTCGAGTGGCTACTCGAGTAATGGTCTATATAACTTTACAGATTACTCGAGTGGTTCCTTGAGTAAATTCTTCTAAATTTTGGCAATGCTTCTTTGGATGAAATTCTTCATGATTACTCGAGTGCTTACTTGAGTAACAGCTTCCCTTACTCGAGTAGTCACTCGAGTAAGCCATTACAAAATCTGCTCATTACTCCAGTGCTTACTTCAAATAATGCTTTGCCATTTATTTACTTTGTTCAAATTCATTTGTTTGTTATCAAATCCTTTTTATATCATTGATCCAATCTTTGTTATCATCAAAGCATATGAGATCTAACACCAAACACTTGATTTTTTTTCCCAAACCACCTATTGGGCTTAAGGCTGATTTAAGCCCGATTGCCCCCTCCAATTGAGACTCCAAACACACACTAAGTTTAATGCCTTTTGACTTGTTAAGCTACATTTGCCTTAAGGCAAAATTTGAAGTTTTTCACAATTGGCTTATCTAAAATTATTGGATCTGGCTTCAAAAACGATGGCGCTGAACTTTTTTTTTTTGAAAATGGTGTCCAATATTATGAAATATTTTTCTGGACTTATCTAGTATCTTAAAATGTTTTTAAAGTAGCATGCAGTATCATAAAATAATTTTTAGTGCTTTTAACCCCTAAAAATATTTTTCCAATTGTATCCAGTGTGTTATCAGACTTATTGCAATTTTACCCTTAATTTATTTTCAACTCCAAAAATTACTTTAAAATATTTTTTGGTGCTTTTAATCATTTAAAATATTTTTTCAGTTCTACCTAATTTTAGGAGACTGACTACAATTTTACCGTTAATATATATATTTTTCTAGTAGTAACGAGCACCCAAAACTTAGAATACTGATTTATTGATTTTCACCCACTATAAAATATTTTTCCAATAGCATCTAATATTTTAAAGTAATTTTTAAATTATTTACTTGATTTTTTTTTAAAACATTTTTCCACCCACTCTTTCTTACCATTATTGTAAAAGCCAATTATGCTAAAGACAATCTAAACAATTCTACTTTTATAAAAATCATTTATACACCCGTCAATCCAAACATAAATCATATTACACAATCTGATTGCTAAAAATAATATTGTAAAAAATAATATGGAAAAAAACTACTTTTTCCATCGGGTTTCCAAACACACACTTATATTGTATCTACCCAAATGAAAAGCTGAGACACTATTTTGCAGCACGTAAGCTCAGGGCCCAGGGGTTCTCCTGTAGGCTATATCAAAAGCCTATACCTCGTCTTCTCACACCCAGATACTGCTCAATACCGTAGCAACTACCGAAGATAATTAAAACTGGTAGAAAATGGCTGATACAGTAAGATATATATACTGCTTTCCTTCTCCTAAAGTGCGTAAATTCTCTTGTATTCACTGTTTAAAATTTCTTGATCTGACGCATGAGACATGGATAAAGAACGAGAGCGACTCTCAGCCCTCAATTTTGTCTCCTCCATCCTATGCAAAATGACACAAAAGCACATGGAGCCAATTGTAGATAGCATTACTAGGCTTCCGATCACCGAAGCATATACAGCAAGCCATCTGGAGTGTGAGCCCACCACCACGTATGTGAGAGAAATGAAGGCAATTGAAATGAAAAGACAGGCCAACCACATGAGCTTGTTAATTACAAAAACGAGCTGCTTCTTTGCCTTCTGCTCGATCACAACAACAGATGTTTGAACAACCACAACAGCCAGAGATATGAATAACGCCAAGCTATCAAACACAAAAAATATCAGAAAACCTGCATCATTTGCTATATTTGCCTGTCCAAGCGAAAAGGCCCCTACTTTCTTCTCGACATATTGGCCTGGGACAGTGAAGATGGCTGCAAATGCAACTGTAGCGATCAGAACAGCAACAACGGTCGCAGAATTTATAGCATTGTTCAGGCCACTAATATGAAGCTTTTTCAACTTCTTCGCAATTTTCTGGACCCTCGTTCCAGTTTGACGAGTTTGCTGGAGTTGGGATTGTACATCATGCCTTATGTCACTAACTGTCTGCTTAAGTTGATTTGAGGCGTTTTGAGGTTTCTTTTGGTCAGCTGAATTAGCAGCACCAGCATCCCTTAAAATGGAGACAAGTTCTGGAGTTCCAAACTTTTCTGCAATGTCAAGAGGGGTCTCACCAGCCTTGTTAACCGAGTTCACATTGATACCTTCCATAGACAATAAAGGGCAAACATTCTGCAGTGACCAGCACCACTTCAGAATAGATACTAAAAGCCAGATTCTTTCCAAATTCTTTTTTTGTCAACTTCGTCTCACTACTGAAAAAACATATCAAAATAAAGCCAGATAGCTTTAAGTTCTTTCACAACTTAATTTTAAAAATTAATTTCTATAATCTTTCCCCTTTTCCAGTTTAATCCATTCTGCGTGCAATAACAAAATTACAACTTCCTCTGCTAATTTTGCTTTTTCTAGATCAGGAAGGCAAAATGAGGAAATACAATAATCTCTTACACCATACAACTGGGCAGGGGTTGAACTAATTAGGACTTAGTTCAAAATAGATATCTACATGCTCTCCAATGCTATGACTAGCTGATACTTTTTCTCCACCTATTAGTACAATATATCACGGAAAATGTTTAAAACAGAAAATAATCCAAGGGCTTGCTTGTTTTGATGCGTTAGTATGGTAAACAAATCACTCACCATTGTCTGATCTTCCTAAAGTAATGAAACGAGATGAATTAACTACAAGATGAAATGTTATTAATTAAAGATATTGACAAAGGATAACTACAATCCCAAATAATAAAAGAATCTGACCCTTGATGAAGATATACTCACTATTTGTTAGGAGTTCGGCTAAGATAGGTGTATCGCATTTTCCTCAAGCTGAAGATCATATAAGCTTCAACTAGTTACAATAAAATCCAATTCAACAGGGAAAACATATCTAAACTAGGATACCCAGATATTGCGCCAATCTTAAAATGAAAGTATATCAAGACTGGGATGCCTAGACACAGACAAGGTCCCTGATAGATAAACAAAGGCAGATCCTTGAATCTCTTGACCTAGTACAAAGGCAGAGCCTTGAATCTCTTGACCTAGTTATCATAGCGGCCTCCTTGACATTCTACTAATTGCTCTCCTTGCTACAGTAACTAATCACAGTGACCTAGCTCTCAGAAGTCTTTGATCTACTTCTCCTGAGTAGTCTCTCTAATCGCTCTCCACTGATGATGTGCCCTACTAGGGTTGCTCAACAGGATACCCAGTAGCTTACAACTCGAGCAACAGAGCGTTCAATTTGATTTGCCTTTTTACAGTTTACAATTGTTGATAGCAACCAGAAAACTTGAACTTAAACAACTTACCAAATACTTCAACAAACAATTTATGAAGTTTTGTCAAAGAATGAACAGTAAGCTCAACAATCTATAATTGACAATAATTGTCATAGTTGCTATGTAGAACTCTGAAAACATGTTGTGGCAGCCACTCTCTTTTATTAGAAAAATCCACCGATAAAGCTTAACTAAAGATAATGATAAGGGATAACTAAGACTTCGGAACAAAAATAAACTGTAACGACTTCTGAACAAAAATAAACTGTAAGACTCTAGATGATAAACTAGACTTGGATAAACTCCTAATCCATTAGGAATTTCACTTTGATAAATTTCTCAACAGCATGCTAGTTCACTCTACTATTATTGTTGTCGACCTTAAATTAAGTGTGTGTGCACGCTTCAGCATTTTAGTTTTGCATGCCAACTTCTATCCCCCAGGAACAGCATGCATCAAAGATAATGCGCAAACATTCATTTGTCTAACATAAAGACAGAACTCCATATAAGGCAAGCAAGGCTGCCAACCTATAGAATGAATACTTATGAAAGTGAAATGAGGAAGCACCTGCAGACGCCCTTTCTTTGTGGCAACATGCAATGCTGTATTTCCTTTATTATCCTCCAGACCCAAAATAGATGGGTCAGGTTTTACCAATTCTAGCAGAATTTCTTCATTTTGGCCTTTAACAGCCATGTGCAATGCAGTTTGACCTTTCTTATCAGTCCTAAATCCAGTGCTCGGATCCTTGTCCAGTAAGGCTTTCACAATTTCCAAATGCCCCATTCTAGCTGCAGAGTGAAGAACAGTCTTTCCATTGTTCCTGGCTATTTTTGCAAGGTTTGAATCTGATTCCAAAAGGAGGTTAACCACTTCAATATGACCCTGGATTGCAGCCGTGTGTAAAGCAGTTGAATTGGACAAATCTGTGGTCATGGCCAAGTTAGGGAAGGAATGTAGCAGTTCTCTCAATACCTCTGCAAGATTATTTTTCTCAGTAAGAGCTATAGTTAGGGAAATGTAGTAACAGACATGCCAGTGCAACAATGTGTAAAAAATATCCTCAGTACTCGCTTGGATTTAAAAATCAACAAAATGACCGGAAAGACCAAAGCAGAAAAATTATTCGCAATGAATTTTCGGTTTAAAAAATAAAAAATAGCTTGAACCTTTTCAATTACACCACAACTTGAGTAAATTACTAATAAGTCGCCACAATCGTACAATTTTCCTAACAAGGAAAAATGGTTATCATGGAAATCTCCTAGATGAACCAAAAGCGAACATATTCACATTGCTGCTTAACTAAGCAAAACCAGGATTATGGAGTAATATGTGGCCATTTGGAATTCCGGATTTGGTTTGCATCTTCAACTAAGAAGCAATAGTTCTTCTCTCACACATAAATGAGAGGGAAAGAACGAGAGCGTGTCTGAAATATTTAGGGTATTATAATATTAGATTGAGGAACAGTGCAACACAACCTCGAACACAATTAAAGCACAAAACTTGAGAAACTATTTGACTTCATATTTCATAAGAAGGTAAATAATAAATGGAGCTATTGGCCATTAGATACAATAGACAAATTTAGCCAAGGTTTTTGTAGGAACAAATGAATGGGTGATAAGCGGCCGTAGAAAATAATGAGACGTGACCTTTTTCCCATTCAGTAAGGGGCAAGCAGTAAGCGCAGAGAAACTAGTATAATGCAGGATTAGTAAAAATGTTTCCAGAGTAGGATTAAGTACTCTCATTGACCTAGTAAAACCATTGACAAGAAAGCACTTAATGTGCATTAAAAAACTTAAAAGGACGATGCGCCAAACCGTGATGCCGAATGCCCTCATCTTACCAAGATGACCCTGCTTTGCGGCGACATGGAATGGATCATAGCCATTTCTAGCTGCAATAGACGCAATTTGCAGGTCCAAGTGCTTCAATATCTCGCTTACCACTAAATCATACCCATGCTCTGAAGCGACATAAAGAGGTGTCTCCCCCTCCAGATTCTGGTTTGACAACAAATCCTTTGACTCGTTATCGTCACAATTTTGAATTATCTCCTTGACTCTATTTAAGTTACCGGCGCGAGCAGCTAAATGAAGGGGGGAGTCACCGCGTTTTCCAGGTGATTCCTTACTCCTTTTCCTCTCGCCTCCCTTGAAGCTAAGCTGCTTCTCCATCACTATGCGAAAACTTTTCTGTTTTTCCATAAATCCGCGAAAGCTCCTCTGTTTTTCCATTGCCCCGCGAAAACTTCGCTGCTTTTCCACTGTACTGGTTCGGAAGCTGCTCTGTTTCTCCATAATCACTACAAAAGAGGGTCAATGACACTAATGAAAGTGTTCATATATCTTTGAGACAGAAGAAAATATGTTCACACCATCGATTAACACCTCAAATTAAACTTGCGTAAACCTTGAATAAATTTTTATTAAACAAATCCACTCTAATTTGGTTGATTAAATTATAATAGAGTTGAGGAAACAAATAAAGAAATCAACCAGAAACTCAATTATCTTCGTCCGCGATGGCTGAAAACTGAAAAGTCGAGCCAATAATATTGGTATCAGCAATTAATTCTTCATACCTTGATTCTTAGAGCTCTATAAATTTGAATGTATAACCGGATCCAAACCAAACAGACCACGATGGGCGCCAAAAGAAGCGAACCGATCTCGACAATTACAAGTGACAGGACTTTGAATAGCTCACAAGCGCAAGAACAAGGATCATTTGAGACCCATGAAGTGATCGGGAAGCGTAAAGAGAATTAAGCTAATCCATAGGAAAAGATATCCTGCACAGTGGAGTGCTTAAGAGTTGAGACAGCTAACGAGTTTATTATGATTCTGTGATTCTGTCGCAGGCCACCCACTTCGAGCTGTTATTAATGGATATTTTTTTAATTATATTTTTATTTTTAATTAGACATAATTATTAAAAAAAATTAAAAGACGAGTACAAGCGGAAATTTTAGAAGAAAATTCTTATAAAATACTACTTAAATGTTAAAATCTTAAAATAATTATTTCAATTTTTAAAATTTCAAATCAATATTTAATAATTAAAACAAAATATTAAAATATTGGTGTTTTTATAATTTTGCCCACTTTTTTTTAGAAAATGGGCATCAACCATCCTGCTCAAAGCGATCACCGTTAACTAGTCAATGGAACTTTGGTGTTGGTGGATATTTTTGGAAGCCAAGAGATAAATTTTATTTGGGTTGAAGGTGAGATTTGAATTTATTAATATAATGCAAAATCATATCCAATACAAGTAAGTTTAATGTTTTAAATAATTAACTTGGTTAGTAAGTTTTACAATGAATGACAACATCTATAAATATATTAACCATTTTAATAACACTATTTACTTCTATTTGTAGTTTTGCATTTAAGGAAATTCAACTAGTTTTGTCAAGGTATAAGAAATTTAGTCCTCAAATTTTACCAATATAATGGTTTAAGTTCGTGACTAAACTTATAACGCGAGTGATAGCATTTATAAAAAGGATTGATCATTTTAATAACATCATTTACTTCTATTTTTAACAAGTTTCACATTTAAGGAATTTCAATTAATTGAGAGAGGATATGTAAAATTGACAAAAGTTGTTAAAGTAATAGTGTAACGTTTTAAATCATTGACTACAGTTATAATGCGAATGATAATATTTGTAAAGTTATATATTGATCATTTTAATAACACCATTTATTACCACTTTTTAAAGGTTAACATTTGGGAAATTAAATTCAACTAATTGAGTGAGAGTGTGGGAAATTAATTATACTTGTCAATTCGAAAACTACCAGTATTAAGATTAAAAGATTAAAAATGCACTTTTTTATAACTAACGGATCAAACTGAAATTTGATGTAAATTTAAAAGATCTAATGAATACTTTAACCCTTTTTTTTTTGTACAAATTATTTCAATTGATTGCATATATAAAAAAAGAAGTTTGCAATCTAGGGGTAATTGATCATCAGGCACTTTAGAGAATTCAGTATATATTTATTATAAATAACAAATTAAACTAATTTTTTTAATATCTTTAAATTGATTATTTAGGATGGGAAAAAATTAAATATTAAATTTCTGGTTCTTTAAAATCTCTTCCTTATCCTTCAATTATAAACCAACATGGATCCTCTCTCCTTCCCTCAGGCCTCTCTGGCATTTCGTCTTTGCGTCGTGGAGGAAGGAGAAGCAAGAATATAAGTCTTAATTAACGAAGTGAAGCGTAAGAATAAAATTCATTGCAAAGTTAAGAAATTACTGAAGATGGGAAGCAATGAAAAAAGATGTAGCTATTTGTTGACGCCATAATCAAAGCAGCATAAAATCAATTTAAGATAGGCGATGGAGGAGCGCGTTCATTATCTGATCGAATTATTATTGCCAACCTTGAAGCCAAGACCAAAGACGCACGCGCTTGCTCTGCTAATTAAGATTTACATGGGAATATAACAACGGAACCAGCCTAAGCATATAGGAGAGGGTCGGATGTGGAATGGGAAACCGTAATCAACATGACAATAGAATGCGCGGTTCATTAGAGTCTAGAAAGATGGGAGCGGGTGCGGGAGGGAGTGGAAGAGCGAAGTAAGAAGAATTTAGAAGTGGGCAAGAGATGAGGGGGAAGCAAGGCAAGCGTGGCAGCGAGAGAGGCAGCGCGGCTGGGGGAGTGAATGCCCTGACCCTTTGTCATGCAAGTCTTGGTGAAACCGGGACAGTAGCAGTTCACGCTTATGCTTCCCTGGAGCCGCTTTGCCAGAATCCTAGAGTAAGCATTCAGAGCTAGCTTCGATACTGCGTATTCTGTCCAGTATTCTGGCCATCCTCTGCTCTTCCACCTTCCGCTCTTCACGTCTCTCCCGAACTTTCTCACCATTTCCTCTATCTCCTCCTCCTCCAGCTTCTCCCCCTCTAGAACTTTTCTTATCTCTGGGTTTCTCACCTTCTGCGTCAATATAATTAATTAATTAAAAACAATCTACACAATTAATAATTAATTAATCCACACACACTACTTACATCTAGAGATCCGAGCCTGGAGCTCACATTGAGAATGCGATTGACATTTGAAGAATTAGGACGGAAGAGGGGGAGGAGAGCCTGAATGAGCAACCTCGGGCCGTAGAAGTTGGTCTTCATAACCGTTTCTGCATGCTCCACCGAGTTGGCATGCAACTCATTGAATGTTACCCCAGCATTGTTCACCTGTTAGTTACGAAAATCATCAGATCAGTTTTCACTTTTCCTTCATTCATTCGTGCAAATACAAATCAGTTAACTTACAAGAATATCCAAGGTGGCCCCAAATCTGGCTTTGAAGGCGGATGCGAAGGCAGTGATAGAGATGGGATCAGATACATCGAGTAACAGAAAATGAACGTGAACGAGACCTTCAGCTCGGAGTGACATCAATGCAGCCTCTCCTTTCTCTCTGTTCCTGGCTGCTAAGATGACCGTCACTCCCAGTTCTGCAAGGCACTTCACCAAAGCAAACCCTATCCCCCTGTTCCCTCCCGTCACCACCGCCATCGTCTCCCTCGACCACCATCTGCTACTGCTCGAGCATGAGGAAGCATCAAAATAAGGCAAGTAAGGCTCGGGTTCCATATGCCAAACAGAATCAATCTCACGGGAAAGAAAGAACAATGAAGAGGCCCTTCCGAAACGAAGGTCATATATACTGGAAAGAGATGGTCAGATATTAAAATAAAATATGCCGCGGGTTCCGGCAATGTGCTCATGTGTGTCTCCATTCAATTGTTTACTCCTGTGCAAAGCAAACCCTATTTAATCAACGCATGCAGACCAAACCCACCACTCCGGCCAATCATTTTTATGTTCACACCTACATCCACACCCAGGCTCTTTGATTCCCGTCACATACTGCCAATACAAAATTTTTAATATATTATTGCCTACTTTGCATACACGCACACATATACATCTGTAAACGATAATTAATAATATAAATTAATCCAATAAAACCGTGTGCATGTTAATTAAGGGTACCGCAGCTTGAATTTCAGAATATTTAGAGTCTGTTTGATTCGATCCCATTATACCTTGCATTGTAGTGTAATGCGATGTAATAGTAATACAATGTGTCAGAGAGCAAATCACAAAGAAGATTAGGAAACGTAGTCAAATAAGAACGTCAGGAAACATATAGCCGTTATACATCTTTCTAAACGTATTGCTATGTGAATATGCCTGCATATTTGTACATTACAATGATCATAAAAGGAACTAGTTTTGAATCCATACACAATGCAATATTAATTGCAGACTAGTGTTTGCTTTGATTTTTAAATAAGGTGCAAAGAGTTATTTTTTTTTTAATAATTATTCAAAATTATTATGTCATACAAAGTTTCTTTTACCCTTAATATAATCTTTGCAAAAAAAAAAATAATTAATAGCTATTGTGTTACTTCAAAATAACTATCACGCTATCTCATCGAGAATCATTCGATGTTGATGGTTGTCGTGGTGGAGGCGACAGTAATAGTGATTTGGTGGGGGCGATGACATATAGTGACAACTATAACAGTGGAGGCGGCGACGGCAATAATGAAGGTGGCGGGGGTGGCCACAGGGGGTGGTAGTGATAGCAGTAGAGGAGGAGATGGTGGTGGTGTCTACGATAGCGTAGAGGTGGCGGTGATGGTGGTGGAGGAGGAGGTAGTGGTGGCAACGGTGATGGAGGAGGAGGAGGAGGTAGTGGCAATGGTGGGTGGGGTGATGACGGCGGTGGAGGAGGAGGAGGTAGTGGCAGCAGCCATAATGGTGGAGGTGACTAGGTGGCGTAGGATGGCGACAATGTCAGTGGAGGAGGTAGTGGTGGCTGTAGCGGTGGCGGGGGCGTCAGCGACAGCGGTGAAGGAGGAGGAGGTAGTGGCAGCGGTGGTTGTGGAATGGTGTGATAGGTGAAATGAGATAAGTGAAACAAAGACAAATAAAACTAAAGGATAAATTGGACTTTTTAAACCATGCAATAGGGTGAGAATGAGTATTCATAGGGAAAAGGTATGAATGATTATTACCAATTTTTTGATAATCATCATTATCATGGTAAACCATATTACCATGCTAAAGAACAACCAAACACTCTTATTTTGGTAATGAAATCTTTATTACCATTATAAGTATGTAATGCGGTTGAACCAAATAGACTCCCAATAGTAATAGGGAGGCGACTATGTCAGATTGAAAAATATTAATCTTGATATCATACCCCTAATTTCCTTTTTTCCATTTTATGATCAGTATAGGTGCAGGACAGAGGAAATAATAACATCATCATCATCAAAAAAGCATTCATGGAAGATGAAATTGATGAAAACTCATTATGTGTTGCATGGTTGGAATCCATAGTGCATAGTGCGTTTATTTGAGAGGTGCTATTCGTGCAAGTGCCTGTTTGAATTAGCAGTGAAAGCTACTTTTCTAACATGATTTACCGTATACGAGGTAAGTTTGTGAGAGGAGTTTTGTCTCAACTTACGTGAATGTGTTTGTGTACCGTTTTCTCAATCAGACCCTAAATTTTGCAATTGGAATTCACAAAGACTAAGGGTCTGTTTGGCAAAGCGGTGGGCATCCCTCACCGCACGTTCAGAGAAAAAAAAAGCATAGTAGCCACTTTTTAACTGTTTGGCAAGGCTTTTGTTATCATTGTGCTTTTGAAACCACCGTGGCTTTTCTTTGAAGCTGATCGAAGTAGCTTTTCCCATTTCCCTCCACTGCACTTCTATGCTTTTTTCTCTCCCGGTATCTTTTCAGTGATCATTCATCATTTTAAAATACTAATATTCCATCATTTAATTTTTTATCTATTCCTCTCATATATTATTACAATACTACATACACGAGGTCGATTGATCAAGCTAGTGTCTAAAACTATGCGAATAACTTCTATCTCGGTGTCTGAAATGTGATGAAGAAGAAGAACAGTGATGTTTTTGTCTTTTATGCTTTTTGGACTGTTCTTTATCTTTCTTTTTTTTGACCGCCAGATTGTTCATCTATGGCATGTGGATAAGTATCAGGTTCTGAGGAAAAAAAAAACAAGGATAAGTAGATTAGGCTGGTAAACAAAGTTAATAACACGTGGAGATGAAGAGGAAGCTTTTTGACTATTTTTATTTTATCAAATTTTAATGTTAATTTTTCAATTTGATAAGCATATCAAGCGGGTAAATTTTTTTTTTTAATGCTGAAAAGATGTATTTAAATGAATCATATTCGTGTCACAATCAGATACCAACTTGTTAGGGATAAGTGATTCAATAATTATTCACTTCATGTATGCATTGTAATATAAATATAAATTTATCCATTTTTAGTGAAGTACTTTAGTGTCTATTTTTTTTTAATAATAATTGAAGTTTTTTTAATCAAATTTTATTTATATTTTTTCACTTCAAGTATCTCAATATATACAAATAATATATATATATATATATATATATATATATATATATAGTATTTAATAGCATCCATGTCCTTTTCAGTCATTTTGCATCTAAATAAGCTTTTCAAACTCTAATCCAAACAGGTTCAAGGTTAGAAAAAAAAAAGTCATTTCTGCCACCACTAATCCAAACACAAATCACATTTACATTTTCACTTTTAATCCTACTTTATTTTTTTAAAAGTCAGATAAAAAAGTTAATCCAAACGGATAAGGAAAAGATGAAAAGGTAAAAGAACAAAAAAAAGGAGAAGCATCGAGCATCCCTTGATTTTTTTTCGCCCCATTCCAAGAGCCTATACCCAGCTTAAGAATATAGGAACAATAGGTTGGAGGACCTAAGATTCCTTGGCGAAGCCCCTCAATAGGAGAAAAATAAACAAATCGAAGTGCTGGTATGCTTTAAGGTTATGGTCATGTCACATGTGACTCAATTCTCGGAATTATCAAATATTCCTGGCCGCCGCCAGTCAATTTCTTATGTCTATTCACATACTCCATTATATTCTATATTAAATTATGTTAATGGAAAAACTTAGGTAATTAATTTACCTCATCACGTCGAATTTCTCAATTAAATTTTATTATATAAACTTTTCTTAATAATAAAAATTCACATCGATGAAATCTTAAAATTTTGTAAAACCATTATTAATAACAAACATCACACATGATAATATTTAATTGAAGATCGAATTGGACCCATTGAAATATAAGCAAATGGATCTAATTTTTTTCTTATTTTAATTAATATGTAAAATAAAAAATAGTTAAGTTGGTTATTGATAGATAATAATTAATATTTAAAAAATGTGTGACATTTTTTTCAAAAATAACTTATCATTTAATGTTAGCAAAAAATTAGTTTCAAAACTTAATGGTTCTTACTTAAAAACTGTTATGTATGTCTACATTATATATGACGGTTGTTTAAATTAAACCCGTTAGTGTGTTTGTCAAATACATAACAATTGCAATATGACACCCGTTATGTATGTCTATACTATATATATAACGGTTGTTTACATAAAACCATTATGTATTATGCTAGTATTACTGAATATATAACGGTTGTTTAAATATAAATACATAACGGTCGTTATATATGTTTTAGAATATATAACGATTATTTATTTGAGATCATTATGTATTATGCCATCATTATTGTATATATAATGGTTCTTTACGTAAACTCGTTATTGATTATGCCAACATTACGTACATCATGACGTACTTCACCAAGACTCAATGCATAATAGATGTTATATTAGAACTGTTGTAATATATATTAAATACATCACGGTTCAAAATCGTTATGTATCTACACCAAGCATATATAACACCTTCATATGTATGTATGGCTGATAATAATTGTGATAAATTTATAGTTTTTCTCCTTAAGTTTTGTTAAACAACTATTAAATTAAGTGTCTTTCAAATCAGATGCCATATGTGTCTCATTAAGCTCAGTTAGCAAATTCCCATTAATAAGATAACAAGGTTAAGGACCTTTGGGTTAATTAATAATAAAAATTTAGGATTTTTCATGGAACAGGAGAAAGGGAATAGAATTGAACTTTGAAAGCATGTTTACCACGTAGAAAAAGGAACTTATGATTTGTTCGGTATGTGCAAGATAATGGAAGATCTAACATATGAATGTACATAAGTTTGGGATATCAATGTCATTTAATATATTAACCGACCACGAGGGACATCCAACAAAGGAAGAAGAGATCTGCATCAGAGGGAGATCCATGGTGGCGTTGAAAAAAAACTAAAAAAGAGAGATCGATGGGGGGAATGAAAAATGAGGAGCTTTGAAGGTGATGCATCGTCAGTGTCCAAAGCTACTATCGTCAAGGATGACGGATTGGAGGGAAAGAACAGACTTGGAGCTGTGTCCTCATTATCTGAAACCATTGTCATGGATGTAGCGTCATATATATTGTCAATCACCTTCCATACACCACTACATTATCTTATATATATGACGTTTAATAAATAACATATTACAATGAATAAATGTCATCTATGTCCAGGCGGAGCTCGCGCAAGAATATATAACACTAAAACTTAATGGCTAAATATGCGTATAATCATGTATTGAGGCAGAATTTGCGAAAGCAAACACGTAATGATTGTAATTATTAGCTATAATGTATTTACTCACAAAAATGATGTTCTTATGAAACAACTATCATATAACACTTATAAATAATTTGTATTCTAACTTTATATTAGCAACAACAAAAACATAACGGTTATAACAAATAACCATAAAGTATGAATAATAAAAATGACGTTTCTTAATAAGATAATGGTTTTTGTTTAATAATCATCAACAAAACGTTTGAAACCGTTCTTCTTCTTCGGGCTGATGATAGCACTCTGTGCTTCTTTGGTCTCCGATGATCTTAACATATTCTTAGATGATTTTGGTTACTTCTTTGGTGATGAATAGTATGATGATACGAGGTATGCTGCAAATTTTTGGAATTTTAGTTTCCTTCAAATTGAAGGAAACCGAAGTTCCAAAATTAGCAATAGACCTTAGATAATCTATTAGGCAATTAGTCACCAAAGGGTCCTATTTTTTGGTTTTATTTTTATAAAATATAAAAATATAATTATCTAGGTATTGGTAGCCCAAAAAAGGTTCTAAAAAAAATATAACATACCTCAAGGTTGTTAACAAAGAACCATAATAAATGTAATTAAATAAATAATAATTTTTACACCAAAATCATTAAATATATGCTTTTCAAAATATAACATACCTCATGGTTACTCGGGAAGAACCATGATGTAAAGTCTTAGGCATGATAACCCATAAATCTTTACCATTTCACTTCTATTTAAACGTTTGAAACAGATTATACACTTAACACTACTTATCTGGAAGATCGTAACCCACCAACCTCAAAAACCTAGTACTCCAGTTGTCTTTTTTAACAGTTGAGAGTTGTTTTCTTTTGTAAACATTTGAAACAGATCATACACTTAACACTACTTGTTTAGTCGAACGTAGCCCACCAACCTCAGAACCCTACTACTCTGGCTGTCTTTTCTAACGGTAGAGAGTTATTTTCAATTGAATTGTGATGTAAAGTCTTAGATACGATAACCCATAAAACCCTACTATTCTACAACTGTGCCAGTTGCTTTTGCTTTTGCTTGCCCTAACTCCTGTTTTCGTTCGTGAGCTCTAGCTAGGTCGTATTTCTCTGGTGCTTTACTCCAAGTGATGAGTTGAGGAAGCTAACATTACAGTATCTAGCACCATTATCGTCAAAGGCTTGAGATTTTCCAACCGACTGGATTATGGTAAGATTGCATTGCCTACATCAATGCTTGCAATACATCCTGCATTTATACTATTTTTGTTGTATGATTGATTATTAATTTATTTTTGTTTACTAGATAAATACTTATGGCTGGTTGTAGCGGCAACACTTTAATTTTTTTGTAGTTATTTGAATGAGCCTGACCATTTAATCTTGTCATTAGGTATCCATATCTCTAGAAGTACTTCCAAAAATATCAATATGGATATGATAAATAAACTAATTCAATTGTACCAAGAGTCATATATGAACAATAGGGCTACTTTTGTGAAGTCATGACACGATAAAGCATTCAAGGTGACCTTAAATTGCTTTTGTGAAATCATGTTTTTTCAAAAACTCATTTCTCTGATAGAATGTTCCTCTCCTATTTTTTTATTGATTAGATGGCACAAAGTTAAAGCTCTGAAAGTTAACGATGTGAGATCAGTCCTGAAATTTTCAATGTAAGTTTCTCTGAGCTACTTGGACTTGATTTTATCTAACAAAGTAGTACTTTCCACATCTAGTAGCGATGCAATTTGGGATATATTAAGATTTTCTATGTTTTGTGGCTAGAATCAATAGAACTTTTATGTAATGATATAATTGTTTACCTATATATTGTGTCTGTTTATAGTGTTGAAGCCATACAAACAAGAAGAGGGTGAAAAAGAACAAATATCCCTATAAAAAGAGTTCAAGAGTTATGCAAACCTCTAGCAATGCTTGATAGAAGAGGAGGGATCAGATCAAGGTTGGCATACTCTTTGCTCCCTTTCTGGTAGAGATATTTGTTCTGTGAAGTCTCACATCAGTTGGGGAGGGAAACGAAAGACGCCTTTTAAAAGTTTGGATACCTCCCCCTCTCGATGCGTTTTAAAATCATGAAGGGTGATGGGGGCCAAAGTGGACAATATCAAGGGTGAGGCGCTTAGATGTTGCAATTGGTATAAGAGCTAGGCTCGGGTTGACGTGCCAGTAAAGATGTTAGGCCCAAAGGGGGTGGCTAGGATGTTACATGTTATTTTTCACATTTTTCTTGTTTTGTTGACTTAATTGCTCTGAAGAGACACAAGGTATAGTCAACAATTACATTATTACAAGTATAGGTAAGAAGTAGTGCTATTTATTCTTCCCACAAAGCCAGAAATATCTTGATTTATCCCAAATTGCATGGCAACTCATTGTAGGAGATGTTATTCTATTATATACAGTCTAATCCAACTAGCTCAGAAACTCTCACTTGAATATTCTAGCATCAATACATCATGGTTCTTATATAACAACTATCATGTATTATAAAAGTTCACAGTCATTACTTAACAACTGTTACGTATGTTGCTAAATAAACAAAGATTGTTCATGTGAGCCCGTTATTTATTATGCCAGCATTATGCACATTATGCCTCAGTACATAACGGTTGTCTTATTAGAACATTATAATAGATACTTAATATATCTTAGTTCGGAACCGTCATGTATCTACTCCTAGCATATATAGTGCCTTCATATATGATGGTTCGAAACCGTGGTGTATGGTCGAAGCCCCTTTCTGTAGTAGTGATAGTTTCTCTACTGTTGCCTATAGAAGCCTACCAATGTTGAGAAAAAAGACAATGTGCAAGGGTAAAATCAGTATTATCAAACTCACCAAAGATAAAATCACACACAAATACCCAATAATAATACTATATTTTCCATAACCACCCTAGCAACAGTGGTCCCATGATTTTGATGGAAAGAGCACTTTAAAAAAAAAACACATTCATGATCAATGGCCTAGTAACACAATGACATGAAAGCTCTCCTACAAGTAGGAGGTCATGGGTTGGATCCCCTTTGTAGCTTCATAAACATTAGTGCCTGCCCTTTAATGTGTGCCATCCAAGATTATTTTGACATTCATACTCCCTCTCCCTTTCTATTGCAAGCACGTCCTAAAGGTTGTTTTTGCAATTAGACAGGAGGGTGGGAAAGGTTCATTAAAGGTAGGTGAGGTAGGAGATGAGAGGTTATGAACTTTGTTTGGTTGAAGAAAAGGGGAAGGGAGGAAAGGGGAGGTTTGGTTTCTTGTTTCGAAGGGTAGAGGCAGAGAGTTAATTCTAAGTTAACAAATATGTCCTTCTCTCTCTCTCTTATATATTCCCCCTCCCCTCCTTTTACAATATTAATCTCAGAATTATTATTTCCTAATTTGTGAATCTCAAAAAAACCTATTATTTTAAATATATATGGGTTAAGGTGCAAAAATAGCAACAAACTATTTTCCTATGTGCATCCAACACAAATAATTATTTTTGGGTGCAAAACTAGACATCAACAATTTTTTGTTGTTGCAATTATAACAAGCCAATTAGTCAGACTTAACTTCTGTCAGTTATTATATTTTTGGGACCCATAATTGTTCCATTTGGCATGTACTATGCAGGAATTGTGTTGAAACGTGGCATATCATCTTAAAATGTGGCAGATGGAAAATTCAATGCTTAATTGATTTAAACACCTACTTCATTTCTTCACCCATCAACGATCTATGTGTGCCCGAAGCCCTACGCATTCGATGGAGGTGAAGGAGCGTGGAGAAGGCACAATGATTTGGAACAAAGGAGTTGTCCTCACCCATAACCCAGTTCGACAAAGGTGATCTCTTCATCCATAACCCAGTTCGACGTAGGTGAAGCGAGTAATAGCTTGTTGGACTCATCGTCTTTTTCTAGTACAGCAAGATATAGAAGACGGATAGCTTTGCTCAAACTTCCAATGAGTCATTTTGACAGCAAGATCAAGGTAAAAGGAGTTCAAATGAAAGAGATATGAATTTCAAAAGATGACACTCATTATCAGTGCTATATTTCATAACAGGTTAAATATTTTAAACATATCTCTCAAACCACAAATCCAATTGAGGTGAAACCTGATTCATATGAAACTAGATTTAAAATGCGACACACAAACACTAAAATGAAGTTTAAAGGTGTTCAGATGAAAGAGATATGAATTTTAAAGGTTGTGCTAAAATTCAACGCTCTGTTCCATAACAGTCGATACATATTGGATCATAACTTTTGGATTACAAAGTATTTTGAATTGATTCCAATTGCTATGAAAAATAGACTTAAAGAGCTTGCTGAGGATAGATTATTTGCCAAATTTGGAGTTATATCCAAAGAGTTATGCCTTTTAGAATCAGTGATTTATTCAGATAGAGGTTGCAGTATTCAAATAAGCTCTCCTTGTTTTGTAAGTTGTTTATTCGAATAGCAATAAGTCTATTCGATTAAAATCATATATTTTGTGTGAGAAGCTATTCGAATACATTTCAATTTTGAAAGATTATTCGAATAGAGGTAAGCGTATTTGAATAAGGGGCTTTTCATTTGTTATATATTTATTCGAATACTGAAGTGATTATGCCCAAAATATTCAATGAAATCCCATAAAAATCTAAGATTAATTAATAAAAATATATAAATATTGAGCTTTATCAAATACTTATGTTTCTCAAATCAATTTTCTCTTGGTTAATATTTATTATTCTCATTATTTTTTAATTGTGAGCAAAATGAATTGAAGATGAAAGCTAGCTGGACCTAATTACGGCTGGAAGGGTTGAAAGCGTGGAGCACCAAAATGAAATAGGAGAAGGGAAGCTACACGACACAAAGAAAAAAAAATGTGGCGGCTGTGATAATGTGTGGTGGACCGAAATAAAGGAGGGATTTAAGTGAATAAAAAATGAGGAGTAGTTGTGAATAAAGGAAAAAAAAAAAGAAAAAGCTAGAGAATTTGAGAAGTGGGCCGATATGAATTGAAGGAGAAAAGGAAGGCTGGACTGAAATGGGCATAAAGAAAAAGAATTGAAGGTGGCAGCTGGAGGAAGAACGGGGTAAACCAGCGGAAATAAAGCAAAGGATTGAAGAAGAGGCGGTTGGAAAGGAAAGGAGGCACCGAATAGATGAAGAAAAAGGGAGCCGAAATGAAGAGAGGAAGAAAAGGAAGGACCGAAGGAATTATTGAATTTAGAAGAGCTGTTCGGTGCTTAAATCAAAGAGTTGTTTGGTCCTTTCCTTTGTTCTCCATGGCTGCTTGCTCATCCTTTCATCAAACTTCATCATCATCTTTTTCTTCTTCCATGAGTAACTAAGTTTTGGTGATTTTCTTGAATTGGGTAATGGTTTCAGCTTTTAAACTCTAATGGAACTCCTTTAAGCTCTCTTTCTAATTTATGATTATATGGCTTGATTAAGTATATGGTTGTGATCTAGATTATTCTATTACAAGAGAATAAACTTGGTGGTTGAACTAAGAGTTGATTAATTAAGTTTTGTATGATTCATATTAGGACTAGGTTGAGTTATTTATTCCGACTAAGTTAAGTGGATTTTAAATGACTAAACTGAATGCTTTGAATTTTTATAATGGTAATTACAGGTTAGAATTTGAAGTTAATTATTCATCTCCTTGAGTCTGAATTATTTGCTAGTATTCATTTAATTGCTTCGGTAGAATGAATTAAATGAGTATTGCAAGTATGGATCTAGTGGTAGCTTGGGTCTATCCTCTTGACTCATATTATTGAATTCTTATCATTAAAAGCAAGGAAGACTAAAACCTCAACTCAAGGGAATCTCGTTTCATCATTATACTAGTTTATTGAATTTACCTTATTATTGTTAATTTCAATTCTATTTGCTTCTTTGTCTTGAAAACCGAAAAATAAAAAAATATTAATTTTTCGTTAACATTTTTTTAAAAAAAGATTTGTCCTTAACACTTTGATGCAGGGTTTGTTAACAATTATATGGGGAGGGGGAATTAACAGCTTAGTTTCAAAATTCAAAAGACATAGTTGTGATCAGTAAAGACTGAAATAATCACTAAAAGAAAATAATAAAAGGTTGAGTTGGAACAAAGTAGTTATAAACTACACAAATTAAAAAAAATCTGATTTTCAATGCCAGATCCTCACTCATCAAAGCGGAAATTGTATGTGTGTGAGAGATGCAAGCGTAGCTCATGGACCTCACCAAACTTCACAAATCTACAACAACAAATTGATATGCACTCAACTCTTTTGCTAATACAACAAAATGATTCTCCCCGTGCACTTGTATGGGAGCCTAGTTCTCTCCGCCAAGCGTGAGAGTGGTAAGGTCGGAGTACGGAGGGTGATCGGCGCCTGAGCTAGGAGGTTTGGCGGTGCAATCAGTGCTTCGGAATAAGAGAGTGGTGTAATAAGAGATTGCAATTTAATAGACTTAGAATTTAAAGGGTCCAAATTTACTTGGTGTATTAAGAAACCAGGTGCTATTGTGAGGGAAAGGTTAGACCCTGCACTTGGGAATGTGGAATTCTGGATGAATTTGAACATGCCATAGTCTTTCATGTGGACCCTATCGGTTCTGATCATCATGCCTTAATAGTGGATTGTTGTTACCATGAAGAGAAGACTCCAAGAACGTTTAAGTTTGAAGCTAACTTGGTACACCATGATGAATTTTTACAAGTTGTGAGGAAGGGTTGGAATGAGGTTACAGGAGTAGTAGATGATAAAATGGCAGATTTGCAGATTTGATTCTCAGATTGGAAGCTTGCAAGAAAAAACTTATGTTGTGGAGTAAAAAGGAGTTCCCTAACTTTAGAAAAGTGATTGATCAGCTGAGACAACAATTAATGGAGTGTCACAAAGGGCCCTTATCGGCTGAGAAGCTAAAGGAAGCTGAAGCCGTGGTTAGACAGATTGGGGATGCATGGGATAAGGAGGAGACTTATTGGTGGCAGAGATCTAGAATCTCGTGGTTAAATTGTGGGGATCGGAATACAAAATTCTTTCATAGCAATGTTATTCAAAGAAGGCAAAGAAACAAAATTCTAAGACTTGAGGATGAGAATGGGATATGGCTTAAGGAAAGGGAGGCTATTAACAAGCCCTTTAGCGAGTTTTATTTGAGGTTGTTTAGTTCAGTTGGTTCTCGGCCTATGGATCAAGCATTGTCATATGTTAAAGGAGTAGTTACTGAGGAGGATAATGCTTGCTTAATGAAACTAGTTTCTGATCAAGAGATTGAGGAAGCTGTTTTTCAGCTAGGAGCCAATAAAGCACCTGGGCCAGATGGTTTCTCTATGTTATTTTACCAAACTGCTTGGAAAGAAGTAAGTAAAGAAGTGTGTGATATGGTGCACCAGTTTTTCAAAGGAAAATATGGTTTAAGAGAGATCAATGCCACTAATATAGTGTTGATTCCAAAGATAGACAAGCCTGAGGGGGTACATCACTTCAGACCTATTGGGTTATGCAATGTATCTTATAAGATCATTGTAAAGATTTTAACCACTAGGATGAGGGACTTGATGAGTAGAATAATTTCTCCTAACCAAAGAGCTTTCATTATCGGTTGTATGATTCAGGACAACATTACATAACACATAAGGCCTTTCACTACCTGAAAGATAAGAGAACTGGTAAGAAGTGGGAACTAGCATTGAAGATTGACATGAACAAGGTATACGATCGGGTAGAGTGGGACTTTCTTGAGGTAATGATGCTGAAGATGGGTTTTTGTAGTGGCTGGGCGAATTGGATTATGGATTGTATATCAACAGCAGCATTCAATTTGCAGGTGGATGGGCACACTGTGGGTGTTTTTAATCCTGAACGTGGAGTGAGACAAGGTGACCCACTTTCACTGTATATGTTCATTATCGCTTCTGAGGTACTGTCCCTTATGATTAAGCTGCATATCGATAGGAAAGACTTAAAAGGTGTGAACTGGCTAGTAGACCACCAATTTTGTCTCATTGTTTTCTTTGCAGATGTTGCAATTCTATTTTTAAATGTTGATGTGATGAATTGTAGAGTGTTGAAAATGATAATTGATGTGTATTGTAAAGCATCAGGACAAGTTTTGAACTTGGAGAAGTCTAATATCTTTTTCTCTTCTAATACCCTTGCGCGAGTTAAGGAAGAGGTATCAGCATGCCTTAGGATAAGCTATTCTGATCAAACTGGGAAGTACTTAGGATTAGTAGTGATTTGGGGGCGGTCTAAAGTTGCAATATTAGTATTTGTAAGAGACAAGACAGGTCTGAAGTTACAAGGTTGGAAACAAAAACTACTCACTTTTGCAGGTAGAGAAATCTTAATTAAGGCAGTGGCTAACTCCATTCCCACATACTCTATGACTTGCTTTCTGTTTCCAAAAAAATCTTGTTTGGAGATTGATCGTTTGATCTCCAATTTCTGGTGGGGTCAGAAAGGTGATGAGGGTACTATTTATTGGAAAAGTTGGAAATACATGACTATGAAGAAAAATGAGGTATGAAGAAAAATGAGGGAGGAATGGGTTTCAGAGATCTCCTCTGTTTCAACAAGGCTTTATTAGCTAAAACGGCTTGGCGATTATTGGAGCAGCCAAATGATTTATGGTGCAAAATTCTTAAAGGAATTTATTTTCCTAAAGGGAATTTTCTTCAAGCAAAAAAGGGCAGGCATGCTTTATAGGGATGGACAAGTTTATTGGAAGGGCGGGATTTATTACAAAAAGAGCTGTGTTGGAAGGTTGGAAATGGTAAAACTATCAGTGTATGGAAGGATCAGTGGATACAAGGTTTGAATGGTTATAAGCTTCAGTGTAGGGAGTTGACAGAAGAGGACTGTAAAGTCAAAGTGGCGGAACTTATTGTAAATGGTTGCTGGGATCTTAGTCTCATTAATACAAGGATTAGCATAGTAGAGAGGGATATGATCTTGGAAATCCCTATTGCTCTTATTGATTGTGTTGATCGTGCATTATGGCTGGCTAATAAGGATGGATGATACTCTGTTAAGTCAGGCTATGCTGTGGCAAAAAATACTAAGGAGGAAGTGAAAGGTAAAGACCCAGGTACGTCTTTTTTTATACCCAAGCTATTGTGGAAAAGTGTTTGGAGAGTCATGGCCCCTCCTAAAATTCAGCATTTTCTCTGGAGATTAGGAGTAAGGGCTATTGCTACTCGTGATGCTCTTTTTAAACGAAAATGTGCTAGAGACCCTATCTGCCCTATATGTTTAACTGATAGAGAAACTACATAACACTTACTATTTTTATGCCCATGGACTAAGCATTGTTGGTTCGGTAGTCCTTTAGGACTTAAATTTAGCAAGTGGTCTGTGAAGAGATGTAAGGAGTGGCTATGTGATATGTTACATAGGAATGATATATTGGATGATTATGGTAAATCATTGTTTGCCATGATGTGCTGGTGGATATGGAAAAAATGATGCAACTGGGTGTTTAGAGATGAAAATCCAGATGCGAAAGAGGTGGTTAGACTGGTAAATGTTCAAGTGGAAGAATACTGGAGATCTAAGGCAAAAGTGAGTGGTAATCACAAAAAAAATACATAATGAAGGTATAGTGAGGAATATGCGTTGGGTGGCGCCTGATTCTGGAATCATTAAAATTAATGTTGATGGTTCCTTTAAAAAAGCTACTAGATAGGCTGGTATTGGTATGGTTTGTAGGGATAGTAAAGGCAATTTTGTTGGTGGCTTGGGGAGAGCGGTAAAGTCTGACTATCCTTTCATGGTAGAGTGTACAGAAATGAAGGAGGCCTTGTTATACAGAAATAAATTTCATGGTTCCCAGGTAATTGTTGAAACGGATTGTGAAATCTTGTACAGATTGATAAAGAGGAAAACAGTAACAGGATGTGAATAGAAGAGCTAGGATTTATTGAAAGAGATCCTTGGATTATTAGAGTCAATGGAGGATGTGTCAATTTCCTTTGTTTCCTGATAGGGTAATAAAGTTGCTGATAAATTAGCAACTGATACAGCAAAGAAGATACACCAGCATTTATGGCTGGACTGTGCTCCTTCTTCTTTAAGCAAGTTTTTGATCCATGACTCTGTGATATCCAAGGAAAGTAGTAATAACGTAAGTGTTGTGAATGACAGGGAAGGTATAGGCTAATAAATGGATTCATGATACTGTTACAATTGATTGTTTAGTCTTTTTCTTTTTTGTGATTGTGAGAAGTGTGATTGTTTAGTCTTTTTCTTTTTTGTTTTTTTTTGTGATTGTGAGATGTGTGTTAGGTTGTACTTATAGGTGTTTTCTGAGAGTTATTTTTTGGCTTCGGCTATTAGTATATGTAATACTTTTTTCTGATATTAATAAAATTGACTTTTTTGGGCCAAAAAAAACTCTTTTGCTAATACACAACATCATCCGATATTCAGACATGTTAGTAAAAAATACAGCGTGATCCGAAAGCATAGAAAAAGTGAGTTTTTAGTATGAAGGATAAAGTTGTGATACAAGGAAAGTGGCACGGGCAATTCAGTCAAGTTTGTATTAAATTATTCTCACCCCTCCAAAAAACCTGACGTTTGTAGGAGAGGAGGTGGAGGGGTGGGTGAGAAAAAAGACAAAAAATTGCTACCTCCCTTCCTCTCCATTTTTTAAACCAAACACAAACATTTTATCTTCTATTGATGTGAAACATATTAGGGAAAAGGCAGGAAAAAGAGACAAGAGGGGGGAGGACAAAAAGAAGGAGCGGTCAGATGAATTGGGAGGGAGGAGAGAATATTCAGAGGGGAAGGAATTTTTTATTTAATATCAATCTAAAACTGATTACAACTAAGAACCCTAAGCTCTATTTATAAAGTCCTAGAAATAATAAAATAACAATTCCAATTCAAATTTAAATCCTAAGTTCAAAATTTAAATTCGAATCCAGATAAATATCCTTATTTAATAGCCCTAATGGATAACCCTAGATCTCATAATTAAATCATAGATATTTCTTATCTCATATCCTACCATTTCTCCCTCACTTGAAAGACTTAGCTCCTGACGAGTTAAAAGTGACGCATAGCTAGGAGGGCATAGCAGGCTAATTCTTCAATATATCGCTTCCATCTGGAAATACTTTCCAACATGTGAGGTACTGAAAGCGGACATCTTGGATCAGATGAGCCGTTAAACCTTGGAGAGCATTTGGAAAACCTTTCCAACAAACAACGTACAATTGAATTTGGCCAACAAGCTATGGAGTGACCTTGGGGAATGTAGCTTTTTGGTGAGGTGGCACCATAGAAAGATGAAGTTGTTTCTTATAGGTAGGGGTGAGCTTTTGGTTTTTCGGTTCAATTTTTAGTGAAAACCAAAATAACTGAAAAACCAAATAGAGCTAATTTTGAACACCGAACAAAAACC
The DNA here is from genome assembly GCA_963855925.1 of Inga laurina. Taxonomy (NCBI): domain Eukaryota; kingdom Viridiplantae; phylum Streptophyta; class Magnoliopsida; order Fabales; family Fabaceae; genus Inga; species Inga laurina. The sequence goes on from OY979702.1 coordinate 86,178,408, forward strand.
GAATTAACTGAAATATTTTGGTTCGATTAATAACCGAATTAACCAATTTTTTTATTTATTATTTACAAAATAAAATATGTATGAATAAATTTTGTAGAAATATTGCTTTTATCTTTAAGATTAGATTTAGGGGGAAAATATATAAAATAAAACAAATAGATTTAAAATATCTATAGATTTTATTTAACATAATTCAAAATCTAAACCTATTTAATTATTAAAAAAATGTAACTATCAAATAGTATATATTAAATATAAATATATTATATATATTTCGATTTTAACTGAACTGTTTTTAATAACTGAACAGAAAATCGAAAATGAAATTCTCAAAAAATAAAAACCGAATCTTTCCTAAAAATCAAATTAATTAAACCAAAAAACTGAATTGAGCTCGGTTTTGTTCGATTCTCGGTTTCAGTTATAATTTGCTCACCCTTGCTTATAGGTTACAATTTGATAAGGAACCACCTTAACACTGGAGTGGACTACTTGACCATCACATGAGGACTGGTCACCATTGATGCCGATATGACTAGTGTCTTCATTAAGCAAAGAAAATCTCACTAGAGCTTCTAGTACTTTAATTTGATTTCCTTTGTCAAGTTCTAGTTTTGAGGAGGCAGCTTCTACCTCTATTGGCATGCTTGTGTGGGATGTCTCCTTCATTTGATTTGTCAAAGTATGGACTAGTTCCCTTATCTCATAAATTCCTTTAAGAAGCTGCTTGATTCCTTGTTGAAGCTCATCATGTCCACGCTTATGTGCCTCCCGAAAACATTTGAATTTAATCATGATTTATGCATACACATCACCTAAACCCTGCTAGTGATAATCGTTTTCCTTGTTTTGAGGATATGTAGTATACTCTTGCTGATAATGGTCGTGTCGATCACAGTCAACATATTTGTACTACTCACGGGGGGAATACGTATACTGGCGAGCGACATGCGCCTTGAAGTCACCAACATGATTAGCATACCGATACTGGCTTTGGTGAACAGTATACTCACGTTGTTGCTGCTCAACATGCTCATAATATTTAGAATTAATATAGCGGCGAGCAACATACTCATTACCATCAACATAGTCATAGTTCGCCTCATTGGTATATTAATGACAGCAAGCATTGTCACGCCCTTACCTTGTTTTAACTTTTTTTTTTTCAGAGTATTCGCGGAAAACGATATGCGGTTTGGTGGGCAACACATGAATAACATGAATATACGGATAATAAGTGCATAATTAAATAAATTCCCCATAGGGGTTCGTACATGATCATTGCTATCAATGTAGCCACACAGGGCTACTTGGGTATCTAAATCGGTCCCAGTAAAACAGAGACATTTTCTCGTCTTCATTCCACCAATGTAATCCCCTTATATGGTTCTCTACATTGTTCTCAGCATATCTTCTGTGTTCTCCTGTTTAAATTGTTGGTAGGGGAAGGTGAGATTCGAGAGAATCTTGGTAGGAAAACAATACCAATATGCATGTACGATAAATGTTTAATGCATGACATGCTTATATCACATAACTCATGCTCATACAATGACAAATCTGTAAGTTCAATGCTTCAAACAATATACTTATGGCCATAGCATAAATTGAAACATAGCTTTAAGTCATTCATACATGTTTCACATAATGAAGCAAAGCAATAACATACATCAACACACTAACACAAATATTATATACATGCAGGAGAGGTAAATTCCCTACGTTAACCCTTTTTCGCCTTGAGATGTGTGCCTCGTAAAGCGTGCAAATAGCTCGGGCTCCATATTCGATCCTACAATTTCAAATATATATAATTTAGACACTTCCATAGTGATTCTGGGGGTTATATGAGCCTATTATGAAAATTTTCTAAAATGCCATTGGGGACCGGCCCGACCTCGTTGTACCCGGTCCGACTGTACTTTTCCCAAAATTTTGACATGGGCTATCCTAACATATTTTTGCCCAAAAAATCCATTGCTGGACTCGGAATTACCAAATGCACTGCCAATAGACGAAATTGCCCTTGGCAGCCCTTATTTCATTGTTTCAGGGGCGTTTTCGTAATTATGCTTTTTCGGGCTTTTCCGAAAAAGTGACCAACTGTAACCCCACCTAATTTTCCCTCCTGAACTCAATAGAATCATCAAATCATTGAAAATATAACTCTAAGGCCTATTTACAGCCCTGGCTGAAATATATAGGTACTTCGGGGAAAATTGAGGTTTTTTGGTTTTGGCTCCGTAAATGTGTTTCTTTCTACTCCTAACCACTTTATTAACCATTACATTAGGTTACAACTAACATTAAGACCCAATTTCGGCAATATAACCCCTAGGCAACTCAATTTCCAAACTTTAAAACCAATGGCAATCCGGTGAAATTTCATCGATTAAATTACCCACAGCAGCTAGAATAAACAATATACGAAAGTTTAGAAGTTACCTCAAGCTCCTTCTGGCTTTTCCCAAATATGGTTGAAAACCCTAGTCCTCCTAGCTCCAAAATCTTGCTTCAAACACCTCAAACAACATAGAAGATAAGTTTAGGACGCTAGGTACAAATTCACCAAAGAAATCAACCTATCTCGTGAGTTTTCTTCTCTCCTTCTCTCTCTAAAACCACACAACTTCCTCTCTCTATTTTTCTGAAATGGCGTTAGTTTTGGGCTGAAGAGGAGAAGGAAGATGATATATCATATGGGATTTACTTATTAATTTAATTTCCCAATTTTCGGATTTTTATAAAATTCTGGCAGATTTCTGCCCAAACTTTGAAAAATCATAACTAATTCTAGAAAAATCGAATTAGAGTGATTCCAAAGCCTATAGAACCCTTATTGAGTCTAGTTTCAAGGAAAAAATATATACTTTTGCTAGATGGAATCACAAAATTCCCAGAATTTCAATCTTTGCATATTGTTCCAGAAATTTCACCGTTTTTCTATGCTGAATTCAAAAATTCATAACCTTTTGTATATATCTCTAATTGAGTCATATTATCTATTAAATTAAAGCTTAGGATGTCTACTTTCATCCTGTAAAATCTCATAATTTTGGCTCATCATTTGCTCTTCCAAAACCTTATGACTAGCTCACTACCTTATAGGCGATTTCACCAAAAACATAATTATTTTCTCCAAAATTCACCATTTTACTTTCTTTAATACCCCAAAGATATAAGAATCATTAGGAAATAAATTTGGGCTCCTGCTAAATTGGGGCTTAGCAGTTCACTTAATTTAGGCTTATTTTCAAGCCTCAAATCCCAAATTTCGGGGTATTACAAGCATTATACCTACTATGGTTATAATCAACATGCTCACATCTCATACGAACTTCTCTTCATATGCATACTGATAATTCCTATATCAATATCCTCTATAACTCATTTATGCAATTAATCAGTATATGAACTTCTCTTCTGTCATATTTCTCTCTCTATTTTCTCTTCTTGTTTTTTTTTAATTTTGGTTCCTTTTTTTTTCGTTTGCACTCTTTTCTCTCTTATTTTCCTTCTTTCTCTTCTTTTTTTTAACTAGGGAACAAAATATTGCCAATAAATTAACAAAGCAAGTATGGAAGCTAAAATGTCACGGAACAAGTCAAAAACGCCTAAGAATCGTGAACTGGAACAAACACTTAAAAATGCCTAGATATGAGATTGTGACATTTTTTGAAGTGGTCGTTGGAACAAGATTGGACGTCGTTGGCCTTGAAACCTCAGGGTCCAGTCGTGATTGTGCCAATGAGAATGATGGTTATGGAGGTGCAGCCTTCTCTGTTGATATGGTGGCTCAACGGTTGACGAAAAGGAGAAACAACAATGATAGACTTGTTTGAAGGAAAGGGTATATTTGTTTTTCAACTGTTTGAAGGAAATGGTTAATGGCATGCTTGGTTGTTGTGAAAAGATAAGAACTCTAAATTTTTTTAGGAAACGTGGAGTCTGCTCTGATACCAAAATTGATGTGAAATAGATTAGGTAAAGGGTGAGAGAGAGAGACTAAAGGGGGGAGGATAGTAAGAAAGAGGGGGAAGTCAGGCGAATGGGGATGGAGGAGAGAATATTCAGAGGAAAAAGAAATTCTTTATTCAATATCAATCCAAAGCTGATTACAACTTAAAACCCTAAGTTCTATTTAAAGAGCCCAAGAAATAATAAAATAACAATTCAAATTCAAATCTAAATCCTAAATTCAAAATTTAAATTCAAATGTGGATAAATATCCTTATTTAATATCCCTAATAGATGACCCTAAGTCTCTCAATTAAACCTAAATATTTCTTATCACATAACCTACCACTAACCCTCTCTCTAAAGGCCACCAACCAAACAATGCTAGAGGATCTGTTTCGTTGAGGGGATTTGGCGGGGACATGACGAGAGGGATTTTGCTCCCTCCCCTTGTTTGGCTTCATCAAATTTTTAGGAGGGAAGGGATCCAAAATTGGGAGATTTGGAGGTGAGGGATAATATTTTACCCTATTTAGATAAAATATCCCATAGTTATTTTTAATATCACCAAACTACCCTTCTCATGTTGAAAAAAGGGCCAAAGGGCTATTTTGTCACAGAAGTTAACAAGGTGGGGCAATTTTGCCTTGGAAGTTTTTCGGAGTGCAATGTTGCCCTGGAAGTTTCCAAGTCATTGTAGTTTTTCCTTGGCTGTTATCCTAGTTAAGTTTGATATTAGTTGACCAAATATACTAAGCTGACAATCCATTTGTCATTCACATCATTTTTGTTAAAGTGCAAATTTGTCATAGTAGCTTTCACTTAGGAGCAATGATAACCCGGAAGTTTCCAAATCGTAATAATATAGCCATCACATTTATTTAAGTTCGACTGTTAGTTGGCCGAATATGTTGAATTAGCAGTGTGAACAACATGGAAGAAGTTACATATGAAGGAGGAACTCATATTCAACATAAAAGTAATGAAGAAGAAGATTCATTCACTAAATACATAATACACTAAGAAAGATTACCGAGAACAAGGCTAAAACTCTCTGTTGTCGTACCCTAATAAAGTCGAGAGAGACAAGTACCTCTTTGATTTTCTCTTCATCACACATGATATTTTTACCTCTTTGATTGTCTCTAATTCTTGAGACAAGATGTATTTTTCTTTAAAAAAAATTACTTATTGTTAAATTTTGAAAAAAAATAAAGTTGATGACACATAGACTTATTAAATAAGCATATTTGGTTAATCAATGGGTAAACTAAACTTGGGTAACAGTCAAAATAAAATTGCTACGATTTGAAAACTTTCTAGACAACATTGCTCCTAAGTAAAATCTTCTAAGGCAAATTTGCCCTCAAAACCTAAAACAAAAATGATTTGGATAACACATGGATTGTCAATTCAGCATATTTGGTTAACTAAAACTTAATTGTGACAATGATCAAGGCAAAATTACTACAATTTGAAAACTTCCAAAGTAACATTGCACCCCAAACACCTTTCATGGCAAAATTGCCCTACATGGTCAACTTTCAAAGCAAAATAGCCCTTTAAACCTTGTTAAAATGCAGCTTAGAACCTTGGATCCACACCAAGCTGCTTGGACCAGAGTTCCAGCCACAACGGCTCACAAATCCTATAGCTCCAGGTTTTTTCGTTGCCTCAGTTATTTTTAATTCGCACTTTAAACGTTGTTTGTGGATTGCAAGACCGGGTTGGACAAGTCCGCATTTCTGAAGAGATAACCTCTGGTCATTCGGTAATCAATAAACTTCAACACAGAAACATCAATAACAGAGACACCCAGCTGAGTAAAACACAACAGAGGAAAAAAATTAGTACTAGTCATCGATGATTCATGTTTAGCATGGTTATGCTTCAAGAAAATTTTTGGGACAATGTGTACACACAACTGAGGATCCATAATAAGAAGGCTCAAATCAATGCGAATTGGACAACAATATGAAGCAAATAAGCGGATAAAACTCCTTATGACAGTTCCAATCTGTCCCCCAAATCTACCCGTGATCGAAATAATTCAACCCCAAGGCCATCGGGCTTCTGACGATTGACAGACATATATACACACACAGAAATCACGGAATCTATGGACACAAACATCACATTATCCAATGTCCAAACCCAATGGCAACATTACTTTCAGATTTGCTGATACTCAGGGTTAAATGCAAGAGCCTCTCGATATATCAACTCTTTCATCTGTTCCTCAGTCAGAGCATGTTGCTCAAAGTCGAAGCTAAAGGGAGTCATGCACACAGGTTCATCACTGATGTCATGCAAAGATGTCAAGTAGGGATGTGCCAGTGCATCTTCAACTGCAAACACAAAAATTAAAAACTTATTAAGCCTCGGGCATTAGCTCTCAGTGCATGCGTCAAGGGTAAGAGACCACCAGAAAGCATATACTTGACTGAAACTAGAGTGCTAACCCTTATTCAAGCCAATGAAACACTATGGGTTAAACATTTTATCTTGATACGTCAATCCTGACATTCTGCATTATACAGCATACATTTCAAGCACATAGGGGCTAATTGGAAAATTTTGGAAGTTTCTGCATGAATGTAAATATATATCTGAGTTGCATGAAATAATCAATCAACAGAGTTTATTTACCATCTCTCTTACTGAAAGTAAAATCACCTGGGGTTTGAATAAAGAAAAATTTAAAAAAGCGGCACTAAAATTACCAGCATACTCTTGAGTTTATCTTAACTAGCATATACAGTATGCAATTAGTGTAAAAATGAACATGGACGAGCATCCTCCATCTTGTATTCAAGAGATGGTGGGTGCTAAAAGCATTAGCAAGATTTCTTTTTCTTGTGACAGTATTTTGATTAATATCTGATCCTATTTTAATGTGGAAAAAAGAAAAAAAAAATAGAGAGAGAACATGATAAATAGAGCAGGTCAATCTTGTGCATTAATTGTGGATGGAAAAAAGTGCCTCCAAATTTCATCTAATCATCAAGAAGATTCAGATAATGTGTCGTCATATGCGGAAGGTTCTTAGAGGTATTTGTGATCAGAAAATACATAACAAGTTTATAGAGAAGTTTTATCAAACAACTTTAAGACTAGCATTGATATATGGTAGTGAATGTTGGGTTTTAAAGGTCAACAAGAGCATAAAGTTGTAGTAGTATAGATAGGGATGTTGAGATGGATGTGCAATCAAACGAGAAAAGATTTGTAATGAACGCATCTGAGGAAGAGTCGGTACGGCATCTGCTGAAAAGAAAGTGGTACAAAATTGTTTGAGATAGTTCGAACATGTTCAAAGAAAGCCATTGGAGGCAACAAAAAGGAGGGTTGATCAAAGTGTATGGAGCCTTTTAAAAAGGGGCAGGCGAACATTGAAGAGCATGCTCAATGAATTTATTGAGCGAGAGCTTTTTGGTTAACAATTTATCTAAAGATTTGATTGTTGATAGAGTACAACGGTACTATTTGATCCATATAAACGACCCCATAGTGGGATAAGGCTTCTTGTTGTTGTACCAAGAAGATTCAGATATAAGATAATTACCTTGTACCTAAAGTGGAATCTGAGTCAACAGTTCCATTTGACAAGAAAAAGATAAGAGATTTTAATGCATTGAATGACTAGAATAAGGATTAAAACAGAATTAAAATAATCAAGCAATCCAATGATAAAACACCAAAAAATATTGCTAAAGTGATTTTCTTCCAAGAAATTATCATCCATTGCTGACGAATAAGGATTAGTAAGAATTAAAACAATCAAGCAATACGATACTAAAACACCACAATATTGTTAAAGCAATTTTAAGAAATCATCATCCTAATGTTGAACCCACTTATCAGAGATAAGTAATGATGTTAACTAGAAGTCAATGTAATGCTGTGTAAATTGGCAAGCACAAGACATGACCTTTCCTTGTATTTCAGCCTCAAAAAGGATCAGGCTGCAGTGTCAGATGTTGGAAGCGAAGATACTTTAATTTGTTACTTATATAGTACACATGATGTTACAGGTAAGTTGGAAAAAATATTTAGACAATCCAGATATTAGTAAACTTTATGTGCTTGGATTTGGGTGGATAGGTGAAAAATGGATGTTCTTAGGCATTTTCAATGAGAAGCACTCCAGTCCTAAATATAGAACCTTGATAAACACAAATTGCACTACAAAATAAGTCTTACATTTAGAAGCGGGTAGTATTATTTATTTTATATATTGGACAATGTGATTTTAAATAACTAATACTTACACATAAAGTAAGAGAACATCAGCCCTAGAAAACATTGAAATGGAGTACTTGCGTGCCAGAGTAGCTACTGAGTTGGACAAGGGCAGGAGGAAGTTCTTAAACTGTATTTTAGTTTTATCATGTTCTAGGACTGAGTTGTATTATAGTTTGTGTCAGTTTTAGCAGGTCTTCGTCACATTATGTCCTGTCTGAGGAAGTTCTAGTAAATGTTATGTAGTAGGTAGTTATAAGTCTCTAGCAGTTCGCTGGCTGTAGAATGTAATTCAGGGTCTAACTTGAATGTTTGTCTAGTACTTGCCGTGATACTTGGTGGCTTTATGAGTTTGGTGAGTTCCAGATTCTAGCTCTAATTGCTCATAAAGATTTTAACCCTTCACCTAAAGCCCCATCACTAACAGTTCCCAACTAAAAGAACTCTGGTTCCCAAGTTTGGTTCCCAATGGTTTTCGGTATCAAAGTCCTCTGATCTGGACATGGTGACCGCACCACTGCACCACCAGGACCTACCGACCCACCATCCTCCCAGAATCCATTACCGTCTACAGAAACCTTATCCCAACAATTTGCCTCACTTGGAGCCAAACTGAACTCTTTTCATGCTGAGTTTGCTGACCTCAAGGCTCAAAGCACTGAAGGTTCTTCTCATTCTAGGCTGGACAAAAGTAGAGATGTCCTATATGGTTCTCAAGAAGATGATGAACAAGATAGTCTATAGGGGTTTAAAACCCTTTCAAAATGACCCCATACAAAGATGAATTTCCCAAATATGAGGGTGGAGATCCCTGTTAGTTTCGAAATCATGACGAGTATTTGAGTGTTTGCAGAAAAAAGGTACTGTGCAAGGGTACAGACATAAGTTTGCCAAGAGATGTGCTCAAATTTAACATTGGTCAAAGCATTGTCTTCTTGGTGTTTTTTCTGTATGGTTTGAACTTTGAAGGATGAGTTGAAGGCTCACATAGGTATACAAAAACCTTGCAAAACCTACAAATCGGCTAGTTTAGCATAACGAAGCCCAACTTGTGAAAGGGCTGATGCCAAAGACTTCTAGCCGTTTTTTTATTGGGGGTGCAGAAGTGGAGTTAGGTATCAAGTTGCTAGCTCTGCTTAATACAGTACAAGCTAATTGGGATAGTTCAATATCTTCTGGGTAAATGGGATGCATTACAAATTCCAGGGAGCCAAGCTGAGTAAGAAAATGGAAGCGCAAGTCTTTAGTGCTTGACTAAATAGAATCATCCTGAGGACACGCTTGGTTCTGCCCAGAAGATCACTGAAGAAATACCCAGGCTATCATTTTGTTTTTGCTGAACTAGATATTTTGCCTCCTTTACATAACCATTCATGCGCAATACCTCTTCTTCCCAACCAACTCCCAACATTTGGCCATACAGATATGCACATGCTTGAAAATATGAACTAGCCTTAGGTTGCAGCTCTACCTCAAAAAGGTTTCATAAGACCTTGTCAACCCCATTTGCGAGACTTGTCTTGTTAACGAAGGATAACATTTGATGGTTGTGCATCATCTACAGAGGCCTCAATTAGGTTACAGATTTACAGTATCAGATAAATTTCCAACATTAAACACTGATAGGTTAAATGTTTAAGCATTTCACTTCTGCACTAATAGGATTGCTTTAGCTGGTGCCTGCACCTGAAGAGATTCAGGAAGATATATCACTTGATTTTATCATTGGGCTACTTAAAACAAGAGACACCAATAATCCCCAATGAAGCTAGTACGTCCTTTCATAATCTCCAATGAAGCAATTTGTGGAGGAATTAAGGCACGTTTCTGAGATTAATGAGACTTCCGTGAGTTTATTCATGCTGCTAGGTCAGATATATACATACAATTAGGAGTCGGTCGGTTGGGTTTAGGACCATATCTTATGTAATTCAAATTTCAAAAATAAAATTCAAATAATAAAATCTGATCTGATCTAGTTTGATATCTACAACTAATTCCTAATCTGATCTGAATAGTGGAAAGATGATGCTGAAGGGGCAGAAAGTTAGGTCCATGAACTACTGGCGAGAGTGTGGAGCAAGTAGGGACAGAGGTTAAAGTAACGGAAGAAAGGGAGGCTTTGCACGAAGACGAGGACTAGAAATTTTTTGTTCTTATTCATTCTAAGGGCATATAGTCTTCCTATGATTTATCACTGATTATTAGATAAAATTAATTTAACCATTCCCTCCAAATACTACTTAATGCCAAACATAATTTTAACTCTCAATCTTATTCCCAATCCTAATCCCTCATAATTCAATGCTACGTACCAAACAAGGCCTATGGTTCTTACCTGATCACAAGCCAACAATCGTGCAATGGATGAATGCCTCCAACATGTCAAAGGAAGATTAGAAACTATCACCACTCTTCAAGAAAAAATCAATGGAGTGATTGACCCGTTATGAGTATTGGCATAACACTTGGAAGAACTAACGGTTGTCATCAACAATCAAGAATCCCTTTTGGTATAAGGGAAAATTCTCCAAGTTACAAGCAAGCCCTCCAAACTCATTACAGATTGTGTCACAAAGAAATCAGTGAGTAAGAATGGGCAAATGTTTCTGATTCAATTGCCGCAGCCTCATGAAGAAGCAAAACAACAAGCCACCAAAGGTTGGTCTAATTGATAAGGAGTTGGCTCATAACTCACATGGTCATGAGTTCAAATTCTGTTGTCGATGAAGACCTTCTTGGTGGGCAATTTGTAAATACCTCTATAAGAGGGTTTCATTATTCGATTGGATCAACAGAGTCTAAGGAGGTATTTACAAGGGCAAAAACTAAAGACTTCCTTCCAAATGTATTGGATTGCCAAGTTAATAGGTTATGATTATGAAATCCATTATAAGGTAATGATAACATTGTTGCTGATGCCTTCTCATATTGCATGGATCTCAATTGCTAAGAATAACTCTTGACAACACCTCACTAGAGTTAATGGACCAGATTAGAGATAATTGGAAGAAGGATGTGGATTTGGCAGCTATTATATCCGAATTGGAGAAGAAAGGTGGCAGCATTGGCAAGTATACTTGGGATGGAAGTTTTTTGAAGAAAAAGGGCAAACTTGTGATTGGAAGTGATGCAACAGAGACCACATCACTTACCACAAGGGGTTCATTCATAATACAAGCCACTTACAAGAAGGTTAAAGGGTTGTTTAGGTGGAACAAGTTGCAAAAATATGTTCTAGATTTTGTTTAAGGGTGCAAGTATGAGAGCACATCAACCCTAAGTAAGGTTTGGGAGAGTGTGACACTGGATTTTATTGATAGATTACTTAAGTCAAGAGGAAAGGACGACATTTGGGTGATAACAGACGGAATGAACAACTATGCTCACTTTTTAGCTCTCTCTCACCCATTTTTTGCATCCTCTCTTGCTTAATGTTTCCTAGATAAAGCTATATGGAGCACCTGTCGAGATCATTAGTGACAGGGATCCTATTTTCATTAGCAATTTCTGGAAAGAATTTCTGAAGATAGATAAGAAGTTTACATCAGCTTATCACCCACAAAAGTGAAGGGTAATCCGAAGTTCTAAATCGTTGTCTTGAATCCTATCTTAGATGCATGTGTTGGGAGAGTCCCAAGGAATGGAGTCTATGGCTGCCATTAGTTGAGAGGTGGTACAATACTAATTTCCACACCTCAACTAAAATAACTCCCTCTGAGATTCTCCATGCTCAAAAGCTTCCCATTTACACTCCATACACTCCTAGAGAAGCGGTTGTAGAAGCTGTAGATAAAAGCTTTGAAGCTAGAGAACGAATGATTGCTGTATTAAAGTAGCAGAAGGCTGATCTGAAGAGGTTAGATCGTGAATTTGAAGTTGGGGTCTTCCTTAAGTTGCAACTGTATAGACAAGTTTTAGCTGCAACAAGAAGCTCACAAAAATTGGCACTAAGGTTTTTCGGTCCCCATAAAGTTCCAGAAAGAATTGGTCCAGTCGCTTATAAACTAGAATTGCTCTTGAATCCCAAATCCATTCTGCATTCCATGTTTCTCTACTCAAGCTGTGCCCAAATCCTAGTGTTAAACAAAGGCATCCGCCTATAGAATGGCCAGCTGTTCCAACTACATTATATCCTAAGAAGGTTTTGAATAAGAGGGTAGGAAGAAAAAAGGAAGAATCATTCCTAAAGTGTTAGTCCAATGGAGAGGTCTCCCAAATGCAGAAACTACTTGGGTATCACTATTCAACTTGCAGAAACAATTTCAGAACTTCAAGTAACGGGCCCTTGAGGGCATGGGTGGTCTTGTTTTTTATCAACAAGTATATGAAGAGTGGTTATGGTCGTTATTCTGTTATAGACTACTAGTCGTTAAGAAGCAGGTGGGGTCTGATGCCTTTAAATAAGAAGCCCCTAACTCATTTGTAACTCATTGATTGATTATTAGTAAAGTGCATATTTCGTTTCTCTCAATTCTCTTTTGTCTCTATTCCTCTCAACCTCATCTCTGTTTCCTATCTCTTCTCTCTCTCTTTCCTTTTCTTCTTTATTCTCCATATCATTGTCCTTATGGCATTCCTTGTTCCCATTCAACATGAGGTGGCTTAACTTTGCTGCTAAATTGAACATAAAAGCCTTCAATCTCATCATTCTCTACACATATATCCCCCATCTCCAAGATGTTTTGTTTCATTCTTGCTGGGTTTGTTCCATGATGGTGGTGGTGAAGTCAAGATGTTGTGCAACTTCCCCACATTAGTCCTACAAGCACATTTATGATTGCACGTGGCCAAAAAATAGCTTTTATACTAGAATTATACCAAACAAAAAGGGCTCAATGAACCATGGTTGTACATTGATATACTTATAAAATCCTTACTTCGTTACAGCTATAACACCCTCTTAGGTAGTTATTTCTGTCATAGTTGATGATGAGTGTTATCTACTCTCAGTGATACATGCAATCATGTATCATTCTCCATAACCAAATTTAAGTGAGCAAGCTTTTTGAGTACCCAAAGGATGTAAATATGTCTCATATAAGAAAATCTGAATAATTCATTTTTCATCCCCATATCCAGATCCAAATGAGAACATTTTCCTGACATCCATGAAGGGTAGTGTTATCATTATCTAATGATCAAAATTACACCATCAAATAAATATCATAAATAACACTACACATACAAATTGTTCTCATATGATGGAGATTAAAGTAACATAGGTGCCTAAGTTTTATATTGCATAGTATGGGTTGTTCTCAAAAGTACCTAGCAAGGTTGGTTCTCTCATCTCAATATTTACCTTTCAAGGTAAATTTTCTCATCCTACTTGAGTATCTATTAATTGGTATTAGAGTTAGTGGGCGACAATTTCGAACAGGACTATCTACTAAAGGATCTAATCAGCTAAGAAGTTGAGTAAAGTGTCACAAAGTGTAGCCATTAGGGCATCAACTTTCGAAGAGGGCTCAATTGATTGAAATTAAGGTATTATGGGATGCTAGGTCCTTCATTGAGTAGTACGAGATGCTTGACAGAGTATTTAAATGGGTTTGGTTCTTCCATCTTAATATCCATCTTTTTGACGAGGGTTCCCCATCCCAATTGGATGAGTAGCCATTAATATCTTAAAAAGAAGAAAGTTTTATGCATCCAAGTAGTTCAGATTAGTGATAAGCAAAGATCAGTGTTACACCACCAGTTAACAATATTGAATGTTTTAGCCCTTGTTTGGGAAGTTGGCATGAGATAGGAAAGTAAGCAAAAAACGAGGAGACAGAATTAGGATGGATCTTCAAACACCACAATCTTATATTCTGATTTCTTCCTTGAATTCAATCCTTTTTTTTTTAGAGAATATGGTGCCACCTTATTACATATTTTCTTTTCCAAGAATACTATGCAGCTTTCATCAAAACACCTAAAATTAGAAACATTTTCAAAAAAAACAAAATTACTATTGGCATTGTCAGTGGATCTAAAACATGCAATAACCAGCCTACTAATCATGAATTTAATAGGTGATTCTTAACAAGTACTACATCATTAATCACCATATCCAGCTGCATGCAATGAAACTCACCGGTAATCCTTTGTCTAGGATCAAAAGTTAACATTTTTTCAACAAGATCAATAGCTGCAGGATGGACATGTGGAAACTTCTCTTGGAAAGACTGGCGATGGTAAAGCGGTAGTTGCCTAATGTATCTCTTCGCATTTTCATTCAGAAAGCCCAAATCAGCTTCTGATGGGGTGCCAATCAGCTGCAAGATATGGTGTAGATCAGTTATACTGATACACTGATTTCATTGGAAACTGTCTATAAAGGTAAACTTTACAGATCATAATGCAATACATTAATAGAAATTTTTAAAAAAAATCCTGATTTTTTTGCATGAACGTCAAACATTTGGCCAGAGGGTTTGACTGCAATCAAGATTGAACAAAAATATATAATTAAAGCACGAATATTGATCCAAATGACACTGCAATAGAATTTCAATGGACCTTAGTAATGCAGTGGTTCCACACCAAAGACTACTCATTCCAACCATAAAATCAAATATGTCAGTAATTGTTGAACTTCTTCAAACTTTGCAATAAATAGCCAGAGACTGCTAAATGAGTTACCTCCATAAGCAGACGTAACTGATGCACATGATCTCGACCAGGAAACAATGGCTTTCGATCCATCAGTTCCATGAATATGCACCCAACAGACCATACATCAATAGCTGCAGTGTAATCAGATGAGTTTAACAACAGCTCTGGTGCACGATACCATCTTGTAACAACATATTCAGTCATAAAGTCAGTTTCAGAGGTAACACGAGCCAGTCCAAAATCACAGATTTTTAAGTCGCAGTTGGCATTCAGAAGAAGATTGCTAGGCTTTAGGTCCCTATGCAGAACATTTGCGGAATGAATGTACTTCAGCCCACGTAGGATTTGATACAGGAAATACTGCTCCAAAAAAAAAAAAAAAAAAAGAAGAGGTTATACTGTTGACAAGGATAAGAATTAATAAATTCTACAAAGGAAAAGTGAATAACAACCACCAAGGAGAATCAAAATTAGCTGGAGCGAAAAAAATCTATCATTGACCGTTGAACAAGTTGAAATAATTTCCACTGTAAAATATATTCTCCCACTTGTTGGAACATGCATCCAACTTAACTGAGAAACAGATGTATAGTCAAAGAATGAAACTCAAATTTAATGTCTACAAATAATTCAGACTATGTCAGTAAAAAGTCAAGCTAATTCACTGGAATTTTCATCTAAGGTTTGGTAGAGACAATCATTATTTTGTGTCAGAATTTGCTTTTTGAGCATCAAAACTTTTGTGAAATGATTGTTTCCATGCAGGTACATAGTTTGTGCCAAAATGTGAAGAATTGATATGGTTGCTCAGAGTCAAAAGCTGAATGCAGATATTCTTCTGATTCTCATCCTGACACTTGGACAGCCCTCCAGTGGCAAGGATCTTGCAAAAAAGTCTGCAGTTTTCTCATATATTGAATGAGGCAAAGTAAACGGGTATTCATAAATAAGGAAGGCAACTCTAGGAGAAAAAACATATTTGGGAACAACTGAAATAACTAACAAACACAGCCGCCAAAATTCTAAATATAATTACATTACTGATAAGGATTTCTAACATTTTCAACAAATCTTATTATAGCATCAATGGCATGTGAGAAAACTAGTATTGCAAGATGGTAATGGGACTTAAGAGAGGATGAAAGGAGGAAAATGAACAAATGACCAATGAAAATTCTCCCACACAATCAGAATCTACATTTCAGTTTAAGTGTCAATTGTAGTGGGATTTCCTACCCTTGCCATTGTCAAGGAAAACTGTACACCCACATAGAGCATATGATAATTTGAGAATGGAGTGATACAATTATAGATGGCCACAGGTTCAAAAGACAACAAATTCACATATGCACCTGACAGTGCTCCTCTGATAACACTTGATTTGATCGAATAATTTGGTGAAGGTCAGTGTCCATTAGCTCATACGCAATGTAAACATCATTAAATGCTTCCCTCTGCGGTGGTGGTATTATGTCCCTGATTGCAACAACCTGCAAAACAAATACACTAGGTAAGTAAGTAGAAATGTTTCAAACGCATGACTATAAGAGTATTTGACCAAACCAACAATTAAACAGGAAGCTATCGGATCATCAGTAAATGCATAAAATAAATTTCTACAAGTAAGATCCTCCAAAAAGTGAAAATTCTAAGAATGCATATTCTCCTTTGTTGTGCAAAAATTTTGACTGGGGGCATTATCCAGAGAGGAAAGATGATAGAGACTCAAGAAGACTAAAAGAAAGGGGTATTATAACTTGATTGATACTAAAAGTCGTTTCATTACTCATAACTCATTCCTAAGCCTCCGTCTGTAAATTGCATGACCGCACATCTAGTTGGTTACTAAAATGTTTCAAAAGATCCAGCAGCTACATCATAAAGCATAAAAAGAGAGAGAAGGCTACAAATACTGTCACCAACTTTAAGTTTGATATTTTGAACTAAAAAGCTAATTCTGCTATCCATGTTTCCCCTAGTTTTACCATAAGTCCGAAGATAGTGGCAAATAAACGCCCCATCACTGTCTCCATCAATACAGACTTATACGTCAATCAACATGTCAAAAAATGTGCTGTCTAGCGAGATTAACATGTTTGAAGGAGAAAAGGTTGATTGAAGCGGTCAAGCATTGACAAATAATTATCTAGATCTACAGGAGCAAACCAACAATCATCTTAACATCGTTAAAACTACTCATCCAGAAGAGATATCATTATAGAATAATGCAACATAACAGTACGAAGAGGGGGATTTGAAGAAACAATAACTATTACTCACTGACGTTTTCATGATCCATGTGTCGGAGCAGCTTGATTTCGCGGAGGGTCCTCTTGGCATCAATTTTGTTGTCAAATGCATTGGCAATCTTCTTGATGGCTACGTGCTCGTTGGTCTCGGAATTGAGAGCCGAACTATAATCAAATTATCAATCGAAGAAGTGGGGAAAGAAGAGGAAAGGAAATGAATATGGAGAAAGGGTGGGAGAGTACCAGACGATACCGTAAGCGCCTTTACCGATGGGCATGATGGGGGGCTTGTATTTGGCTGTGACTTCGAATATATTGCCGAAGATATTGTATTGGATGAACCTACCGCCATGGCTAAGAGTAGCGGGGATATTCTCAATCCCCATAGCCGTTGGCTGCTGCTGTTGTCGGGGATCAGGTTGTGTTGCCTCCGACATGACGGTGTCACCAGGTTGAGCGCCCACCCCTCCTTCCATTTTGTTTTTTTTCCCTACAAAACCAACAGTGAAATGCAATGAGCCCTAAATCTTAATCTATCATCCTTAATTTGTTTGTTCTGTGATCTGTCCTTTCCCTCTGCCTTTGGTCAAACAGATCTAACTTTCTCCCGAACTCCTGCATAACGAAACTGTCAAATGTCAACCGCCCTTTTTAGTTTGGGAAAATCACTGTCAGGTCCCAAGCAAGCAAAATATTGTCAGAAAAGTCCCTGGAGATTCTGAAATATCAGAAAAGTCCCTAGGGACTTTTTTGATATTATTTTGCAAAGTAAAATGACACACATGCCCCTAATTGAAAGTTAAACTCTTCTCCTCTCCATTTGAAACAGAGCAGCCCCAAATCGTGCAAGAAGAGGATTTTCGAAAACGTCCTGCTGCCTCTCCGTGGTGGTCTGGTGCTGCGCGGTGCGTGTCGGTCGTTGATCCGGTCATTCCTCGAGCCTGTCCGTCGCGGTGGTCCGGTCGTTTCGGCGTGCGTGTCCGTTGTGAAAATAACTCATTTGGTACAGGGGGACTTTCATCAGGTTGCATCAATTGCTTAACTTCATGCTATGCTGTACTTACAGGGTGGACTTTCATCAAGTTGCATCAGTTGCTTAACTTCATGCTATGCTATACTTACAGGGGGGACTTTCATTTGGTACACTATCAGGTTTGATAGATCCCTTGTGAAAATAACTCATTATGTTGTAAAAACAGGCATTAAGAGTTGTGAAAATTTGCATCAGTTGCTGTTAAATTTTGCAGCAGGATTTGTAATAAAATAGGCATTAAAATTAGTTAAAATGATGGGTTACTTAAGTGATAATGGTAAGGTGTGAAGTTTATAAAGTCATGGGAGACTTACAAGTCACTTGTGCATGTGTATAACTCACTTGATACAATAGGCCAATAAGTTATCAACAACTTGATCAATTATGATACAATTCAGCTGTTATGAGCTGCTTATAGGAACTACTGATGCAGTCACAGCATCTGGTTGTGAAATGAACTCAACGGGTTGTTAATACAGGCTTTACTAGTTGTAAATAGCTCAATTGGTCATGCTTAACGTGAGAAAACATAGTGCCAGAGCGAGAGGTGTTGGAGGTTGTGAAACAAACTGAAAAGGTTGTTAATACACGCTTTACGAGTTGTAAATAGCTCAATTGGTCATACTTAACGTGAGAAAATATAGTGCCAGAGGAAAGGTGTTGAAGGTTGTGAAACAAAACTGAACGGGTTGTTAATACACACTTTACGAGTTGTAAATAGCTCAATTGATCATACTTAACGTGAGAAAAGTGTTAGAGAGGAACGTGTGGGACGTTGTGAAATGAAGCACTTCACTTACTTTGTAAGCAAAGTTGTAAAGCAAGCGAAGTGCTTTGTTTACAACTCGTCAAGCGTCCATTTACAACACTTTGAGTCTTTTTAACAACTTCTACCTCACATTTGATAGAAATAAGGTTTTCTCACATTAAGTAAGTGAAGCGCTTTGTTTACAACCTGTCAAGCGTCTATTTACAACTGGTTGAGTCTTTTTAACAACTTCTACCTCACATTGGATAGAAACAAGGTGTTCTCACGTTAAGTAAGTGAAGAGCTTTGTTTACAACCCGTCAAGCGTCTATTTACAACTGGTTGAGTCTTTTTAACAACTTCTACCTCACATTGGATAGAAACAAGGTGTTCTTACGTTAAGTAAGTAAAGTGCTTTGTTTACAACCCTAAAAGCGTCCATTTACAACACGTTGAGTTTTCTTAACAACTTCTACCTCACATTGGAGAGAAACAAAGTTTTCTCACGTTAAGTAAGTGAAGGGCTTTGTTTACAACCCGTCAAGCGTCTATTTACAACTCGTTGAGTCTTTTTAACAACTTCTACCTCACATTGGATAGAAACAAGGTGTTCTCACGTTAAGTAAGTAAAGTGCTTTGTTTACAACCCTTAAAGCGTCCATTTACAACACGTTGAGTTTTCTTAACAACTTCTACCTCACATTGGAGAGAAACAAAGTTTTCTCACGTTAAGTAAGTGAAGGGCTTTGTTTACAACCCGTCAAGCGTCTATTTACAACTCGTTGAGTCTTTTTAACAACTTCTACCTCACATTGGATAGAAACAAGGTGTTCTCACGTTAAGTAAGTAAAGTGCTTTGTTTACAACCCTTCAAGCGTCCATTTACAACACGTTGAGTTTTCTTAACAACTTCTACCTCACATTGGAGAGAAACAAAGTTTTCTCACGTTAAGTAAGTGAAGGGCTTTGTTTACAACCCGTTAAGCGTCTATTTAAAACTCGTTGAGTCTTTTTAACAACTTCTACCTCACATTGGATAGAAATAAGGTTTTCTCACGTTAAGTAAGCAAAGTGCTTTGTTTACAACCCTTCAAGCGTCCATTTACAATACGTTGAGTTTTTTTAACAACTTCTACTTCACATTAGACAGAAACAAGGTTTTCTCATGTTAAGTAAGCGAAGGGCTTTGTTTACAACCCGTCAAGCGCCTATTTACAACTCGTTGAGTCTTTTTAACAACTTCTACCTCACATTTGACAGAAATAATGTTTTCTCATGTTAAATAAGCGAAGTGCTTTGTTTACAACTTGTCAAGCGTCTATTTACAACACATTAAGTCTTTTTAACAACTTCTACCTCACATTGGACAGAAACAAGGTTTTCTCACGTTAAGTAAGCGGAGTGTTTTATTTACAACCCGTCAAGCGTCCATTTATAACTTCTTAAGTATATGTTAACAACATGTTGAGTCATTTTTACAACTTCGTCTCATTGATGGATGAAACTATATTTATTTGCAACGCAAGATCTGACAACTGCATCAGTATTTCCCATTGGGGGTGTCAAAGCAGCTGACTTGGTCATAATGTATCAAGTTATTAATAACTTGTTATGCCTATTTTATCAAGTGCATTAGTTACATTTACAAGTGAATTGTAATTATCCCATGAGTTTATAAATTGCATACCTTCCCACTTTCACAGATGCTAACCATGATTTTAACTCATTACTGTGCTTATTTGATTACAACTCCTGCCAACAATTTTTACAACAGTTGACACCAATTTTTACAAGTCCTAATGTATGTTTTCACAACATCATGAGTTATTTTCACAAGGTGACTGTTCAACCAGCAATAATCTGCAAAATTAATGTCTCCCCTGTAACTACAACAGATCATGATCTCAAACAACTGATGGTACCTAATTTTGCAATTTCATCACTGTACTGTCACAACTGAATAGCAAATCATATAACATTAAAATATTAAGTTGTATGACGGACGGCGACTCGGAGCGGAGCAGCGACGCACAACGACTAGGAGAGGAGCAGCAGCGACGCATAGTGAATGGGAGCGGAGCTCAAGTAACGCAGGCCGACTGGGAGAGGAGCATCGACGGACAAGGATTGGGAGTAGAGTGGCAGCGACGGAAGGCGAGAAGCAAGGGCAAGGTCTTCAACTGCTGCTGAAGCACGCATCTGATTTTGAGTGAAGGAGATTAGAATGTGGGCATCTTTGTCATTTTACTTTAGAACATAATATCAGAAAAGTCCCTAGGGACTTTTCTGATATTTCAGAATCTCCAGGGACTTTTCTGACAATATTTTGCTTGCTTGGGACCTAACAGTGATTTTCCCTTTTAGTTTTCATATATTTATTTTTAGTCCAAAATTTATCTCTATCCAATCTAATTGCTCTTATTTTTCGTGGCAGTTGGCACTAATCTTGTTAGATTAGGGTGATGGTAAAAAGGAATAATCTCTTCCTTAACTAGAACAACCGTCCCTGTGACTTTCAAATACAACAATAACGATAATAATAAAGTCTTTACCCTATTAGATGAGGTCGGCTACATGGATCACACGACACCATTGTACCCTATCAAAAACCATATCTTTGGGTATATTAATAATCAAAAAGTTTCTCTCTATGACCTTGTTGAGCATTCGCTTGGGCCTTCCGCAACCTCGTTTTATAAAACTCCATATTGCTTGATCAACCCTCCTCACCAATGCATTCAATGACCTTCGTTGAACATGTCCAAATCACCTCAAACGACTTTCTGCCATTTTTTTTTCAATAGAGGCCACTCCAACTCATTCATGTATATGATTATTGCAAATCTTATCTTTTCTTGTATAACCACACATCCATCTCAAACATCCTCATTCCAGCCCATTTTATGTTCATGTTGCCCCTTTAAAGCCCAACCCTCACTACCATATATTATATAATACAAAAAAATAAGAAAAGGGAAAAAAAGGACAAAAATAAAGGAAAAATTCATTGAAAGATATCTATATCTATATATTCTATAATACTCATAGTAACGCTGTTAAAAACCGTTTCATGGTTGAACAATAAGCAAGTAATTTATTTCCTTTTAAGATAAAAACAACAAGCAAGTAATGGGATTGGTTTGGCATTGAAAATATCCTTAAACGTAGGGGAACAAAACATTCAATTCTTACATTTTTTTTTGGGTTAAAAGGTAAATTTATCAATAAAGTTTTAAAGAAGGGGCGTCTGACACAATTATATTTTAAAGAAGGCAAAAATACACATAAGGTTTTAAAAGTGTAGCATCCAGCACAAAACCGTTAAATTTGACCTAATGACGTTAAATTATTAGAGAAGAAAACCACTAATGACGTTGGTCAAATTTAACGGTTTTGTGCTGGATGCTTCACTTTTAAAACCTTATGTGTATTTTTGCTCCATTTAAAACATAATTGTGCCAGGAGCTCTTTCGTTAAAACTTTATTGATAAATTTGCTTCTTAATGCGCTTTTTTATTAGAATTTGTAAAGCTTACCTGCCATTTAGCATTTTTGCAAATAAGACATAATATGTTTATATTAACATTCTTAGTGTATTTTGTGTACTTTGACACCAATAAATATCAATATTCATAGTTATCACTCTCTTTTGGCTATCACAATTATTTATAACTCCCTTTTATAATTCAACATCAATATTTTATATTTTATATCCATAAATTATTAATTGGCCCCAATGATTGAAGGAATTATTATAATAATTTAACCCATAAATCAAGGAGTTATCTTAATCATAATTCAAACCAAATCTACAAAAAACTTAATTTCCAAAAAATATAGTTGGCCCATGATTATAGGAATACTTATGTATATTGACGTTGTCAATATATTCCATCTTGTGTCTTCCATTTTTCATTGTTAGTGGTATCAGTTTTTCATCCCCAATATCATGGCAGGTCATCCTTGTGAACTCATTAGGGATATTGACAACTATAAGGATATCTGGTCTATCGTTGCTCGGGTTATCAGGAAGTAGACGATAACTAAAAAACGTCACCTTTTGATGTATGCAAAGTTGGTATGATTTTGGCCGACGAGAAAGTTTGTGATTCACACTATTTGATTATTGAGTTTTGGGTTTTTTTGTGCTTTATGTGTTATGGAAGTCGTATTCTTCATGTCAGGCCATAGGATTGAGGGTGTAATTACACAGAAGGGGCACATTCAAAGATTCATTCAAGACATGGTAGAGAGGGAGGTTTACCAATATGAGAACTTTGATTCTTTGTTTGCAACTGAGATTTTTGTTTTCAATTATTTGAATCCATATTTGTAGCTTAAATTTTAGAAAGTTTTTCTAGAGATCTAATTGTCATTAAATCAATATTTAAAACTTAAATGTCATTTCATGTATATATATATTTGTACATAGCTTTGTGTCGAACGTGTAGTATGCTTTATTATATATTGGTAATTATGTTATTAGCTACCACAAAAATGGTCGGTTAAGTTGTTTGATATATCTATTATATTCTTTCGTTATAAATATATCTGTTATGTTATTTAGCCAAAATACATATTTAAAGTGATTTATTTGGTCAAAGCATGTTGGTCATTACAAAAACAACCTATTGTGTTGATCATTAATAATTTGAAATAATATTATGTATGTTTGTGTTTTAGTAATATGATTACGCAGGCAAAAAAAAATGATTACTATATTGCATTATTATATCACAAGGACAGTTTGTGTATTAGATAGCTAACCCTAGTCTAAGAATCTAGGACCTTAAAAAACTATGAACTCATCACATCCATTATGTTAACTTAGGTTAACGACGTTACTATATTTGCTCATGAATAAATTGATTATGTCGACTTGTATACCCGAAAATAGTTACTTCCTCTGGTCCTAATTATAAGACAAAGTTGATTTTTTTGAATAAATTAAGGAAGCCAATTAAATTACTCTAGAGTGTTTATATTTTTAGTATCTTTAGATTATATATTAGTTTATTAGTCAAATTAATTAGTTTAGAGAAAAAAATAAAAATAAAAATACTCTAGAGTAATTTAATTGGCTTCCTTAATTTCTCTAAAAAAGTCAACTTTGTCTTATAATTAGGACCTGAGGGAGTATTTGTATTGGGTGCCCATAGGAAAACAGTTGGATGCCAAATTTACACCTAAACCCTTTTTATCTTTAACTGCTGTTTTTTCATTATTTCTAGTTCTAGTGAAAAATTAACTACAACTGGAGAGGCTGCCATATCTCTCTCACTGGGTCATATAAAACCGTTAGTTGTGTCAGAGCTTATTATCAACTAGAAACAGAGTGGATTTACAAAGACGGGAATAAATGGCAAATTTTGATTTGCCAAGAACACAACAATGGAATTGCATAAATAAAAAGGCCGCCAAGAAAGACAAAACATATAAAGAGAGTTAAGCCATTATAATATAATCAAAACCTTTTGTGAATCATAAACACACAACCTAGAAAATCAGTTCGTGCTCTAGGATTTTGTAGATGAACACGAAGGGATTAAGGGAGGAAGATTAAACCAAATTAGAATTTATGTAATTCAATTGTTTTCATATAAGATTTTCCCTTAAAAACAAGGTTTAAAAATCATTGGTTGTGAATAGGATAGATGATGACTCGCATAGTAGTAAGGTATTAAAACTCGGACCGGGCATTGAACCGGTCGGGGTACTGGGTTAAGGGTCAGTGGGTCAGACCGGGACCAAACCGGTGAGAAATTGAAAATGTTAGACTTATAGTATGAAATTATAAAAAAAAAAATTAAAACTTTTTTTTAAAAAAAACACGAACCCGGACTGGACCGGTTTACCGGCCGGTTCGCTGGTTCCCGGGCCCGACCGGGCGGTCCGGATTCAATAACCCTACATAATAGTGATGATGATGGGCTTAAAAACTACGCCCATTCCAACTTATAATTAGTAGTCGCTTGTTCGAGTTGAGTATACAGTTATTAGAGATAGTGAGATTCTTCTCATTATAAGCCTACATTGGCAATCGAATTAGTTTGATACTGGCGGAGAAATACAAAAAAAAAAAAAAAAAAAAAAAAAACGCCCTGCTGTATTGATCAGCCGTTCTTCTCTAGAAGAGGACGGAGGAGGAGAGCCACAATTAATGGAACAATAATTTGGATGGCTGTCGGTGAAAATGATAAAAGTGATTATGATATCAATGCCAACATATTGCTCCCTCCGTACTAATCTCTTTAAGAAAAATCAACTTATTTATCTTCTTTAATTTTTTTTTAAAAAATTAATTTTATCTTATATTTAGAATCAGATGTAATAATATATAACAAAAAATTATAAAAGAGTTGCACCATTTAGATAAATAATAACTACTATATTTTGAGGGTGGCAAAACATGCCTGGTTAATATGAAAGCTCGATTCAGTGGGAAATGGGGCTACTGACAATTGGGAAACCAGGTTTTAGGAGTGTATTAACTATTGAGGCGGTTGTTTGATGAGGTTGCGCTTCTCTCTTAGCTTGGCCACGGCTTGTTTCATGGCCTCTTTCCTCTTTTTGCTGGCCAAAACTTTAGCTTGAACCCCACTCACATTTGGATCCCTTTTCTCTTCAGATGGAGGCGGCGGAGGCCTTCTCGCAGCGGCCTCTGCATTTTGGCTATGCTCACTCAAACTCAAACCGCGCAACATTATGCCGCTTATTATCAATGCCCTGAATTATACCAGTTAATTAAAACAACAATAATATAAATAGCAATATCATAGAAGTGAATGATTGTATGCCTGTATAAGAACCTGCGAGGCAGGGAGACAGAGTGGCGTTGGGGAGAGGCTTCATTGGAGGCAGAGGCTTGATGATAATCATGGCCCGTAGAGGGTGTAATTAGAAACGAAAAGAAACAGTTGGAGCTCCTGCTCTTGCACTTGTAGTCCCCTCTCCCGGATCTCCCCCTTCTCGATTTAGCTGTGGGGGCGGTGGCAGCAGGAGCTGCTGCCATTGTTAGAGAGTGAGCCATCACTTCGATCCCGATTGCTCTGGAAATAAGGCAACACATGACATTTGATAATTCATATCAACATTGATATTTACTTCACAAGATGTCCTCCTCTTGCGGTTTTGGATGCTGTTTTGAGTTTCTTCCTATAGTCATTGGTTGGTACCGGATAAGGTTGCTTCGCTATGAGGACTGTGGACCCCCCTCGGGTCTTTAATTTACACCTATGGGTGTTCAATACCCGGGCCTGGACGGGATCCTCCAATCTCAGTTTTTGGTAGGGACCGGAATACTCCAATCCCGATTAACTAGGATTGGGATTGGGATAGGACTGGAAAATCTCAGTTTTTTTTAAAAAAATATATTATTATATGACTTAAACTTTCTATAATTTAGTGTTTAACATGATCATTTAATTCCTAACAAAATTATAATAATCACACAAATTGATCTATAATTGAAGAATAACATTTTATTATTATTATTATTATGATCACCATCATCATCTTCATTATCATCTTTATATATTATATAGTTAGGATTAATATCATGATATATATGATTTAACTCCATCTAAAAATGTGACATACTTCTTATCAAATGATAACTTAATTTATGAAGTAAAAAATAAAAAAAAATAAAAGGATAACTTAATTTATAAGATAAAAAAAAAAAAAAACTAGGACTAGGCCCGGGACAGAAAATTCCCGAGATCAAAATATCTGAGATTGGGTCGGGACAACCAAAACTGGGATACTTTGAACACCCCGTTTACACCGACACCCACAGAATCAAGTTCAAATGGTTAAAAAGGTACTCTCCTAAGCACAATAAGATTGATGGATTCGAAGAAGCCGACGGTATTTCCAAAATCCAAGGGCAACAATGTTATCCAGAAAAAAGGACAATTATTTCTGCATGAAATTTTGTATTAGGCATGCTTTATTTTCACGCTGCCCAAAAAAAAAAAAAGGAAAAGAAAACGTTAGTTTTAATGGCATTACAGGAAAAAGTTTCATACCAAGAATACTTGATCTAATGAAGAACTAGCTAAACTACAAAATGGGTAAACTAAGTTTGAATCCCATCTTATTCAAAAAGACCCCTGGGGTTGCTAAGATACTTGATAATATAATAGGATCCAGAAAAAACACTGGACACGAAGTGGCCCAAAGGTTATAAGAAACAAAAAAAAGAAGTTTCAAGGTCTGTACACAATGCATAAAATACAAATGGCTCATTCCTTTTCAGCAATCACAACGAAAACATCCTTCAATGACCACCTGCACCTGTCGTTTTTTGCTGGGGGATTAATAACCGCTCTCTCAGCATTTGCCAAACGGTAACCAATCACTATGTCCCTTCTCTGCCGGGCTCGCAACATTATCTCATAAAAACTCAACTCCTCGCCTTCAAACAGGTACAAATCAGCTTGCCTTATATGCATCTCATTTCCCTGGTAAAAATGAAGAAAAATTTATTAATAACTAGATTTGCCATGTTTCCAGAGACAGGAAGATTGAAGGCTGGAGGTGGTCAATCCCAATCCCATACTAAGTTAGGCCCACGGGCAGAATGATAAATTTGAAGGCAGTTCTCCTTGCGTACCAATTAAAAGAGCACGACATAAAGAGTTTAGGCAAGACAGGTCTCATGACTAGAAATGAATAATAAGCAACCAGAGATCGCCATGCAAAATCCTCAACAACACCGATTTAAATCCTCTAAAGTAACTGCAAAATCCTATAGAAGAGAGAAAAAGAAGTATTGCAAATCATGTTATACTTAATTTTATAAAAAAACTGCAATTTTCTTTTACAGGAGTCTGCACTAACTGCAGTTCTGCAATTCTGCCAGGGGTAGGAACTTCATAACTCAGCACAAGAGAAATTTGGCAGGCTTTTTGAAATACAGGATCTAAAATAGTACCTCTTCTGCGAAAAGCTCTTCCAAGACATCATTTATCTGTCGATCTTCTGCCACCATAGCCAAAGCCATGCTGACAAGTTCATTTGATAAAACATAATCACTAATCTTTGACATGGATAAAAGATTCTTTGTCCTCGGATCCAAAATTTCACTAATTATAACAGATCTATCTGAAGCCTGCTTCATTTGCCCAATCCAGGAGCCTTTTGAGAAGCTTCCTCCATCAGCCGGACCTACCATAGCTTCATAAGGAAGACGCCTAGCCTGAAAACACAAACATTTAAAGCTTCCAAAAACAATATAAAGCAAAGAGGCAATATAGTTGTGTTGAAATCCCTAACAATTAGGAAAATCTTCTTGCCATAATTAGAGACCATTTGCGATTTGAATTTAACAGATGTGTCTATTAGTACAACTAGTTAGTTAGAAAGAGAGTTAGGCTAACCACTTTAGTTAGGCTAACCACTTCAGTTAGGTGTAGTTGCTGCCAGGTGTAATACTTAGAGCAAGTTGCCTGCCAGCCGTAATTGTTCTCTGCACTAGATATAAATAAATTGATATGTATCTCATTACACTTGTATGATTACAAAAGCCCGAAATACATATCTGGTTACATGATTCTCTCCTCCTATTTCGTTCATTCTTCTCCTTTCTTTTCATTGTTTTTACTTCTTCAAACCTTATCTGATTCTCTGTGTTTCTGAATGCTAAAATGGTATAAGAGCTTTTGATCGGACAATCATGACGAACACTACATTTTCCGGCCATCCTAAAGTTGCCGATCTCAGCCAACCTTTGGAGTGATTGCATTCAATCACACAATCTCTGCGAAGCTGAGTGAGAAATTTCTTACCATGGAGGCAGCAAGTCCTGGCTGCTGTTCGTGGTCATAATCTAGAAGATTTTCTGACCGGCGTTAACGTATTAGAGAAGAAGGATGCGTCAAGAGCTCTCACCAATTCTTATATTCGGTGGCTCAAACAAGATCAGCTCCTTGTCTCGTGGCTCTTGTCTATAGTCTCCGAAGAAATGCACACGAGGCTTGTAGGATGAGATACATCTTATTGCCTATAGTGACGGATTCTAGATTTCTTTAAGGCACATACAAGAGCGAAAATTCAGCAATTCAAAACAGAGCTTCGTAACACAAAGAAAGGTCCTACTCAATCTATTTTTGAATATCTTCTTAGAATTAAAGCATTGATTGACTGTTTAATTTCTATTGATGAGACCAACTCTATGCAAGAACATATTGATGTGATTTTAGAAGGATTACATGAAGAATATGATGTTACAATCATGATTATAACAACATAGAAACACAAATTTTCTGTGAGGGAGATTGAGTCTTTACTGTTGGGTCAAGAAATCAGAATTGCGATGACTTTAAAGGCATCCTCTGTTGATCCTATCTCTATTGACCTGAAGCTAGTACTGGACATTCTAGCAATGTTCAGTTGCAACACAAGCCTCAGATTAATTGATCAACCCCTGTGTCACCTCATCCACCTCAGTTTTCTCCTAATCGTGGTCAGATGTTTCGAGGACGGGGTGCAGGTGGATTTTTCAGAGGCAGAGGCGGCGATATGCTATGTACTACCATAACTGGTGCAGATCTGCTCATACGTATTCTCATTGCTATTACAGAAATGATGCTTCTAATCATCCTGTGTTTAATACCCCTGTATGTCCATATTCATATACTCCTTCTCCAACTATGAATTTGGCTACGTTTGCAACTCCTGTTTTACCTCATGTACCGCCATCACCAACACCCGAATATTACCATCCGTACTCATGGATTCCTGATTTTGGTGCTTCTCATCATGTCACACCTCATCAATATAATTGGTCTCAGGCTACACCGATGACTAATCCATCCAATCAAGTTTTTGTTGTCAATGGATTAGGTGTGCATATTCTTAATAAAGGACTAACTATACTACCTTCTCTTAATCCTAATTTTCCTTTTCGGCTGCAAAATATTTTTCATGTTGCAAATATCATGTCTAATTTGATGAGTGTTTCAAAGCTATCAAGGGGCAATAATGTCTATTTTGAGTTTCATCCTTCATGGTGCTGCAAAAAATCACAGGTCACACATCAGATTCTGCTCAGGGGTCATCTCAGAAGTGATGGTCTCTATTGCTTTGATGATCTTCTACCAGTGCTTCTTCATTCTGATGCTCCAGATTTTTCATTCTCCTCCTGATTACAAATTTCTTAAGGTCTTTGGCTGTGCATGCTATCCACTATTGAGACCTTACAACTCTCACAAGTTGTCATTTAGGTCTACTGAATGCAATTTTCTTGGTTATAGCCCTCATCATAAGGGGTACAATTTTCTTGATCCCTCCTCAGGAAGGATTTATATCTCTAGAGATGTCAAGTTTCATGAACATTCTTTTCCTTTTTCTAATAAATCAGTCTCAGGTTCTGCAAGGATTCCACAATATGGCACACTTCCTTTTTCCATAATTTCAATGCTGGCAGTTGATAATCTCACTGATGTTGCTGCTACTTCTAGTAATACTTCAGCTGATTCTTCTCCTAGTACTGCACATCACTTGCTGCCTTCTCCTCTGAGCTCTTCCACCACACCTTCAAGTGCTACACCAATGTCAGGCACTTTGCACCTTGCTGTACCTTCTCCTATTGATGCTGCTCCTGTCTCTAACCCTATTGGTCACCCCATGCAGACTCACTCCAGGTCTGGGATTTTCAAACCAAGGTTGTTAGCTGTTTCTCCTATTCCAAAATCACTCTTCAAGATCCAAATTGGCCTTCTGCAATGAATGCTGGGTACAAAGCTCTTATTGACAATAGAACATGGGTTTTGGTTCCTCCACCTCTCAATCGTCCCATTATAGGTTGCAAATGGGTTTGGCGTGTTAAAGAAAAACAAGATAGCACTCTTGACAAATACAAAGCAAGGTTAGTAGCAAAAAGGTCTCATCAAATATTTGGGTTTGATTATAATGAGACTTTCTCACCTGTTGTGAAGCCTGCCACTATTCGTACTATTCTTACAATTGCTCTATCACAACAGTGGAGTATTTCTCAAATAGATGTCAATAATGTTTTTTTGAATGCTGTTCTTGAAGAGGAAGTGTATATGCAACAACCTCCTGGGTTTGAGGTTAGCTCTTCTCATCTAGTGTGTAAACTTAGCAAGGCTCTTTTCGGTCTAAAACAACCTCCTCGAGCTTGGTTTAATCGTTTAACTGCTGCATTACACAAGTATGGCTTTACCTCTAGCAAATGTGATCCATCCCTATTTACTATGCACTCTGGCTCCACCATCACCTATGTGACTGCCTATGTTGATGATATTATCATTACTGGTAGTGAAGTGCACAAAACTTAACACTGAGTTTGCACTCAAGGACTTAGGTGAGCTTAGCTACTTTCTTGGTATTGAAGTGCACAAAAAAGCAAACGGTGGGCTTACCATGTCTCAAAGAAATATATTTCTGAACTTCTTGAACGAGCTGGTATGTCCAATTGTAATCCAGTAAAAACTTCTACGGTTTCCTCTCCACACTTGTCTTCTACAGGATCATTACCCTTGGCTGATCCTCATTTATATTGTTCCATTGTTGGTGCTCTCCACTATGCAACAGTTAAAAGGCCAGAAATTGCATTTAGTGTCAATAAAGTCTGTCAATATATGCAGCATCCTCTTGAATCTCATTGGCAGGCAGTTAAACGCATCTTGCATTATCTAAAAGGCACTATTACTTTTGGCCTAACACTTCACAAACGTGATTCTCTGTGACTTGTAGCTTATTCTAATGCAAATTGGGCCACTTCCCCTGATGATAGTCGTTCAACCTCTGGAAATTGTGTTTTCTTTGGTGCCAACCTTGTTTCTTGGTGTTCAAAGAAGCAATCTGTAGTTGCACATTCCTCTACATTCGCAGTCTAGCTAATGTTGTTTCTGAAATCCTCTGGCTACAATCTCTTCTTACTAAGCTTTGAGTTCAACAAAATGTTCAGCCATTAATCTTGTGTGATAACTTAAGCACAGTGTGATGTAACACAACCACATACTCGCTGGGTTTCACACAAACAGATTTGAAGTTGACAGAAAAGGTTGAAACAGAGTGGAGGAGAGGGAAAACAGATCAGATATGAAGGGGAAAGAAGAAGAAATGGAGGGGGACGTAGAGAGAATTTGAGAGGGGGAGAGAGTGGTTTAAATCATAGCATATTTCATTCATCTAGTCTGCCTACATATATTTCTTTGCTCCCTATTTATAGAAGAGATTTCCTTATCATGAAGGAATCTCCACACAACTTGCAACCCAAAGCTATTGGCAGTAGTACACGCACCTATACATCTTGCAACCCAAAGCTATTGGCAATAGTACATGCACCCATAACGTACATAAGCACTAAAAAAAAGCGAACTTTAAAGATATAATAAAAAAACAAAACGCAAAGTCATCTTTTTCTAGCACAAGTCCTTCCAAATCTCCTATCACAAGATATGTTTTCTATAGGATTCTTCAAGATATCATTCTTATATTCCATCAGAACAGAAAGGAAGGGAAAATGAATATCCCATAACGTACAATATATGTTTTCTATAGGATTCTTCAATTGATGTAAAACACTCACACACACTCTTAGTCTCACACACACAGATCTGATTAAGGTAGGAAAAAGCAGAAACAGTGAAGGGTAGAGGGAGAACAGAGATGGTGGAAGGGAGAGAGGGACTGATCAGAACAGAAAGGAGGGGAAAATGAATATCAGAATAGAGGGGGAAAGGAGACAAAACCGAAAGGCGGAATGGAGAAAGCAACTAACTCATAATATTCATTAATCTAAGTCTCCCTACATATGTTGCTTGGCTCCCCATTTATAGAAGTGGTTTCCTTATCATGAAGGAAACTCAATACAACTTGCACCCAAAAGCTACTGTCGTACAGAAGGAAAATGCAATCAAAGAGTACAGAAGCAACTTACAAAAAAGTGAACTTTAAAGATATAATAAAAAAACAAAAAACAAAGTCATCTTTTTCTAGCATAACTCCTTCCAAATCTCCTATCACAAGATATGTTTTCTATAGGATTATTCAAGATATCATTCTTATATTCCATCACAGTGCATCTGGCTAATCCCATTCTGCATCAGCGTACAAAACGCATGGAGCTAGATCTCTTCTTTGTTCGAGACAAGGTTCTTTGTAAGAAATTGAGGTGCTGCATATCCCTGCTATTGATCAGGTCGCAGATACATTGACAAAACCTCTCTCTGGCTCACTTTTTGGATACTTTCGACATAAACTTGGTGTTGGGGAAGTTTTTGCTCCCCACCCCCTAAACTAGTTAGTTAGAAAGAAAGTTAGGCTAACCACTTTAGTTAGACTAACCCCTAAATACTTAGAGCAAGTTGACTGCCAGCTGTAATTGTTCTTTGCATTAGATATAAATAAGTTGATATGTATCTCATTACACTTGTTTAATTACAAAAGCCCGAAATACATATCTGGTTACATGATTCTCTCTTTTCCTATTTCGTTCATTCTTCTCCTTTCTTTTCGTCATTTTTACTTCTTCAAACCTTATCTTGTCTTCTTCCCCACTCCCTTTATATAATTTGTATAATAAAGTTGAGAATATAGAGATATTGTGGGAATAGTGTGTATTTATTGTAGATATCCTCCAGCTGTAATTAGTAGTTGTTAGGTGAGCTTTTATTATCTTGTCTTCTTCCCTGCTTTATAAATAGGCATATATATCTCAATATTCTCAAGAGATTCAAATAAGAGAAAATACTTTTCACTCATATTGTCCACAGATATGAACCTACAAAGGAAAAGTATATAGTCATTTTAATAATCTTATATTCATGTCAGATGTCTACATATTATTTCTATTTCATCATGACCTAGTGTGATGAACATATTAAAGGAAAAGGAAAAGTATATTTCAGATAGCAAAAGAATGCAACTTTATGGAAGTGCGCTTAATGAGATAGTCAAGGTTAAATTCAGAAGAACTTACTTGTATGTCACGAATCAGAAGTAGGGTGGCCAGAGATCTAGAATCTGCTTGAATTGCTGAATCCTCCACTGATTCATCAGCCAAAATCAATATCTGAGAAGATCAAAAGCAACGTCAAATATATTCTTGATAATAAATAACATATTGCAGTTGTAAAGGGAATGAAACTGTCAATGATGGCCTCCTAAACCATCCTTAAACATCCTAAATCCTTTTCACCCCTCCAGATTGGCGGTAGAAAAGGGACAAACTGGCTTGGCAGAAATAACAAAATTACTTCCCCTACCTCCATATTGGCCTCCGACTCCCTTTTCTCCTCCCACTTGTCCTACTATCCCTGCTAATTTGACTCCACCTCCCCCTCCTCCCTCCTCGTCACCCTTCTCCTCCCTCTTCTCACCATCCTCTATAAACTAATGACAATGTACCTTAGTTTATGGATATGTAGACCTTGACCATTATTTTGTTAATTTTTGGGTTATGTTATTTTGACCATTATTTTAGGCTTCTTCTTGTGTTGTTTAAGAAATATTTAATTATTTATTATCCAATAAGAAATATTATAAAC
Source organism: Inga laurina (assembly GCA_963855925.1). Classification (NCBI taxonomy): domain Eukaryota; kingdom Viridiplantae; phylum Streptophyta; class Magnoliopsida; order Fabales; family Fabaceae; genus Inga; species Inga laurina. The sequence continues at coordinate 86,212,764 of OY979702.1, forward strand.
AATAATTAAACTCCTAAATGCACCCTAAGAAGAAAGAAAAAAAAACCTATCATTGCTTTAGCCTCAACATTTATCATATTATGTGCATTGTAGAACCGATAGGTGTGGCCCATCCCATGCATGATCATCACAATTCCTCTTCATTGAGAGTATTGTTATTTGGCCCGTTTCTATAAATGAGGAATTCCTTCCACAAACATGCAACAATAGAATTTTGTTGAAGATCTACATCGGATGGTAGTTTCAATATTTGGTCTGAGTACAAGATGGTGTATAACCAAGGATTGCAAACAAGGAGTTCCTATTGGAAGCAACTGTGGTGGTGGCCAGTTCCTAAAAGAGTTAAATTCTTCATGTGGCAAGTCTCCCATGAGAGACTCCCGACAAACACAATCAAAGTGAGGAGAGGATTGAGTGATAATATGGAGTGCCCATTTGAGTGTCTGATGGAGCCAAGAAATAAATGCAAATGACTGAGGAATCTGAGCTTTATTAGCTGAGTAACTAAGATGAGTTAGTACAACCCTCTTGGATGCAATAGAAGAGGGAAAAACAAGGAAAAATTAACTAACAAATCTTAGTTACAGTGAAGAAACCAAGGCAAACCAAAGTAACAGCGAAATGGAGACGTCCCTGACTTTCAAGAGGCCAGAGGCTCTCCCACAAAACAGCTAATCACTCCTTGTCTACCCACCCAGGGCACACAACCCTAGATAACTATTCAGATCCTCTCTAAACCTACTTGGCCCGTGAAGTCCCTTCCCAAGCCCATATCCATAACTCTAGCCCAACTTAGGTAGCTGGGGTCTGTCTTCTCTTGTAAATGTGAGTTGGCAGCACATCCAGCCCATCATTTGCCTCCCCTACAAGAGCCACCTTGTCTTCAAGAAGGAATTGTGGGAACTGTGTCTTGACGACCATCATGTCTGATATGAATTTGTAATATTTGTAATTGTGAATCCCTAATCCCTAATTGTGAACCCTAATTTTAGAATGTTAGGTTAGTTAGTTAGGGGAAGAGCAATATTAAGTAAGAGTGGCATTAGCTATTTTAGAATAGCACTAGCCAAACACACCCTAATTGTATTCCCTAGCTAATTAAATAGGATTAGGATTAGTTATTTACAGTTCTGCCCCTGAATCCCACAGCTCTATATAAGAGCTATTGTTTCTATTATTTGTTTGTTGTTGACTAAGATAATGAAAAGCATGATTCAGCAACCACGTGTCTATCTCTTTCCCTCTCAGAATCTCTGTTCTTTCCCTTCTCTGTTCTCTCTCCTCTGTTCGACACTTCTATTTCTTTTCATCTAATCAATTCTTCCTCTTCAATTCTTATCTTTCTTTACAAAAAGATAACATTGGTATCAGAGATTTCGTCCTCTGCCGACTTGCCTGACGCTGCATGGTTGAAACAAGAAATCAAGAACAAGCAAGAATGGCAGATAAACGTTTCCAGACGCTTGAAAGGCAGTTATAGGCATTAACGACCAGCTTTCAAGACTTTGCCGCCGAAGTTAATACCAGCATCACGACCTTGCGTCTGGAGATGCAAGACCGTGCCGACAATCCTCCAAACAACACCAGAAACGGTGATCGTCGGCCACCGAACAATCACCACTACCAAAGGCCGACCCAGTTCACCAAACTTGACTTTCCAAGATTCAACGGGGACGATATTCTTACCTGGCTTCTCCATTGCGAACGGTATTTTGAGATTGACGAGACACCAGAAGCCAACAAGGTGAAGCTAGCGTCGATGGGTCTCGACGATCGCACCTTTCAATGGCACCGTGCATTGGAACGCCGCCTAAGAGGTCGATTACCACCGTGGGAGGAATACGCAGTAATACTCCAAGATAACTTCGGACCTCCATTCGAAACACCCATGAGCGATCTTGCTCACCTGCGACAAACCGGGTCCTTAGTCGACTTCAATGCGGAATTCGATTTAAGTTTGGCTAAACTTGATTTACCGGAAGACTATCTGGTTGACTTATATGTGGCTGGGTTGAGAATTGAGTTAGCAAGACCAGTTCGCCTCCTCAGCCCAAGAACGCTGACAGAAGCTCGCAAGATTGCCCGAATGCAAGAAATTATCACTGCCAGCGCCACTTCTAAACCATCGACTAACTGTTACACTCGAGCCCAGGTACCAACAGGGGCATTGTCTACTTCTTCTTCGTCTTCCTCGGCCAGGTACTTAAACCCGTCAATTCCTTCTTCTTCCTATCGATTTGCGTTACTAACGGCCAAATCTTCTGAGGCCAATAAACCAACCAGCACCGATAAATTCCCTAGGATTCCTTCCAAGACTCAATCTTTGATTCCCAAGATTTCCAACAAACCTTACAAACCACTTACACCCGAGGAAGAACTTGAGCACCGAGTGAAAAATCTATGCTTCTATTGTCATGCCCCCTTCTCGCGTGATCATAAATGCCCCTAGCGACAACGAGTCCAGTTGCATTATATTGAGTATGATTTTGAATCTGAAGACCCCGGTGATGATGGTTCTGACATTCTGCCTGACAAGGATATGCCATCTTGTATATCCCTTCATGCACTCGCTGGAGTTGATAATTCCACCTCCATGAGAGTGCCAGGGCAGGTTGGTAAGAAACTAGTTCAAGTCCTAATTGATAGTGGCAGTACCCATGACTTCCTTGATCTGGGATTGGCTAAGAAGTTGGGATGGAAGGGCGACATTTCTGATTTTCCTTCGGTTGAGGTTGCTGGCGGTAGGAAATTAAAGGTGCATGGTGTGTGGAAGGGGTTCAAATGGAAGATGCAACGCCTTGAGTTCAGATTTGAACTTAGAATCCTAGAACTTAATACTTATGATATAGTTTTGGGGCTGCAATGGCTGAAAAGCATTAAGAATGCTTTCTGGGACTATAATTCATTGACAATGTATTTCTGGTACAAAGGGAATCTCGAAAAGTTGTAGGCTGCACCACCCAATGCTTGGCAAGTCATGCACCCCAACAAATCTGAAATTCACTCCCTACACCAAGACCAATTATTCCTTCTGCAGTTGGTCCAAAAACAGCCTTCCCAGTTCCCAGGACTCTGATTCTGCAAATTTTGGTTCTGAAACTAACATTCCAGCAGAAATACAATGGATACTTGGTAAGTTTCAAACCCTTTTTGAAGAACCTAAGGGCCTTGCACCCTTTAGGGAAGGCCATAATCACCCTATAATCCTTAAGGAAGGCATAAACCCCATTAGTTTGAAGCCTTATCGCTACCCAGCAGCCCAACGAGATACTATTGAAAAACTGATTAATGAGCCGCTGCATGATGGGATTATTCAACCAAGTTCTTCACCCTTTTCAGCCCCTATTGTGTTGGTTAAGAAAAAAGATGGCACATGGCGCATGTGCATTGATTTCCGTGAGCTTAACAAAGCAACGGTCAAGAACCAATATCCTATACCATTAATAGAAGAATTATTTGAGGAGTTGGGTGATGCTAGATGGTTCACCAAATTGGATTTAAGGGCTGGATACCATCAGATTAAAATGGAACCTGCTGATATACATAAAACAGCATTTAAATCACACTCAGGACATTATGAATGGTTGGTGATGCCATTTGGCTTAACCAATGCCCCGGCTACATTTCAAGGAGCTATGAATGACCTCTTCCGGGCACACCTACGTAAGTTTGTACTGGTGTTTTTTGATGACATTCTGATCTATAGTTCTACTCTTGCAGATCATGCTACACACCTAAAAGAAGTGTTGACCCTATTAAGAGATAACAAATTCTATGTCACGAAATCAAAATGTGTCTTTGCAGCCACCTATGTAGACTACTTGGGGCACACAATTGGGGCTGGAACAGTGTCTACGGACCCTAAGAAGATACAAGCAGTGGCTGAGTGGCCTCTACCCACTACCATCAAGCAAGTAAGGGCATTTTTGGGGCTTGCCGGCTACTACCGGCGTTTCATTCGTGACTTTGGTACTATAGCAAGACCCCTAACATCCCTACTTAAGAAGAATGGTTTTATATGGTCACAAGAGGCTACGGATTCTTTTCATAACCTCAAAAAGGCACTCACTTCAGCCCCGGTTCTTTCTCTACCTAACTTTTCAAAGCAATTTGTGGTTGAGGCTGATGCTTGTGGCAGTGGTATTGGGGCTGTTCTCATGCAAGAGGGGCGGCCTCTAGCCTATTTCAGCAAGGGGTTATCTCCTAAGCATCAACAATTATCAGTTTATGAGAAGGAACTCATGGCAGTTGTGTTGACTGTATTGCATTGGCATCAATATCTAGAAAGAAACTGTTTTGTCATACGGACAGACCAGCAAAGCCTCAAATACCTACTGGGACAGCAACTGAAAACTCCATTTCAGATGCTGTGGGTGGCCAAGTTAGCTGGTTTTGATTATGAGATTCAATATAAGAAAGGACAAGACAACTCAGTAGCTGATGCACTTTCTAGAATGCCTAAACTGCAGCTGTTACAGATGGTTTTTGACACTTCCTCACCAGATCTGTTGCAGCACATTAAGCAAAGTTGGGCACATGATGAGTATTTGCATCAATTACTGCCCCAAATTCAGGCTACAAAGGGACCTCTCCACCACTTTACATGGAGTGATGAACTCTTAAGAAGGAAGGGTAAGCTAGTGGTAGGTAATGATGCCACTTTGAAGAAAAAAATCCTAGATTGGTTGCATTCAAGCCCTCAAGGGGGGCATTCGGGCATCCAAGCCACCTATCACCAAATTAAAGCTCTTTTTTGGTGGAGAAAGATGATGAGTGATGTTACTTCCTATGTGAAGACATGTGACACGTGTGCAAGGTGTAAATATGAAACAGTTGCATCTCCTGGTCTTCTACAGCCTCTACCTATTCCTAGCCGTGTATGGGAATCGATTACCATGGACTTTATTGAGGGACTCCCTAAGTCCAATGGTAAGGAGGTTATTTGGGTTATAATTGATAGGATGAGTAAGTATTCCCATTTTCTGGCCTTATCTCATCCTTATACAGCATCCTCACTAGCTCAAGTCTTTTTAGACCACATTTACAAACTCCATGGAGCCCCTACTGAAGTCATTAGTGATCGGGATCCGCTTTTTGTAAGTAATTTCTGGAAGGAGTTTGAGAGTTTTGGGGATTGAACAAAAGCTATCTACCGCATGTCACCCACAAACCGATGGGCAATCAGAAGTCATCAATAGGTGTCTAGAAACTTATTTGAGGTGTATGTGTTGGGAGAAACCAAAGGATTGGAGTAAATGGTTATCCCAAGCTGAATGGTGGTATAACACAACTTTCCATACCTTTACCCAAGCCTCTCCCTATGAACTCTTGTATGGTCAGAAGCCACCTATCCATTGTCCTTACTTGCCTCATAACTCAGTTTTGGAGGCTGTTGATAGAAGCTTTGAAGCAAGGAAACAGGTGCTAGCTATGCTAAAATTTCATCTGCACCGAGCTTCTAAAAGAATGAAGCAAAAAGCTGATCTCCATAGGTCTGATAGGGAATTTGTGGTTGGCCAATGGGTATTTCTGAAATTACAACCCTATAGACAAATTACAGCTGCTGTGAGAAGTTCTCAAAAATTAGCTCCCAGGTTTTTTAGGCCTTATCAGGTGTTGGAAAAAGTGGGTCAGATTGCATATAAACTGGAGTTGCCCCCTGATTCTCGCATACATCCTACATTTCATGTTTCACAACTGAAATTGTGTCCTAACCCTGCTGTCCAGCCAAGGCACCCTCCTCCAGACTTCCCAGAGCCTCCACCTTCTTTGTTTCCAGAACAGCTTTTGAATAGGAGGTCTGTTAAGAGGCGACGTAGGATGATCACTGAAGTTCTTGTGCAATGGAAGGGGTTGCCGGATGAAGAAGCTTCATGGATTCCTTTGTCCCATTTTCGAGAACAGTTTCCAGATTTTGTTGTGGCTCATCCTTGAGGACAAGGATGTCAAAATGGGGGGGTATTGATATGAATTTGTAATATTTGTAATTGTGAATCCCTAATCCCTAATTGTGAACCCTAATTTTAGAATGTTAGGTTAGTTAGTTAGGGGAAGAGCAATATTAAGTGAGAGTGGCATTAGCTATTTTAGAATAGCACTAGCCAAACACACCCTAATTGTATTCCCTAGCTAATTAAATAGGATTAGGATTAGTTATTTACAGTTCTGCCCTTGAATCCCACGGCTCTATATAAGAGCTATTGTTTCTATTATTTGTTTGTTGTTGACTAAGATAATGAAAAGCATGATTCAGCAACCACGTGTCTATCTCTTTCCCTCTCAGAATCTCTGTTCTTTCCCTTCTCTGTTCTCTCTCCTCTGTTCGACACTTCTATTTCTCTTCATCTAATCAATTCTTCCTCTTCAATTCTTATCTTTCTTTACAAAAAGATAACAATGTCCTCCCACGTGTTGTCACAATCGGGAAGATTACACCATTTGACCAAAACCTAGGTACTGCCATTTGTCATTGCTCTCTTTTTAATAATATCTTGGGGTTGCACCTATAGCTCATACTTATCAGTCAAGAAACTAGGCAGCTATTGAGGATCATCTTTTGGAGGAGCCTTAGTTAAATGACCTTCCTTTTCAATACTGAGTAAATACATCTGAACAGTTTTACTCCAGTTCGAATAGTTTGTCCAATTTAGCTTATGGTCAATAATTTTATTTGAGATCGGAACAATTTCTGTGGGAATATTAGATTTAGAATCAGCCATGAATAAGTATCAACACACACAAGGTCCACCAACTAGCAACTCAAGTAACAAAATAAGTCACAAGTGTAGTGGCTATAGTCACACAACCGTAATAGAGTTAAGAACCAGGGTGCCCACACTCAGCAAAATAACTACATAATAAAGCAAATGAAAAGTCACAAATGTATAGTAGCCATAGTCACACAATGCAATAGAGTCAAATAACTAGAGGGCCCACACTCAGCAAACCAAGCAAGATAAACCAAATGAGCCACAATCTCCACCAAAACAGCCAAACGTTGCTGGAATAACAGAAACCTCAACACAAGGAGAGCCCGATGAGCAAACGTACTTGAATGAACCTAAAACACACCAGGGACAAACTGGGTTGGAGAAATGGGCTCAAGCAAAGCTCACTGCCGTCTACAACTCCACCACACGTGCCATCCCGCACTGGTGATAGATTCTAGCTGTCAGGTGCGTGAGGTCCACGTGCCACCTTCCCGTTGTCGGATGGCCGTCAAACTTCAGGCGTCCACCGGTCTTTGGCCGGCGATTCTGATAGTAGGCCACGTGTATAGTAATATGACCGAGGACAGAACACGACTCCTCTCTCTCTTGCTCTCTATTGAACAAAACTGAAGGATATTAGGCAAGATTTTCACTCTAGCTCTGATACCATGTAACTAGAAAGAATAAGAAACTACACATTTATTCATATATCAAACTGAGAGGATTTACAAGGTATTTATGGGAGAGAAATAAAGACAGACACTGAGTGATTCATGGAGAGTGGTTGAATGAGAAGTCAACCAACTCATGCCACCGAATAACTTCTTCAATAATATCATGCCACCAATATGATTATACGGTCCTAATAGGTTTTATGCCCATATGTGTACCGATACGGGCAAACATTTGGAGGATTCGCCCCTTCTCTGATCAAGATGGCATGGTCTTGAGTTCGGTGCGGTGGCAAACCTTCAATCAATTGACACATAGCTCGATATTTTTGCAAGAGAGCCTTAACGGCAGCTGGGACCTCGCTTTCCCAATCTCCGTCCTTTCCTATTTCAACACTTAAAGCCCTTAGCTCTAGCATATATCCAGCCCCACTCCCTCTACTAGGTTTCTTGATAGCCTTGTAAGTAGCCGGAATTTGAGTCAAGGTCGAATCCCCTTGCAAATAAACCCAAGCCTTGCCAACCCACACCTTTATGTACATCTGTCCCCAATTAACTCTAATTTCGCCCAGTGCTTCCAGCCAAGCAATCCTCAATACGAGATCAATATTTGAGAGACTGAATGCGTAGAAGTTTGTTTAACTTTTAACCTAGGCAGCTTCGCTACCATGTCCTTGCAAGGTCCTCTCATCACGATTTTCCTTCCATCATCGACAATGATAGAATATGGCCAAGTAGTAGAAATCAGAATGCCCAACTCATCCACCATTTTCTTGGCCACGAAGTTGTGGGTGACACCACCGTCAATGGCCACCACCAACTATCATTCTTTTACCTCCCCTTTGATTTTCATAGTGCAATGGCCGGTAACCCCAACCACTGTGGCTTACGACAACTCCATGGTCGCCATCTCTTTTTTTCCTCTTGTCATGTCCTCCCCATCACATCCCCCTTCATCACTGATTGTCTTTGAGGGAACATGTGATCCCTCACAATCTCTTATACACTCTTGCTTCGATCTTCCCATGGAAGAAGTAGACAATGGCAAGCTAAAACATCAGGTATTCAGATTCACAAATAGATCTGACATGCAACTTGCGGTGGTTTAATCCAAGACTGTCAAGGTAATTGAATTACTGGATTCCAATGCAAACTTGGGTTTGTTCCAATAGTGGTAGCAGAACTTCGGGCCATCAAACTTGGTCTACAAATCTGTAAGGATTAGGGTATGAGAAAAGTGAAACTATACTTATTTTATGGAAACTTAACAGTTATTGGTTGCAACTAGTGGAACTAATCATCCCTTAAACCTCAAAATTGAGGAGAAATGACAGGTGATATTTTCTTACAATGATCTCGAGATTAATCATGCTCATAGGGAAGCTCTGCAATGCACTGATAGTTTGGCAAGGAAAGCTCACGATTTGCAATTGGAGTGGCTACTCATGTCAGAGCCCCCAGATTTTTGTATCCATCAGCTGTTATCTGACTTAGTCTAGTTGGCTTAGCTATATTTTGTGTCTGATTTGTAGTTGTTAAGATTACTGTAGTGTAACTACCCAAGATTGAATCTTGTCTTTCAATTAAAAAAAAAATAGAACTTGCAGAAGACAAAACAAAAAAGTGCCACTTACAGAATCAAATGATTCCAAAGGAAGGCTTTCCAAGTGACGTCGTATAACAGCATTCCCTTCACGATTAACCAATGATATATTTACCAATCGATTTATGTCAAGGCCACCATCAGTTAGCTTCTTTTCCCTCTCCTTTTCCGGAACATCATTAAACATCCAGAGTTCTGAATTAGGTGCTAGAGATGCTTCCAAAACCTAGAGATGCAGTGAGAAGTAAGATGGGCCAAAACATGTATTAATATCCATTGAAAATAGAAGAGAACAGTGCAATAGTTGTAGTATATAAACTTCAATTTAGTATATCTCATGGTCTATGATAATAGAACTGATGTATTCTTTATTCAAATGAAATGAAAATCCAATGAGTCTTCAAATTATTACACTTCAGGGTAGGAAAGTCCAGTTCCCATGAGATAAGTTGTAAAAATGTCAACAAGAATGCCAACCCCTTTTCCAAATACACTCTTATATTAATAATCAATAAACAATAAATAAATAAGAATTGATAAAAAGAAATCTAGAAAATATACTATTTAAAACATAAAATGCATAAATAAGTTAGAATTAATAATGATTTTAACTACAATTATTAATTATTATTTAACAGTAATATAAATATGTTAAACATTAATGTGGGTGATTTTCAAATTTACCAAAGATTCTTAAAAAAATAATAGCTGTAATGGATCAAAGATGAAAATGTGTATATTTCTGGGAATGTGATTCAATGTGCTCTAGTGCGGGTGTGTTTTCATTATAATAAAACCAAACACCCTTGGAACCATAGCAGCAAATTTCTTATGCATTACCATGATCATGTCCTCCATATCTCGTCGCCAACCACAAAAGAGGATTCTTTCTGGAGATTTTGGATAAATAAAGTCCTTGGGTGAGCTTCCCCTCCAAACCTGCAACCAAGAAGAAAAAATAAGCAAGGAAAAAAAAACATGCATGGTATCCCTTATCAATTCACTATAGTTCCTTTGGGGTATTACCTCCAGTCCTAAATGTAAGACCCAGTTGACTTTTTTGAAAAGATTAATGAAGCTAAATAAACTATTTGAACATATTTATTTGTAAAGTTTTTTTTTTTTTCAAACTAATTTGCTTAACTTATAAATTGATATATAATCTAATAATACACAACATATACCATGGTTAAGTAATCTATTTAGCTTCTTTAATCTTTTTAAAAAAAGTCAATTAGATCTTATATTTAGGACCGGATGGAGTACTATTTCTGTTTAAGAAATAAAACATTAGCAATGATGACAATTCTTGGAGCTAAATGAACAAATTCTTTCTTCAATCCGTTTTATCTTAAAAGTCTATAGCAACCATTTCATGCATAATTAGTCTCAACTTCTCAAACCTTAGCGCTTGGACTTGAGTCTATCTTACTTCCATTTCCCTTCAAAATAGAACCAACTCTGATCCCAATTGGTACAAAGTTATGCAAAACACAACTATGTTATTCACATGGAAAAAATAAATACATCCAAGCCTCTTAATGTAGGTGTAAGACTCCTATTTACAACTAATAACAAACATAACTATCATGGGAACTATCATAACTACCTACCTTGGGAGCTACCAGAACGATAAGAGGCCGCCATTAACTTGCAGTAGGCACAGGCCTAGAAAGGAAGTTGAAGGATGGAGTCAATCTAGTAAGTAAAGGGTTGGAAGACGTGGGTGGAGTGGTGAGCTAGAGCGAATGACACGTGACATCAAAGGAGGAAGCACTAAACAACCACTAAACCCACGCTTTACCACTATCCCGAAGTTATACATCATTTAATATATTTAATAATTGTTATTTCATTTAGCATTACAAATAGGAGCCTGTAGGTTTAGTAAAGGGTAGATTAAAATTTAATTAGAGATTCTCCATGGCTATTGGAATTAGACACAATGAGATTCTTGCTTCTCTAGTTCTATTATTTACTCTATTAATATCATAACATCCCCAATCCGTGGCTATCATAGAACAATCATAGAACAAATGACCATGCATTCAACACAATCATAGAACAAATGACAAATAAGAAACATCCTAATGTTTTAAGCTCAAAGGACAATGAAAGCACCATAGGCAATGAGGCTGGGGCATAGGTATCATCATCCTCAGCAATGACCAGAACTTCATCTCCTTCTTGTAGAATGTAGGAATCATCAGGATTCAAAATAATTCTACCTCCATGCGATGCAACCTTGATTCCACAAGGAATTGCATCAGGAAAGCTGATCAATACATCCTCAAATAGCATGCCATCCAACTGTGGCCATCTTTTAATGTAGAATTCACAATTTTCAAATCCAAGTATGTCTTCCCAAATCTGCCAAATCAAACCCACCTAATGTTTAAATAAATACATTGTATATATGGTTCACCCAAAAAATTACACTATACAAATGAATTTTCAACCATAGATTATTTAACAATTGAAATGACAATCCAGAAATTGTGCTTAATTAATGTTAGAAAATATATTGTAATTAATATGGAATCAATTAGTATCCCTATCAATTAGGGATTATGATTAGAAAATCATCATTAAGAGCCATTGATATTGAGGCTCTCCCTCCTTATATAAATACACCCCTTCTGTACATGATTATACACAACATTTAGAATATATTTTTCTCTTAGATTACATGGTATCACAGCCTTAAAGGTTCTATTTGTTGATTTTGTTTTTAAGTTGCCATTTTGGTCAAGGTTCTTCATTGTCACTACATTAATTGAGTACATTAAGGTTTTTGTTCTTCGATGGCATTAATGACACGCGCCAATCCCAAATTCACCTGCTCGTGGTGCTTCACGCGCCTCCCTATAGTTTACTGTCAATTGCACGCACTAGCATGAGTCAGTTCTCTAACGAGTTTTTCGTCACCGTTTGGCTTACTGGCATTGACTCCTCCTTTCCTTTGATCCTATAGTGATCGTGTTCTGGTTGTGAATTTTTACAATATTTTGGTATATCATGTGGTGCCTTTGTCTGGTACATTTGATTATGTTTCAAGTCAGAGATCGTGCTTTGTACCTTTTGACAGGTTTTTTGCAGACAACGTTTGGCACGTTTGTTTTGGGTTATTTTTGTGTAACTTGTTGTGTGCATTCTTGGAAATTTGTTTGTTGTTTGGGCTCCTTTGTTCGTTATTCGGTTCTTTTGTGGCTGTTTGTGGTTTCTCATCCTCGGTGATCTTATTGCTACGGATTCTGTTTACTTTGTCATTTTCCATGGTAGATTCTAAGACTAGTGTGGTGGCTGAGGTTGTCCCAATTTCTAACGAAATTATCGATCATAAGTTAAACTGGACAAAGTATTTGGATTGGAGAAAAGGCTGTTTGAATGTACTTACTAAGTATTGAAAAGGAGGGCCACTTGATTGAGGCCTCTCTTAAAGATGATCCTAAGTTGGCTTGGGCTAAAGCTGATGCCTGGTTGTTCTTGCAAATCAAGAATTCTATTGAGAATGACATTCTTCCTACTGTTAGTCATTGCAACAAAGTTAAAGAGATTATGGACTATCTGGAGTTTCTATATTCTGCAAAAGGGAATATCATTCGTGTTCACGAAGTTTATAAGGGTTTTTATCATGCTGAGCAGCAGAACCGTCCATTGAAGAATTTCTTTATGCACTTCAAGCGTACGTATGAAGAAATGAAGTTGTTGCCACCAACCACTGATCTTCAGGCATAGGTGGACAATCTAGAAAAACAAGCCATCATGAGCTTCCTCACTACTGTTGATCCAGCTTATGAGACATTTTGTTCTTAAATTTTGTCCAGCTCTGAGCTTCCTTCGCTTCAAGATGTGTACTCTCGTGTGTTGCGTGTAGATAGTCTGTCTTAACCGACTTCTAACCCTAATGCCATCACTTTAGTTAGCTGTGGCCCTACTGATACATGAACCAGGGTTTCTCAAAAAAAAAAAATGGTGCCTTGAATCCTGTCTCTGCTGATAACAGGAACCAAAGCCTCCCAAGATAAGGAAATAGTGGTCAAAATCTTGGTCCTGGTGGAATTGTCTGCTTCTATTGTAAGAAACCTGATCATACCAAACGTTATTGTCGCAAGTTGCAAAATAAGCTGCAACAGAGTGTTTTGCTCATATGGCACAATCCTTAAATAATGGTTATGCACCACCTACATTGAGTGCTCGTGCTACAGGTAACCGTAATTCCTGTCTTGCTACTTCCTCCATGAAGTAGACCATCGATTCCGATGCTACTAATCACATGATAGGTAACCATCATTTGTTCTCTTCGTATGTGCCTTATACTAATCCCTCAAGTATAACACTTGCCAATGGTTCTTATTCTCGTGTTCTTAGATCTGGCACTATTAGACGTAACCCATCTGTTCCCTTATCCTTAGTATTAATGTTTCTGATTTTGCATTTAACCTTCTATCTCCTAGGAAGCTTACTCAACAATTAAATTGTTTTATATCACTCTTCTCTAACCATTGTTTGATTCAGGATCTCACAAAGCAAATTATTGGTTCAGTTGCTTGCTCTGGTGGTTTGTCTCATTGTTGGTTCAACCATGACTTTCTTGACGATCGAGTTATGTGTTCAGTTGCTTGCTCTGATGGTTCATCTCATTTTGAAGCTCATTGTCGGTTAGGTCATGTGTCTTTATCTTCTTTGAAGAGGATATATCCTCAATTTCATCACTTGTTGTCTTTAGAATGTGAGTCGTGTCAGTTTACTAAACATCATTACGTTCATCTGGCACCTCGCGTCAATAAACAGGCTGTGTCCCCCTTTGATTTAGTTCATTCTGATATTTAGGGTCCATGTCATGTTGAGTCCAAGACTGATTTTAAGTATTGTTACTTTTGTCAACAAATTTTCTCATACCACTAGGCTTTATTTAACGAAAAATCATTTTGAGTTATTCTCTCACTTTTGCAACTGTTGTGCTGAAATTAAAACTTAGTTTGGCGTATCTGTAAAAACCTTATGGAGGGACAATGCTAAAGAATATTTCTCTACCCAATTTCAAAACTATAGGCTAGAACATGGCATGCTTCATCGGTCGTCTAATGCAGATACACCGGTTCAACAGGATACTGCGTATTTGTGGGTGGAAATTTGGTGTCTTGGAAAAACAAGAAGCAGGATATGGTATCTCGATCTAGGGCAGAAGCCGAGTATAGAGCCATGGCTCAATCGGTACAGGAAATTGTGTGGATTCATCAGATAATGAAAGAGGTTGGTTTTGCCACGTCCTTGTCCATAAAGCTGTGGTGTGATAATAAAGCTGCTCTACACATAGCTTCCAATTCTGTGTTTCAAGAATGTACGAAACACATTGAGATCAACTGTCACTTTGTACACGATAAGATCAATGAGAACTTCATTTCTATAGGGCAGGTGCGGTCTAGTGACCAATTGAGCGATTTTCTGACTAAGGCTTTAAATAGGACTCGTGTTAACTATCTTTGTAATAAGTTGGACTTGATTAACATCCATGCTCCAACTTGAAGGTGAATGTTAGGAAATATATTGTAATTAACAGGGAATCAATTAGTTTCCCTATAAATTAGGGTGTGTTTGGTTTGAGGGGAGGGGTGGGAGGGAATGTGGAGGTGGGTAAATTACCTTTTTGGGTTGAAGGAATTTAAATTTTGGACGGGAATTCAAAATTTAAAAAGAATGAGAAAGTAAATTTTAGGCGAGAAACCAAAATTTAAAAAAATGAGAGAGTAAATTTTGGATTTTTTTTTTCCAAAATTGTAATTTTCCCACCCTCCCCTCCCCTCTCCTCCCTTACCCTCCCCTCAAACCAAACACACCCTTAGGGATTATGATTAGGAAATTGTCATTAAGAGATATTAATATTGAGGCTCTCCCCCTTGTATAAATACACCCCTTCTGTACATGATTATACACAACATTTAGAATATATTTTTCTCTGAGATTACAATTAACATCATGAATTTTGCACTAAAATTGCATAATATAAAACAATAGATTTCAACCTGTGCAAGTCCAGGCTGCCGAGCACACTGTATCATCAATCGACCAATGACATCATGAGCAACAACAGTTTCAACAAGATCACCACCAACAAGTTTAACAAGGACCTCGTTATCAAGATCGCTTAATTCAACAACTATGTGTCCTCGTAATCCTTCTTTGACTCCAGTTAGACTTAAGACTGTTCTGAGTGCACGGGCATCACTCTGTACCCAAACAAAAGTAAGTTAAAGGTTATTCACCCCTACCAAATCTAGAGCAAATTATCACTCAATCAGACCTGATCAGCATTCCCATCTTCAGCAAGGACAATTATTGCACGCGCCTTTGAAACAGAAACCTGAAAATCACATCAGTTTAGTAATTAAATTAGCAAGCATTTTGAAGAAAAATAAAATGATCATTGGAAACAAAGACCCAAGAAAATGCAAGTAGGAGTAATTGAACAATGCATCGTTCGCAAATTTTCTTATTGAAGAATTTTATACTCCCTCCGATCCTTAATATAAGTCATATTTAGAGAGTTGATCTTAGTCCTAAATATAAGACATAATTTTCATATTTGTCCATCTTTTCTTAATTTATCCTTATTGATGCTTCCTTAACAATAATCAAGGAGGAGAGGGAACGAGTAAATTAAAGATGACTATCATGTTTTAGAAAATAAATGACATATTAACTAACTCAACTAACTTCCTTAATCTTATTAAATTATATAAATATGTCTTATATTAAGAACAGGGAGAGCTATAAAATCATGCATGATATGACTAATTTTGCATCCTCAGAAAAGTACAATCAAATCCAACCCTTACTAAAAGCATCTCCACCTTCCCCCAAACAGAGAAAAATAAAGCAATCGACAATTTAAGAGAACATCTGAAACATAATAAAACCTAAATAATGATCAACAAAGTTATTTTATTCTATCAAATTTCCTTTTCCCCCTTTAAATATAATTAATGTAACAGGGTTGACTCGTGATAAAACAACAAAGCAAATTTATTCATTTAAACCTCATCAAAATAACCCAAACAGCTTCTCTTGAAGAAAAAGACCGTTCCATCACATTGTACCTCCTTATAGATCTCCAAAAAAAAAAAAAAAATCCCTTTTTTTTTTAATTTATTTTTGCAGTGGGAACTAAAATAACCTCTCCTGATGGTACAGACCTCAACGGAGAAAAAAAAATCATTTTTTGTCTGAGGACAGGAGGGGTAGAGGATAAAGATCAACACATGCACGATGAAACGCTGCTATTGAGAAATGACACCGCTTAGATGCATAGTTTAATATCATGAGTCTGTACTGAACAGTTATCTGTCCAGAGATAACTAGGCCTGGCTTGTCATAGTATCAAACAAAAGGATCAAATCAGATAATACCACCTTTTTCAGATCAGCCAGTATTAGGGGGCTGCCACTTCTGCATATGACCGATGTTCCTTTGAAATCAAATTCCATTTTTGCAATGTCAAGCTCCATTTCTTCCTTGTCTCGCTCAGCCATCACTACTACAGTTCCTCCACCCAGGCTCTCATTGGCTATAGAAAGTTGATTCAGTAATGAACCCTGCACATCCAAAAAGGATATCAGTGGTGACATACAGGGACATTTCAAAAAGTTAAAACCCACTCAGTAGGTGGATTAATTTGGTACAAAAATGGCTAGTTAAATGCTAAATATTATATGATTAAAATATCTTTTCGTGAATAATTCGTTCAGTAAAACAAGAGGAACTCTAATTAATGATGTCTAACAGATGCTAGAACCAGAATCTCACCAATTTATCACTCCAGCCAAGAATCAAAGTGTGATTTTGCTCAACCACCTCACTTTTTCCTTTCCTTAGTGAGTCAAACTTCTCAGAAATTGTGTCAGAAACAAGCCCAAGCATCATTGCAAATATAAGCATCCCGCCAAAGCTAATAGAAACAGCAACCAACCTTGGACCAATACCTTCAGAGCTGGCATGGTTGCCAGAATCAGCAACATAGGTCCAAGATAGCCAAAGGCAATATGCTAAATGCTCAGTTGTTACACCAAAAAGGGCCAATCCTCCAAGAAAAATAAGCAACAGTGTTGCAACTAACAACACTAGTGGCTTAGCATATGGGTGAACTGATAAAAACACATCAACACGATATGCTATTCGCTTGTTTAGAGATACCTCTTCTGACGTATTCTCAGAAACCCTTGATTTTGATACATAATCTATGTACTTGAAAATAAGAAGAGGGATAAATAGAAGAGTGAGCGAGAAGAACAGAGCCACATTTCTTTTGAACTTTCCACTTGGACAAGGATCGCCATCCTGAGCTGGGGAGCTCATAATATCTAGCGCGTCCAACTTGGTGCATGCACCCAATCTATGATTAAGGTTGAGAATTTCACTCTGCGAAGAAAAATTTTTGCTTAGCTCAGTCCTTAATCAAATGGAATCGTCAAAACCGTAGTCTTCTACCATCCAATAACTCATGGATTTCTCCTGAAATTTCGTTGATATCAAGATATGACCACTAAATTGAAATTAAGTACTTATTAATTTCCGCATCTGAAGCAGTAACCAACAGATTGAAATATTGATAAAATGAACGACGCATTCATAACTAGCAGAAAGGAAGAGTTTGATGCTTAGTGGAGAGCTAAAAATCTTGTCTTCACGCATATAGTGGCGAAGTTGTGCAAAAACTCAGTTCTCCATAATTCATTGCAAAAGCTTTAAGCTTACCAACTATGATCAACCGGCAAGTTACCTGCAACTGATTGACTTGACTCTGTAGATGCATATTTCTGAGCAGCAGCAGCAAGGAGAAAACAATGGCTAACATCTGCGTCCACATCCATGTTTAAAAAACAAAGAAATAAAGAAAAATGAGAGTGGCACTTCATTTGCAAATCATCAACTGAGAGAGACAAATAAACAGAAGGACAGAGAGTCGCCACCAAAACGGCTATCCGCCAACGAATTGAAAATTCAATAAGCTGCTTCTCATCAGATACTTTATCCGCTGGGTGGTCCTTCGAAAGACCGTGCAAAGGCTCAGGTTTCTCATTACTGATAGGAAATTCAACTCTGCTGCGAATGCCTGAACGATTGAAGTCATTACGTATAGTGGAGGTCGGAGTTGACGGCGGATTAAGAGGGTAAGACCGAGATGGTCTCTGCTTTGAGAAGAATCGACGGGGATATTGTGTAGAGACCGAAGAGTGAGAAGAGGAGCGGATGAATGACGGTGAGGGAAAGAACCAGTCTCTACCGGCGGAAGACCATTCCAGGGACATAACGGGAATTACAAGGCGGAATTTTGCGGTTCCTTTGTAATCTGGCGAGGTTTTCGGTTCGCCTGTTAAGCGTCTGTCTTTCTCGGTTTCTCCCTTCTTAGCAATTTAATTAATTTATTTTTGGATTAAACGCTGAGTTTAAGTAACTTTTATCCCCAACCGAGTTTTTTTTTGGAGTAGAAGTTAATTAATTTAATGTGGGTTATGCATAAATAAATTTTTATAAAAAATAAGTTTAAGATAAATTTACCTTGGATGGAATATTAAAAATTTAATTTTAAAATATTTAAATTTAAATACAAGTCAAAAAAACAAAAAAAAATGTAGTATTTTAACTTTTTGTCTTTCGGACAAAAAGTTAATTGCTCATGACCGTTTGTCCTTGGGAGCAAAAATCTTCTCAAACAAACCTTGAAATATTATTACTTATTACTTATATTTTAAAAACTAAATTATTCTATCCACCGTCTTTAATATAAAAATTAATTGGAGATTGAAATTTCTCCTAAATATAATAATCAAGTACACTTTGCCTCTCATATTTGTAATTTTTTAAAGTATCCCTATTAAATATACAAAGAAATTTTTATCCAATGGTAGATGTGATGGAAGATGGTATTTTAGGAAAACAATGTATATTTGTTGCAAATGATTAATAAAACTAATTTCCTTAAACTACTCAAATTAGTCAACTAACTCTTATACTCCATCTGGTTCTAAATATAAGATAAAGTTAAACTTTTTGGAAAGATTAAGGAAGCTAATTAACTAATTTTAGAGTATTTATATATTTTTTTTCTCCAAACTAATTAGTTTAACTTATAAATTGATATATAATATAAGGATATACAATATATGATATGATTAAATAATTTATTTAGCTTCATTAAACTTTCTAAAAAAAGTTAACTCTGTTTTATATTTAGGACTAGAGAAAGTATTAATTAGTCAACATAGTATACTTTTTGAACTTTAGAAACTAAAGTTTTAAGGGATTAAAATTACATTAATAGAGTTTTTTTTAGGTCACATGAATGGAGTCGAGGAATTGAGTGGCCGTAAGATAAAATTTAAGAAGTGAGTTTTAACTGGGGATGAGAATAAGTTAGGTTCCTATTAGGTAGCCTTTGTCCTGATTTGATTAATGTCTGACCTAACTTGACCTATTTAACAAAGAGGTCTAAATAAGGTCTTTTTAAAGGCCTAAATATGTAAATAGGTTAGGCCTATTTTTATTAAGGCCTAGCCTGTAAGCTTAGCCAATATACACATTTTAAATATAATTTTATTTATATTTGTGTGTGTTATATTTATATTTTTATCATTTTTTATTTTAATTTTAAAAAATAATTAATAAATTACCATAGTAATTTCATTTTCTATCATTTAAAATTCAAATAATAGCCTTTTAAATTACTTTTTATTTAGATTTATTAAATTTTATTTAAATAACATTGTATGCTTTAAATTATAGGTCTTTAAGCCTATTTAAAGTCATTAAAACCTAATTTTTAAACCTATTTAAATCCCTACATAATAAGTAGCCATTTAAAAAGGTTTAGCCTTGATCAAGCATTTTTAAGGTTTAGACTTGAGCACAAAAAAAACCTATATATAGTCTAAGGCTTAGGCTCTGGCCTTATGTTACAGGCTCAGACATATTTAACTAAAGCATGTTCTAACATATTTTCACTCATATTTTTAACACTATATTTGATAAGAGAAAAAAGAAAAGAGAAAAGAATCCATTTAAATTTTATATAGATAAACTAATTAATTTCTTATTAGTTCTCATCACTTCCCCTCCTTGAACCAAATAAAATATTATCAAACTTTTCTGTGTTCCTCCCCTTAAAATCAATTCAAACAAGGGATTATTAAAATCTTTCACTCACCTATCCTTCCCTCTCCTCCTCTCCTCTCTATATCTCTCTTCCCATTCCTTCCCATCTCCTCCCTTAAACTTTCTTCCGATTCTTTTTCGATATTTAGAGCGTAAAGGATTTTTACTTCTCACAATGAGTATACTTCCTATGTTTTCTTAATATAATAAAATTAGAAAAATATATTCTATATTAAGGCCTAAAGAGAGTATAGAAAAAGAGTTAGGGTGTGTTTGATTTGAGGTGAGGGGAGTGGAGGGGAGGGTGACCTTAATATATTCTATATCAAGGCCTAAAAAGAGTATAAAACAGAATCTCTTTCCCTCCCTTTCTTTCAAACCAAACACACCCTTAAAGTGCATCCAACACCTTAAAGTATTTTTTTAAATGTTTTTAATGCTTTAAATTATTTTGTGGTAACCCAGCACCCTAAAGTATTGATACACCTAACATTCTAAAATATTTATTTTAAATATATCTAATATCATAAACTATTTTTTTTTTAATATATCCAACATTTTAAAATATTTTTTTAGGTGAATCTATCACCTTAAATTATCTAAATTTTTAAGTGTAAAGTTACACAAAAAAAATATTTAGAACAATTAATGCACCCTTTTTTCGGGCTAAGGTGCTACTAGTACCTTGAATTGCGTCTCCAAGGGCAACTAATGCTCTAAGGGCTTGTTTGGTTTGAGGGGAGGGGAGGGAAAGTGGATGGAGGGAAAATTTTTTTGAGTTGAATTTAAAAAAATTAGAGAAGTGGGGTTAAAAATTTTTAATTAATTTTTCTTACCCTTTTATCTTATATATTCTCTTTATTAAAATTTTATTACCCCACTTCTTCAATCTTTTAAAATTCAACTCAAAAAATTTTTTTCTCCCCTTCCTTTCCCTCCAAATCCCTCACACCAAACAGACCCTGAAGCCCTACTCAACATTTTAAAGGTTGTAGTTCCAGAATTCAGCGCATCCGGGATATTCAGCCACCACAGTGTAGTGGGGCTGTAGATTGCCCTACACTGACCCATCTTGCGGGTTAGAACCGCGCATGCAAGCGGTTGCCAACTCAACTTAACCTGTGTGTTCAACAAATAGCGGGGTCTGGGCCGCTGAAGAGAGCTTGGGCAGCGAGGCGAAGAGCCATCCCTAATCTGCCGCAACAGTGTTATTCGGGCTGTTTTCTCGTTTGGCTTTTCTATAATGGCGATTCCATTAGCTCAAGTTCAAACCTTTCATTCCCATGCTAGACTTTCCAGGGGAAAAGCCCTCCCACTTGTCTTGAAATCTTCTACTTTGACGCTAAAACCTCACGATTTCGGAACCAAGAATCTGGTGGTCTCGGCTGCAAGTACTGAAAACAATGTTAGTAGTGATGGTACCTTCTCTTCCAACGGGCCCACCTCTTCGTCCTTTCGATCAGTGTATGTATGGAAATTATTCTTCGGGTAAAAGTATAGTGTTGTGTCCTCTCCATTCCCCTTTCCTTGTTGCATTCGTTGTATTTTGAGAAGACATGTTTTCGTTGTAAATTTATGTTCTTAATAGGCTATAAATTGTCTTTTTGATAGTGTTAGTTCTTGATTGACAACCCCAGCATTGTTTTTAGTAGAATCTTACCCTCTTTTTACTTTTGGGGAAAAACATTTGTTCACTCACATTTCTCTGTGAATACCGTGGCTTTTCCTGAGATTTAATTGCTACAATTAAAGTAAGCCATTTGATTAATAGCTTTCAGGACCTACTGAAGATGGGCCCATCTTCATTTTATTTATTTATTAATCTTACGAGTCCAATGATACAGGCTTTGAATTTTGCTGCTTTTATTAGAAGTTCCCAGTTGGAACTTACATTTCAGGCTTATGAACTGTGGCGTAATTACACAATTGCTACATGAACTTTAAAAACATTAAATAAACACCCAAACGAGCGCAACTTCCATAGGGGTGGCGCAAAACGCGGCTTCTGCAATGAGATTGGTTATCTTGAAAGTCATAATGTAGTGAGATGAGCGCAATTCCTCAATATTATTGCACATGTATTCTGATCTTGTGCTCACTTGTTGCCATTTATGATTAATCCAGGGTCAAACGACACACAATTTCAGTTTTTGTTGGCGATGAGAGTGGAATGATAAATCGGATTGCGGGGGTCTTTGCAAGAAGGGGATATAATATTGAGTCACTTGCTGTTGGTCTGAATGAAGACAGGGCGCTCTTCACCATAGTTGTATCTGGAACTGAAAGGGTGCTTCAACAAGTTGTAGAGCAGCTTCACAAGCTTGTGAATGTTTTAAAGGTTATGAGGCACCTCTAGCTTCTGTTTTGGTTTACAGGATTGTAGATAATTACATATTAATAAATTATTAGATGCATTCTATAAAAAAAATTGTATTTTTTGAGACACAACCGTCAGTAATCAGTGTGCTTCGTACTGAGAGGATCAGGTCTGGTTTGCTCAATCTAAGACTAGTTTAATAATTTTAGATCTAACAGCTAGTTCTCTTTTTTGGAAGGTAAAATATCACTTTTCAGTCCTTTGGAGCCTTAATGGTTCTGACCATAACAGTACATCAATTAGTGTTTATTTCTGTCCTTTTAGGAGTTTCTGTTCTTCATTTGAAACCCCTTTTTATTTACTTTCTGTTTCTTGTCCCCAACAGAATATCTTGAATGGAATTTCAGTTTTATTCACATATCTTTTTTAAACATTTAGCCCCTGCTTCTAGTTTGGAACTTCTCTAACTGGCTTGGTCATTTGACCAGGTAGAAGATCTTTCTAAAGAACCCCAGGTAGAACGTGAACTGATGCTCATAAAAGTGCATGCTGATCCAACACATCGCACTGAGGTAACTGCTTAGTGATTTATTGGTGTTTTATCTGTGCATTTTTCTTGTGTCTGTGCGGCTGATCACCTTCTTTGCTTGTCTTTACTAATTCTTTGTTCTTGAAAATACTCAACTTCAGATAAAGTGGCTGGTGGACATTTTCAGAGCTAACATTGTGGATATTTCAGAGCATTCTGTGACAATAGAGGTCGTTATGGGGCAATTCTTGGACTTGTTTATTTTTTATCATCCGGGGCCTGTCAATTATTTTCTAGATATGTGACATACACAAGAACAAACTGAGATAGATGCCTATGTACTTGGCTTGGCTCTTTATGCTTTAAACACAATTTCATTGCATTTAATGAAGTCCATTTCCCCAACTTCATTGAACATGTATTTTTGTAATACCATTGCTATTGTCATGTACGACCTCTGCCATTATCAGTGATGCTGTCAGTCCAGAATCGCAGTTCAGTTATATTGCCAACTGTTACAGGTTACTGGAGATCCAGGTAAGATGGTTGCAGTCCAAAGGAATCTGAGCAAGTTTGGAATTAAAGAAATAGCCAGAACTGGAAAGGTTTGAGATTTCAATTGTGTGGCAAAAAAAATTTCTTTTATATTGCTCTCTGCTGTTAAACATTGTATAGATAGGTTGTGGAAATGTACCAAGCCACTGTTATCTAATGTATTTCCTAGTAGATTGCTTTGAGGAGAGAGAAAATGGGTGCATCTGCTCCATTTTGGAGATATTCAGCTGCTTCTTATCCTGATCTTGAAGGAAAAATGCCTATTGATGCTCTCGTGGGTGGGAAAAATAGAAACCCTATTGCCAAAAATGAAATAACCATGGGGGTAAGATTTCTGTTCTTAATCTTAAAGTTTCATTCTTATTGGTAATAATTTTATTTACTCATGCCCTGTTTGGTTACAAGGGAAAGGTATTCTTTTTCTCTGGCCTGTTAATACAGACATACTACGTTTATTATGTCTCTATTATTATTTCTCAACAATAATTATCATTTCTCAACAAGGGACACATCTCATCCATAAAATTAATAGTTTTAGGTCTATGCTCTTTTTTGTTCCATTCCATTTTGTATATTAATCAAACCGTAGTTTTTGTCACTGGACATGATCTGTAGATAGCCTGTTGACCGTGCTAGTCCTCCAAAAAAAGTATTGAGGTTTAAATGGGTTTGGCCAAGCTTCTTGTGGGGAAAATGATGAAAACCGAGCTTTTGTGGGTGGCAAAGTTTATTTAAACAATGAGATGGAAGTAGAAAACCGGTGTTTTTTCTTGGAAGCAGCAGTAGTAGAATTATTTTTTAGGATAAATAAAACCTCACTGTTTAAAAATATTTACTTTATCGGCCTCCAAACCATACTACAAAGGCCAAACTATACTTGCCCTTTGTTGTAATTGACAAAGGAACTTTTTTAGAAAGATTTACCAAACACAAATGCCTCAAATATTGACACAAGTTCTTACCAAGAGTGGTTTTGTCAAGCAGAAACTGCTTCTGTTTCACATCTCTTAATTTGAATCTCCAACAAGTCTTATCCTCCTAAATGAGATTAACTACGTAGATCTCAAGATGCCGTTGTGTTCTAATAACCATTTTTTCATTATATCAATTATCAAGAGATTCTGTTTGATAACTTTCATGAATGTCCTTGAAATTCTATCTGTAAAAAATCCGTATCAAAATAAGCAAAGGTTCTAAACAATTTCAAGTGGGCCTAGGTAATTTTAGTAGTGTGGGACTAGAGAATAGAGCTTAGCCTTCTATTTACTCTTAATCATGACAAACCTCAACTAGTTGCCATTGTGATGGAGAAGGGTGATGGTAGCCATTACTTCTTTACTGCTACCAAATATGCTAGTAACAGAAAGACAGCATATGTTTTCTTTGGGCCCAAAATACAGCATATTCTATTTATTAGTAGAAGATTGGTGGCTGAGTATTACTGTAGTTATCTTCTTGACAAAATATCCGAGATCAAATTTTATTCTTACTCGTCTTTATTCTGACATCAGTTTGTAACTACCACATGGATTGAAGGGTTAACTGTGGCTCAAGTGCATTTCATCATCTGCTTGTGCAATGGTGTCCATTCTGTACTTTTTATTTGGATGCTTGTTAACCCGCTTCTAGCTCCTTTTTTTTGGTTTTAAAAACACTTGATATGTCTGCTGTTGTGAAGGGAGATGTTTATCCTATAGAGCCTTCTGATGGCTTTACAGTCAATCAAGTCCTTGATGCTCACTGGGGTGTTCTCAATGAAGAAGATGTAAGATAGTTTATGTTACTTTTTGTTGTTCCCTTATAATGCATTGCCGATGTAACACGTAATTCCTTCTCTTAGGCAATTCTTGATTAATTTTTTTAAAACAGGTAGTGAAGTTTATGTATGGTTTATCGGGTACGCATTGTAATATATTTGGGTTTTATATTTTTCTCGTTTGAAATATAAAATTATCCAAATTCCAGAATTTAAACTAAAATCTAGACGCTATTGGTACACCTGTCTTAATCTGAATAGTTCTGCTCCTAATTGCCTAAGTTTAAACCACTTCATACCTGTAAATGCCATTTGGATTACTCTTTTGATTAAAGCATATTTTTAATTTTAATTCCGTTATCATTAGTCTTGTTTTAACTGCTGAATCTTCATATTTAACGTACAGTTTTTTAGCTTGAGAAATTCCTAGTTGATAAATGGTGTTAGAGAAGTAAGTACCATTTATTCTGTCTACCGGTATTATCTAATATTCAGTGTTTTTTAGAACAAACAAAATGTCTTTTATTCTAATTTTTAAGAAAAGCAGTATTGACGATGTATTGGGCTAAATACAAAGATTGCTTCAGCCAAATCAGTATGCATTAGCTTGTAATGTTCGTGGGTAGCCTTATTGAAATGCATGTTACTTTCTTACTGACTGGATATTGCCTTCAGACTAGTGGAATTAGGTCGCACACTTTATCCATGCTTGTGAACGATGCTCCTGGTGTTCTTAATATTGTTACTGGGGTTTTTGCTCGAAGGGGCTATAACATTCAGGTTTGCTTCATCCTTTTTTTCCTTTTTGGTTATGTGGTTATAATTATATGGATATGTTTCTAACCTTTGAAGTTCCATTGTATTCCTATCTGGTTGGATCTTTCCTTTTGTCATTCCCAGAGTTTAGCTGTAGGACATGCAGAAGTTGATGGACTTTCTAGAATTACTACTGTGGTTCCTGGCACGGATGAATCAATTGCCAAGTTGGTGCAGCAACTCTACAAACTAGTGGATCTTCATGAGGTTTAAATTCTAAATTGTGAGAGTGAATACATCACAGTTTATTATATAATTTGTAGGCTTTGAGCTTCACGTTTTTTAGCATCACTGAATGTAATAACCTATAGTTTTTTTTTTTTTTGAGAATTAGTCACCTCCATTGTCTTAGTAGACTCATGTTCTTGCGGACTTTTGGCAGAATAATCAGAGGCAACTTTTCCTCTGATTCTTTTATCAACTTAAAAGAGTATAAAGAGGTAGGTTGGGACCCATCAATCTCCCTGCTCAAAAGCCAAAAGAGTAGGACCATCTACTATGCCGAGAGTTGAGACATCAAAGCATGAAAAGAGAAGGAAAATAGCCATGATTAACACCCTTTCTTTCATTAGCCGTCATGTGCATTGAACAAACACTCCTCAATACAACACCATCCCTATTAAAGTAGCATCATGGCACATGAAATATGCAACACGGATAAAAACCACAATGAGCAGATAATCAGTGACACAAATGCAATGAAACAGAAATAAGAACCACAGAGTAGCATTTCAGAGTCTATATCTCTCCCCATTTTCCACTTTTATTTTTTCTGATAACCCCACTCTCAAATACGTTGTAAGTTGCAACTGCCATGTTTTCCTCACTCACCCCCATATCTGCCTCTCTTCTTGTTAGTTTTCCCCCCTGAATTTCCCTCTTCCCTGCTTCCATCCTTATTTATTTCCATTCTTGAACAATAGACTTTCATCCTTTTTGTCTTCTTCTTTCTTTTGTACTCTTAAGATTGCAGATATGGCAAGTAGCAATGGGCCCATTAGAAACCTTAGAATCTCATACTTGAAGCGCGTTTCTTTCTCAGCTTCTTTTCTGTTTTAATCTCCATATTAGTATCTTGGGCATTATCATGAATAAACATCTGGCGTTCTGGCCATTAATCAGTATGTGAGTTGGGGGTTATGTTTTGGGTATGTTAAGGCTAACTATCATGTTGGATAAATACCATGATTCGTTTGTTGACTGTGGAATAATATCCATGTTGGATAAACTCAAATATCATATTTCCAGGTTCGTGATATCACCTACCTGCCATTTGCTGAACGAGAACTGATGTTAATAAAGATTGCTGTAAATGCTGCTGCTAGGCGTGATGTCCTTGATGTTGCCAGCATTTTTAGGGCCAAAGCTGTTGATGTATCTGATCATACAATAACCCTTGAGGTGAGATGCGTAGACTTTTTAAAATGTTTCTTTATCACTATCAAGATCTGTTTTCCCTAATGATTTACTATGGTTGCATTTTCTTTTTCTTTTCCCCCTCTTAGCAATAAGCAATGTATTCTACTATTACGTCTAGAATTATTTCAATTTATCATATAGGTTTTTATCAGTTGATGGAAATTGGTGACACCAATTTCAGCTTTAGGAGATCAAATATAGCTTATGTGGACAATTTGAGAGGAAAATATTATTCTGAATCCATGAATATAAGAAAGTAAATATGGGTCTTTATATAGGGAAACATAAAGCTAACCCTAGAATCTAATCTAATTTAATCAAATCAGAATAAATCAAAATACCTAAGATATAATATCCTAAGATATAATATATCCATGTCTAATCCTAAGATATGTTAAATATCAAACTTAATAAAATAATAGTTCTAAATAATCCAAAATAAATGCACAATATTCCCACACTCCCCCTCAAATTGGATCATAGATTTTAATCATGTCCAACTTGTTTATACAACTTTCAAATGCAGGTTTGAGCAATCCCTTTGTCAACACATTTGCAACTTGAAGATTTGTTGAGTGGACATGATACATCCTCTTGCATCATCATAAGTAGGGTTGATAGCCAAGAGAAGAGTATAGATACAACCTTTCTCCAATATTTTGCGATAATTGGGACCATTGGAGATAATTATTCCTATTGAAATGATGAGTAGTGATAGAGAGATGTTGTGGCTCGTTTAAAGATGTGGGAGGAAAAAATGAGGAGCCAGAAGCTCCTTGCCCAGTGTTAGAGGCATTTGTGCATGTGGTATTTAAAGCATGGAAGGAGCCAAAGTTCATTATGGCTTAATGAGAGAGATACCACTTGGAGTACAAGTAAAATTAACACTTGGAAGGACTCAAAAGAAATGCCAAATATGAGTATGACGAGAAATTGAGGATAATTTGGTGATAAATTGAAGCTGGCTATAATTTGCTAAGAAATTGGATCTCGTGAGAAATTCCGAGAATGTGAGACAATCAGAATCTTGGACGATGAATTGACCTATGACAGTTGTGGATGGGCAGTCGAACAGGAACTGACAATGAACTGCAAAGAGGCCAAATCAGTTGGTGGTCAACGATGTTTAGCAGAACTGGGGATTGTGTTGTTTTCTTTAGAGAGAATAAGCCTTTCTCCAATTAACTTTCCCGAACGTGGAGAGGAGACTAATGGATGTTAGGTGCGATGATGGTGGATCGTGTGACTAGATTTTGTTGGGTTTGAAGAGAGTTGTAGGATTCAATTTTTTGGCTCGAGCTTTTTAGTGCATAACTTGGACTGGTGGTAGAGAGAATTCTGAGAATGTGGAGATCAGAACGTGACGCGGGGTGACGAACATGTTCAAATAATAAATCATGTGTCGAAGAATGAAACATGTACAAATGGCAAACTGTGTATAGGTCGACGTACGGACGATTGGCGAGCTGTGAAGAAGTTGACTCTATTGGTAGTCGATGATACTAACAGGGATGGATTGACTTATGCGATATATACGGTGAACTCTGACAGCGCTGATGATGCTGAGAAGGGGTCGACTTGCTTGGTAGTTGATGACACTTGTGTAGCGTGAAGAGGAAGAGTGTAGATTGGACTAAAGATTCCCATATGTTTTGGGAAAAAACTCTGATTCTTGAGATTGAGACTGTAATTGGGAGAGATGATTAGAGACTTGGTGGTTGACATTAATGGACTGCTTTGATTGTCAAGATTGAGACCGTCACTAGGAGCTATGATCGCAGACTTGGTGCTCGACACTGATGGATGATGACGGGAATTGAGAAAACGCCACGGGAACGCCAGTCCGATGATGACTGGAACAAAGGAATGCCTCGAGAACGCAAGTCTGACAGTGACGGGAACGATGGAACGTCACGGGAACTTCAAGTTTGACAAGAACTAAATGGAAGACCGGCGTCCACTACGCATCTGACGGAAGAAGGTGATTGGAGTCAGGAACTCTTTCATAGGCCGAGATGATTGAGAGAGTTACTGGTAGAGAATTTTTGGGTTGAGGATAAGCCAATCTTTCCAATAAGGAGAAGGCTCATTAGTGTTAATGTCAATGCTAAAGGAGGAACAACAACTAGATGGTAGACTTGCCACTGCAGGCAAGAAGGAAGGGCGTTCTCTCTTCTTCATTGGGTTCTTCTTCACTATTAGCTTTGATACCATATGGACAATTTGAGAGAAAAATATTATTTTGAATTCATGAATAAAAGAGAGTACATATGGGCCTTTATATAGGCAAATGTAAAGCTAACCCTAGAATCTAATTTAATTTAATCAAATCAAAATAACCAAGATATAATATCTTAAGATATAATATATCCATATCTAATCCTAAGATATATTAAATATCAAACTTAATAAAATAACAATGAATCTAAATAATCCAAAATAAGTGCACAATATTCCCACAACTTATTTCATAGGTTTTTACCTGGTGATAGAACTGAACTCCTTCCAACTGTTTAGTCATAATCTTGATGTGAAGCTCCTCTTCCCAGCCCCCGCGTTCTTGTTCTTTATTGATTCGTGGCACTGGTTAATAGTTAAAAATAGAACGTTGTGTTGTTGCAATGATTACCTGCCGTAGACAAATATTTTTTTCTTTTTCATCTTCATGATTATAATTTCAGGTTTAAATAGGCATCGAATTCCTCCTTAACTTTATATTATCTTTTACTTCGTTCCTTTTAAATTGGAATTGAGACAAAGGATTTTCCTATGGAGTTGGTTTACATCAAGGATCATCTTTGAGTTCTAATTTGTCTGACCTAGTTTTAGATGTATTGATAGAGTATGATTCAAGAGAGAATCCCCAAGTGCATTCTCTTGGAGGTTAACTCTAAACTGGAATTATGGAGGCGAACTTTGGAACCTAAGGGCTTTTGCTTTTGAAAGAGCAAGACAAAGTACATGCATTGCAAATTTAATAAGAGGCAAGATAGAATTATTTTGAGGTAAAGATCGAAGTGCAAACGACACCACAAGTGACAAAGTTTACAAAAAAAGGGCAGCAATATTAGTTTTATGTGATTGTAAGGTCCATATGAAACTTTAAGGGTCTGTTTGGTAGGAGGGATTCGGAGCATAGGGGAGGGGACGGGAGGGAAAATTTTTATGAGTTGGATTTAAGAAAATTGGAGAAGTACGGTTGCCAAATTTTAATATAGAGAATATGTAAGATAAAAGAGTAAGAAAACTTAATTTAAAACTTTATACCCCATTTCTCTCTCTCTCTCTCTCTCTCTCTCTTTTAAATTCAATTCAAAAATTTTTCCTCTGCCCACTTTCCCTCCCCTCCCCTCATACCTAACAAACCCTCAGGAAAATTTTATATAACTGTTATTAGGGCAGCAATATTGGGGTTGTAGAGATGAGGAAGTTGAGATAGATGTGTGGCCATGCAAGAAAGAATATGTAATGATCATATAAGAGGACAAGTCGATGTGGTATCTATTGAGGAGAAAATGTTAGAGAATTGTATAAAATGGTTTAGTCATGTACAAAAAAGGCCAATGGAGGGACTAGTAATGAGGGCTGAACGGATTAGTCTTGAGCCTTGTGAAGAGAGATAGAGGGAGACCAAGAAGGACTAAATAAGTCATTAATTGAGTTCTCAATTAATGACTTATCGGAAGAATTGTTCTTGAACAGAGCACAATAGCATTGATCCCACTTAGTGGGATAAGGTTGTGGTAGTTGTTGTTGCTGTCCCTCATTCTTTTTAAAACATAATGTTCATAATTGGTTTCTGTTTTGTGGGAGGGCTCAGATGTTATCCAAAAAGAGGGTAGAAGCCATAATTGCTGACATCACATCAATGCAAATTTGTTGAGATCACTATCAAGTTAATTATTATGCCATTCTGACACGGGCATGGTTATATTAACTAACAGCTTACTACTTTTAATCACTAAGGTTAGTCTGAATATAGAAGAAAAGGGACTTTATGTCATGTTTTTCTGCTGTATTTACTTCTCAATATCTTTTCTTTTGCAACATAGTTCTCACTGACTTGGTTCTTATTGACCTCTGATTCTTTTACTTTCTCTTATTTTTGTTTTTTTTGGGTTGTAATGTCCGTGTTGTATTTTAAATATTGTAACTAATGGATTTGTTCGCATTCTCTCCAGCTTACTGGAGATTTGGACAAGATGGTTGCACTGCAGAGACTGTTAGAGCCATATGGCATCTGCGAGGTTTGTTCTGATAATCTTCATTTTACGTGGTTGGTATGATTGCTGAGGCAGATGACTTGTTTGGGCTCCTTAAATTGACAATTTTCATCTTAATATTTGATGTCCTCAAACACCATTTAACATGGTTCATGCGGTCACTGATATCCTGTGCGGGGGTTTACCTTTCTTTTGAGTCAAAATATCAGCAATGGAGAGAAGAAAATCTTCACATGGTAATGAAATCGTGTCTCTTAGACACCTAAAAATAAAAAGAAAAAAAGAAGTGGGCATTGCTCTTCTTGTATTGTCCTGTTTATGCGAATGGATCTGGAGACACATGGTTGCTTAGTCACTTCGAGTTTAAATCTGGTTTTAATGATGTTCTTTCCTCTCGTTTGAAGGTGGCACGAACTGGGCGCATAGCACTTGTTCGTGAGTCAGGTGTGGACTCTAATTACCTGCGTGGATATTCTTTTCCATTATAAACCATGTCCCTAGTTGGAATTTTCAGGCAAGCTGACGGTCAATGTTTGGATAGTATATGTGCGTCTCTTTTGCGTGAATGGTTTGTTTATTTTTCCTTATTTTCCCATTTAAGCTTAAATGTTAGGCCTATGGGACAATGTTTTGCATGTCTAGGCCTGTAATGGTGGCACTTGATGTAAAAGATATTCCCATGGAACCATTTCGGTTGAGAATTCTAAATCAGTCGATAATCCTTTCTAAGCTGTTGCAAAGGTGTATTGGTAGCCAAAATTACCTCGCCTTCTTGTATCAATTACTGTTAGGGATAAAGATGAATCATGCCTAAAACTCTTTAACATAAAGGGAGCTCATCATCCACTTGGAAGTCATGTTTGACGTGGTGGTGGATGCACTTTCTTGTGTTGCATGCTATTGAGAGTTATTATGTTACAACACCATACAAATGTACTACCTCCTGTTCTAAATATAAGGAAGCTAAATAAGTTACTTAATCATATCATATGTTATGTATCCTTAGATTATATATTAATCTATTAGTTGAACTAATTAGTTTGAAGAAAAAAATAAAAATATAAATATTCTAAAGTAATTTAATTAGCTTCCTTAATTTCTTCAAAAAAGTCAATTTTATTTTATAATTAGGATTGAATGGAGTATTACTTTTATATCTCTTCTATCTCATTTGTTTTCTTAACACCATCCATATAGATGTTTATTCGCCCTTCTCCATCTTTGTCCATATTTTCTCAAATAGTCCAAAAGGTAGAGAAAAGAAGCGTTTCATAGAAGTGCAAAAGAGAGTTACGAAAAATAAACAGAAAGTTTTCGCACTTACAATTCTGAAATAAGTGAAATGGGGCAGCAGTCGTGAACATGGACAAGTAAAATCAAAACGAACAGCAAAGACACTTTAAACTTTGTCATTAAGCTCGTGAACAAAAGACAATTCTCAACACAGGAAAGCAATTGTAGCAATAAAACAAGTGACAACACCCAGCAAAAAACACTCCTGACAACTCAATTGTCATTGGCTATCGATGGTAATTGTATTATCTAAATCAGCCTATTCTACAAAAAATGCAAGATAAATAGAAGTTCTTCATCAGAAAGGGCAATAGACGTTTAAACCTTCTCATTAAAACTTGGGCAAGGGGAATTACCAATGCCATGATCAAGTAGATGTAATCAAAATGGTGGATAATGGAAAAGAAATTACCATACTCTTCCCCAATTCACATATTATAAAATACAATGTAATTTCAACTTTTCATCCAAAGATTTGTTTCCACCCTAAACCCATATGTAGTTATTCAATAACATCCTTCGATGCTTCAATGATTACAGTGAAAATTGGGTTTACTTAAAATTAACTATTTAAATGCTTATAGGTTATTGATAATGGCTAAAATCTTT